>CM036940.2:69948502-70109919 GCA_020352615.2 Yoshiicerus persimilis | reverse complement strand
ATAATTGCAATGGTAATTGACAATAAGAGAGCTTTGAAAAAATGTATTGGACTAATTGGGAAGCTACTTCCGAAGAATGCCCTGAACAGTCTGTCTGTCCGTCCTTTTGGCTGTTCGTTTTATAACCCACGAATATCGAATAGTGTGAAATAATTCGCTAAACCTTTTTGTGTACCCTCTTGGAGTGTACAGGAAGGTCTGCTGTGAAAATGAGTTTGCTCGATTAATGGCATCCACTAAAAAGTCGAATAATAAAGAGCGTTCAGTTTCATGCATATTGCTAAAATTATTGAGTATACTACAGGAAAATTGAGGTAAATTTTCAGCATCCAATTGATATGGATTAAATCCATATCAATTGGGTACTGAAAGTCCACCTCTATTGGATACTGAAAATTTCAGTTACCAATAGAGGTGGACTTTCAGAGCCCAATTGAGGTGGATTTTCAGGCATTTGACAGAGGAGGACTTTCAACCCCAAACGTCCGTTTGTCTGCGTTTTGAGATAATTACTTTGCAATTGTGTGGCTAGCTACTTTGTACTAATGCCGGAGATAATCTGTCTGTCCGTCCGTCTGTTTGTCTTTATGTTGATTATACAACTCCTGTTTAATTAATTGAGAAAATTACCTAAAACTTTTCTATTGTGTTGCCAGGGTCTAGTGGTCTACAGGACGGTGTTAAATCTGTGTCGCTTCCGCTACGCTACTACTTCATTATGTGCATTGGTTGCAATGGATTTCTATTCTATTTTAAAAGTTGATCTTGGGAACCAGAATATTTAACACGAAGGTCAGGACACTTGTTGCTAATTAGGTATTACTGCTTTAGAAAATGAATTTATATAACAGTGTTTATTATTTATAACAATTTTGTAAACCAAATAAACAGATGAAGCGTGTGAAAGTCAAATAAATATTACCTACTCTTTACTAAACTTACATTTCATTTCCCAGCGCTTTGGACAATATTATTATATATGTATATATGAACTTTATTTATTATATGTTATATATATTTGCACTTTTTATTTTTTATATTATATTTAATATTATTTTATACTTTATATTATATTTGAACTTATAATCCCTTATCAAATGACAAATAATATTGCCCTTTTAGAAAACAACTTTAGAACCTTGAATTGCCTGGCGGTAACAATACGGTTAAATTTGAACGTACCAGGCGGGCTGTGGTAAAGCAGATAATTTTATATTTGTCGAATATTTTTAGAACTTAAATTAATTCGTAACATAATCAATAATAGAATATGTATAAAAGTGTAATTAATATTAGATTATTATTTAATAATGTAAACAATAGTAAGCATGTGTTTTAGGATCCTATCTACAGATAATAAACATTAGATGTTTTGTTTAGACTAAGGGTTCAGAGCCGTCCGAACAGATCAATTTATATGCAAATATCAATAGGCAAGTATTTTTAACAGGTTATAATATCATTAAATGTCTTAGGGTTCGATTGATATTTGGAAATAAATAATAACATGATTTTTTATATTATCTAGAGGCAGCGGTCAGCCTTCCACATCATTCTCCGATTCGGAAACAATGTAAGTGACAAGTTCTAAAAGTCGTTCTTATTTATGTTTATTTCGTTTATCTTTATATGTGAAGACTAAATTCACTGAATTGAACCGAAGTACTCGTGATACAAATCGTACTGATGATAATAAGTTAACTAGTTTAAAGCTAATACGTGTTGACTATTTTAAAAGCATTGTAATTAAATAATATCAGCTGTTAATGTTGTCATTTTTATACAGTTGCATTAATATGGAAAATTCAAGTAATTGTGTCACTGACCCTATTCACACTAAGGACATAGAATTACCCAAGAAAATCAAAGAAGACCACTGCAAATCAATTGTCGGATTGCTTTCCGATGGTGGTTGCGATGAAAGCAATCAAATAAAGGCCATCCAAATGTTTCAAGAAATGCTTGACAATAATGATGAGCATCGAGAATTAATTTCTGGACTATTAATTACAATGGAAGGAGTACTCCTAGCCCTTTCTCAACATGTGTCTTTAAGAAAACAGGACTCACCATTTGACGCGTACTACAGATATGGGTGGATGAAACTAGTGTTAACTCAATGCCAGGATTCAACAAAATTTCAGGAATCGAGTCTTCATCCTGCCGACCTTAGATTTCTTTTATTTGTGAAGGAACACGCTTTGATTTTCTTAGACGACTGGGTGGAAAGAATTCAGGAAATCGCATGTGAGTATAATATTGAAATTTACTTTGTGAAATGTTTAATTACTAATATCTGTATTTTTATTGCAGTTTCAATTATCAATGCTTTAGTCAGAGTCTGCGGATTTTCGTATTTTAAAACCATAAAATCCAATTTACTTTCAAAAATTAAAAAATTGGCGGAAGATAAAGTGTTTAGCGACACATTTGATTTGCAAACAATTAATTCTGAATCTTCTGGGAGCGATGAAGCTTACCTGGCAACTACATCTGTCTTCGTATTCAGATTTCTTGGACAGATATCACAATTGTATAACAACGACTTTATTTTAGAAGTGGATGAACATCTTCTCCAGATTACTTTAGCTGCTTTAAAGAATACTGACTTCAAAATTCGGAATAGTGCTTTCTCATTTTGTCATGATATAGTGGCCTCAGGTTAGATGATATATCATAATTTATCAAAAATTAATTACGTGAACATACTTATGGATGAAATTTAGTATTGCTCTCTTTAGTACTATTTTTGTGCATTTCCCAGTTTAAAGTGATACTTTTTACTTAGATTTTACTTTACATTTTTACAACATAAATTTAAACAAATTTTTGTGTTATATAGAGACTTTCGTCGAAGTTTCTTTTGGTGTCCGACTGGTCAATGGAGTTGTCGAAGGATTAATAGACGATTCAACACAAATTCGAATGCAAGCTTGTAGTACTATTAAAACGTTATCCTCTGCATTGACTGATGCGAATAGAGAATTATATTATGGAGCATTTATCCCACAGTTATGTTTATCCCGTCATTACTCAGCTGATATTAAGTTCATGTTATTCAGCCAAAAAGTTTGGAAAGACGTGGTTGAAGATAAAGGAAAGCAGACTCTTGCAATGTATATGGATGATGTGGTAAGAAAGCATTTTATCAGGAGTTATGACCGAAATACGTATTGTTAGACATTCAGCTTTAAAAATTATATAATTTAATTATTTGTAAATACTATATTTAAAGGTATATATTGCTTTTAATGAATATTCGTTGTTACAATTAGCAAAATATATATTATTGCTTTGATAGGTAAAGTACTACGTAGACTCAATGGCGTTCGGGAAAGTGCCAACTCAAGTGGCAGCAGCCTCATGTATAGGAGAACTGGCTACAAAGATGGATAAAAGGCAAATAGAACCATATCTTCCATCGCTTCTAGATTCATTAAAACTTGCAATTAATGAAAATCCTGATTGTGACTGGAGAGTGACTGATGGTATGCAAAATTTAAGCAATGTTAAAAAATCAATTTTTGTTTTGCTTTGTTCGTAAATTTTTTATTACCAATATTTCTTATAATTGTTTTATCAGCTGCGATATTGGCTTTTGGAAGTTTCGTTACGCAGCACCCAGATCCAACAGCTGTTCACGCCGACAACCTTTTGAATGTGTTATTAGTCAGAAACGGGTCGGAAATAAGTCTACTCAAGCAGGGAGCCTCTGCAACGATTTCAAACATCATGCGTACTTATACATCTGTTTTTTCGGATAGAATCTTTAATCACATTTATTCTGGGTTCAACGCTGTTTCATCTGAAAAGGTTAGTTTTTTATAATTCTTTGAATGAAGTCCTGCTGTAATAGTGTACATGTTTTTCAAAGCAATACATTTATTGTCTTTTGTATTTAGCTCCAGTCAAATGTACTAGAGGGTAAGTCGGAGCTAGAACTTTGGGAAATAGCTGTCGGGTAAACCTTGTTAATTATGTTATTAGTATATTTGATAATGCACTCATAATTTACAATTAAATGAATACTGATTATTTAGATGTCTGTACTTAATGGGAGATTTGTCTGCTGTCGAAATTTTTAAACCTCACATAGTAACTTTGCTTCCCATTTTGATAAAAACTGCCGATCGTCGTCTGAATATGAATGACAAATTTATGGAAACATCGTGCAAAATTATTCCTTTGTTATATACAAGTGTTGGAAAAACAATTTTTAAGAAATATATTGAACAGTTCTTTGATATCATTTTTTACGTCATTGTAAGAATTATACTCCTATTTTTCACATACTCTTACAAAACCTTGAAAACATTATGCTTTATTTTGTGAACAGGAATTGAAGACCGAGTCCTCGGCCTATGGTTTTGGATGTTTGCGGGAACTGGAAAGGCATTTAGGAAGTGGAATCCTTCGGGGTAGAGTAGAAGCATATAATTCTCGGTATGTTTCATTTTGGGCTATTTTGCAGTATGGTAATTGGACTTAAAAATAGCATGGTTATGCAAAGATTGTGTAAATATTATAAGTAATATAAATTTATTTTAAATTAATTATAATCAGTAAGAAAAATAAGTGTTTAACATGAAATAGCTATTTTTGAAAAACGTCTGTTCGTTTTTAATTTAACTTATGTCAAAGAAATGAAAACTTTCTTATTTCTGCAAATAATTTCTCTTTTGCAGATACTTGGTGTATTTGGAGTCCTTTAGAAGCAGCTGAAGAATTGTTGTCCCATTGAATACCCATATCTTCAAATTGCGTACAGTAGATTTATTGAATAATGTATTCCAATAATCCATTAACACTATAAAATTTTTGTGAGATTACTACTTGACAATAGAAGCAATTTTTCAGTTTGCTGAATAAAAACTACAAATAAGTATTTTAATCCAAATTGAAAGGCCTTTTTTAGTTTTTCATTTACAACAACATACCTATATATATATTTTTACCGTGTAAGCATTGTGACAACTGATTTTGTCATGTACTAATTTTCCGTCTTCGATTAACGGTTGAGCCTCGTGGTCCTGGAGCTAACACGTTGATGCCTAGGTGCACCCTCGTCCCTTGTCCCTAATCGTCACTTAAAAATACTATCTAGCTGGCCTAGATAGTGGTACTACAAGTCCCTAGCTTCCTACTGGTGCTGAAGCCAAAAATGAGTGAATCGGGGATCAAGGGGATTACTATTTAAAACTAAAAAACACAATTTTATTTAATTATTTTAAGAAGAGAAAATGTGCGTGCACGCCTTGGTACACAGCAGAACATGAACTGATTGATTTACAACGAACATACAACATACTATAAGAAAAAAGATGCATCGAATTAGTTTAACCTATATTCTGCAGATGGCATAAAAGACTTCATTTAAATAATACAAATTAATTATTATGGAAAATGCCATAGACAGCAAGAAAATATTCAGAATTAAAACTAAGCACTGAAAACTAATGTCAATGTATTTGGCGCAGCAACATACCTCCTCCCGATTTGGACGGTTTACCGACTAAATCCATAACTCAAGCTGCGCCTTTTCATCGTCACTTTCACATAACACTTTCACTTTCATTTTGGACCGTATGTACTGTCCAGCGAACTTCTTGAGATTCACTCGAGTACTTCCATTCCATTTGAGGCGTGCAACAGCTCCTTTCCTCAGGACTGGTTCTTTTCTTCCTGTGTGGAAGGTAGCAGACGACGTGGAATCTACAACTTTCAATGGTGAACGTTGATAACACTTTTCTTTCTCTTTCCACGGCGTTGCTGATGCCTTGCTCTTGGTCTTCGGGTTACGTCTATGGCCTCCTCCCGTATGAGGACGACTCAACTTCCGGTAGGGGCTTGCGTGGTGCTTACTATTTTCCTTCTGATGTCTCTTCCGCACTGTATCCAGTAGATAAGCTGGCTGACATTGCGAGATTTCTTTTCGGAGTTTCTGTCTCACTTCCTTTTCTTGCTGCACTGCGGTCTCCGCAGCCAGGCACGACTCGTCACTGATGTGAGGTTGGCAGTCCTCACACTCGTTTTCCAGTTCGAGGATAGTGTCCATGACGTAGACAGCTCGCTCCTCTTGCCTGGATCTCCTTTTCGAGCTAGTCAATTCTTCTGTTGATTCCTTGGTTGGAATTTTCTGTGTCTTCAACCGATGGCTGCTCTCTGTCCCAACTTCATCACTGATGTGGCAGATGGATTGAGCGGTGTTCGCGCCACTGACTCCTGGCATTTTCCCGAAAACAATCCATCCCAACTTCGTCTCCGCAGCAGTCGGGGCGTTCCAAGTGCCCGTCACCACTTGTAGTTGCACAGTTAAGTGGCTGTGCGGGAGTCCGATCAGGATTTTCGGTCTGGCTTCTTGGTAGGGCTCGATGTCAAGTCCTCTCAGATGCTTCTGTTTTTCCAAGTGGGCCTTTGTAAGAGTTTTGGAGGGTAGATCCAATTTTTCAAAGGTCCGTACTCCTTTCAGGTAATAGTTCTTGGTGCCTTTGGAATTGAGTATCTCAACGTCTACAGTGGTGGATGGAACTTGTACTGATTCTTTCCCTAGGGTCTTGAAGTCTAAAGACTTGCTCGCTCCACTCAGTCCCAAATCTCTGGCAAGTCCGGCGTCTATCACAGTGTATGCTGAACCGGGATCTAACATGGCATATGTCTTAATTTCTTTTCCAGGACCTTTCAGGATTACAGGTAGGACTTGATACAGAATTTGGGTTTCGCCGATGTGCATCATATGCTCTCTTTCCCCGACATGTCCCATTCGCTCCGTCTCTTCATCTTCACTGCGACTCTCTTCGTCTTCGCTGTGAGATGCTGATTCTTGGGCTTCTTTCTCGTGAAGTAGAGGATGATGCTTCTTTTCGCACCCTTCCTCACTGCAAGTCGTCTTACTCCTACACTCAGAAAATCCGTGACCGAAATTGAGACAACCAAAACAAAGTCTCTTTTCCTTTACGAAGGTTAGTCTTGCAGAAACGTCTTCTTTCCCAAAACTTCTGCAGTCCACTAATTTGTGGCCAGGCTTGGTGCAAAAGTTGCACCTTTTGTCTTTCGGCTTAGATTCCTTCCTGCTGTCAGGTGGTTCCGTTGTTACACACACGGACTCTTGCCATTTCTTGCCTCCCTGCTTCGACTCCTCTTTGAATTTGGGTGGGCACATAAAGCAGGCACTTTTCACACGTGTATCCATCCAGTCCGAAAAAGTTCCTAGATTTTTCTTCCTATCTGGTGAACTGAAAATCCAATCTGCCCACTGATACTTCAAGGTAGAGGTGAGCTTACTTTCTAGTAGTCGTAGCATTTCTGAGCTTTCCAGGTAACTCTGCAAGTTGAGAGCCTTCACTGTCGATGTCAAATTTCGTACAGCGATGCCAAGCTCGATGAGTGTTTCCATCTTATCTTCTTTGACAGCTGGAACTTCTCTAGCTTTCATCATCAAACTTTCGATTATGTGGTCTGGCTGACCAAAACGCTCTTCCAGTGTCTTCAAAATCACTGGAACATTTACAGGGGTAGTCATAAGGCACTGCACATTCTTGAGTGCTTCACCTTTTAGGCATTTTCTTAGACGAATGAGGTTGTCTGCGTCATTGAAGTCGCAGATCCTAGTTGTTTCTTGATAGGACATTATAAAACCTGCCCACTCCTCTGGTCGACCAGTGAAAAATGGGAGTTCCTTTCCATGAGCCTGTCTTGCTAGGAATTTATCTGTATTGCTAGTGGAACCACTGTTTCCTTTTCCAAAGGCTTGGCTCAGTGCTTGAACTAGTTGGTTGACGACGGAGTTTTCTGATGAGCCCACTGGTGGCATTCTACTACCGCCCTCGGTCTGTGACAAATCAATTGTCTCTGTATAATTTTCTTGGGCCTGGAGAAGTTTCTCTACCTCTTCAGCCTGTTTGGCTAGTTCGGCCCGTTCTGCGTCGGCTTTCAGCATTTTTGCTCTGATGTCAGCAATTTTCTGCTCCGTGGCTTTCTTCTGAATATCTTTAAGCCTCTTAGCTTCTGCAATCTTTTGTGCTTCTGCTTCGGCTGCTTCTTGCATTTTCCGATCTGGAATTTTCTGGGTTTGGTGAGCCGTAATTTTCTGCTTTTGAAAATCGGAAGCTGCGGAGAACTGGAACACCTCCTCCCGTGGACTGAAGTTTAGAAGGTTTGGAGCACTGGCACTCAGATGAGGTAAAATAGCACTTCTGCATTTTTCGTGGAAATCTGCAATTTCCTTTTCCTCATCTTCTTCCAACCCGGGAATGTGGCCTCTGCTCGTCTCATCGTCACTGTTGTCGGCTTCTGCGTCAACTTGTAGATCGTTGACTTCTTGCTCTAGGAGGATGAGCTCTTTTGTTTGTCGCGTTGTTTTCTTCTTTCGTCGGCTCTTTCTTCGGCTTCCTCTATCTCAAGCTGAGCCAACTTCTTTTTTGCTTCCAGTTCATTTCTTTTTTTCTTTAGTGTGGAACTGGCTGTGGACTTCGTGCTGAGGTATGAGCTTGCTTTCGACGAAGTCTTCTGTGGCGGGTTTGCCAAGCTGCTTTCTACCATTTCTCCTATGTTAGAAATCATGGTGCGCACTTGTTTTTGGAACTCTTCCCTCTCTGGGTATCTTGCTGGAGGAATTCCAGCGGTTACTCTGATACTCTGCCTGGATGTTGATGGCTTCCCTCTATCCATCCGTGGTTGATCTTCCTCTATCCTGGGTTGATCACCGTCCATCATTGGCTGATCTCCATCCATTCTTAAATTTTTAAACAATAACGTCGATAGACGATATTAGTTTTAGGTAAAATTAATTTATTTTTGGAGGTTACGAACCTAAATAGGAGTCCCTTAGGCCGGACACAAAGCGCACGTACGGCCGTTGCTGGGCCCAACGGTAGCCGACGAATTTCCGCGAAACTTGCCGGTGACTTTTCCCCCTAGTCCGGGGAAGTTTTCTGGTGCTCCAAAATCCGAGACTTCGCTAAACTGCTTTCCACTACTGGATATACGGCGAACGAAGGACCAATGTGACAACTGATTTTGTCATGTACTAATTTTCCGTCTTCGATTAACGGTTGAGCCTCGTGGTCCTGGAGCTAACACGTTGATGCCTAGGTGCACCCTCGTCCCTTGTCCCTAATCGTCACTTAAAAATACTATCTAGCTGGCCTAGATAGTGGTACTACAAGTCCCTAGCTTCCTACTGGTGCTGAAGCCAAAAATGAGTGAATCGGGGATCAAGGGGATTACTATTTAAAACTAAAAAACACAATTTTATTTAATTATTTTAAGAAGAGAAAATGTGCGTGCACGCCTTGGTACACAGCAGAACATGAACTGATTGATTTACAACGAACATACAACATACTATAAGAAAAAAGATGCATCGAATTAGTTTAACCTATATTCTGCAGATGGCATAAAAGACTTCATTTAAATAATACAAATTAATTATTATGGAAAATGCCATAGACAGCAAGAAAATATTCAGAATTAAAACTAAGCACTGAAAACTAATGTCAATGTATTTGGCGCAGCAACAAGCATATTTGTTTCATTTAAGATCAAGCGCATTTGTTGCCACTTAATCTTACTTTTATTAGCATTAGTAGTACTACAATATAGTACAAGCTAGAGGTGGTCAAATGGAAAAAACATCGGACCCTTGTCCGCCCCGCACTCGTGACCGGCCCAACCAGCGTCCGCCCCGCGCCCGTCTACTCCCCAACCCTCAACCCTCGCAAATTCGACCATAAACCCGCGCTAACCCGCATGTAAAGTATAAAAAAATTTTTTAGTAGTAAGTAGGATGCAATACAATAGGAAATGTATAAAATAGACAAGTAAAAGTAGTTTGGAGATGCGCGCCGTTGATAGAATGCATGCACATTGCCCAAGTTATGCATTTCTATGAATTTTTCGTTAGACTGTGTAATATATATTTATATAAAAAGAAGTTATGAAGTTAAGTAACCCTCGCCAACCCGCGTGTTTTTAATTTAGCCAATTATTCAACCCGTGGCGGGTTGAAAATTGAACTGCTTGTCCGCCCCTTGTCCGCCCCGCATAAAAAATTATTCAACCCTGCCCGCGCTAAACCCGCGCGGGTTGAGGGTTCCCTTCCGGGTCGAGGGTTCCCTTTACCACCTCTAGTACAAGCTATTTGACAAATAGCGTTCAAATTTTTCGCATCGGAATAATACACAACTTGTACGACATGAACTTATGATAAAGTCTGCACGACATGACATTTATTCATTATTAACTATTCTGTTCGTTTCTACAACAGAGCATGTTGCTGGTTACAATATATAAAATATTCAGAATGCTGATGAATTGGCGGATTGAGTTTGACTTACCATTTTCTTAAATGCAGCATTTATGATAATAAAGATACCATTGAATTACGTGTGGACACAAAGGACACTGACATTAAGTATTATAAATTATCAGACTTGCCATTAGCGTTCAAAATGTGGAATTCCAAATCGAACTCTATTCTGATAATTATGTTTTTGTCGTACGGAACTATTTCACACAGTTTTGAAAACTTTTTTACAATTTATTTAAAATATTTATCACATTGTGATTTTCATTTAATTCACTCTAGTAACAAGTTATTTCATTTTCCACAACATTTAGTGAATTCCAATCAATTCAACCAACCTTGGACAATTAGTAACGAAATATATAAATTACTCGAAACCAGAGACAATGAAGCTAAGAATTTAGTCGGCAGAACTGCATGCGATTTGAATATATTTTTCCGAATATCTAGTACTTTAAGCACAAAAGCAATTCTGGAAACTTATCGCGGTTATCGACGTGGTAGTATATTCTTATTTGTGTGGCATGAGCATGACTATGCAGCGCAAATTGCGGAACCGAAATTGTTTATTCCTTACGAAAGCCAAATATTTGTAACGATTATCCAGAGTTACTCCATAAACGCATGGACTACTCTTATACCTGTCCAAGAAAAATTTAAGCAGTCGTGGATTGCGATGCATCAGGATTTGTAGTTAAAAAATGGATTTCCATTTGGGAATTTCATAACAAGGATTTAAATGGAAAAACAATCATTGCTACCGCCATGCACTCAAGACAGTATTTTCAAGTAAATTATTGTCATTCAAAAAATTACGAACATTATACAACAATCTCGAAATGCCAACCTGAAAAGAAGTTAGTAATGCTTCTCTCAGAAATTCACAATTTCTCAGCTATTTTTATTTCTGCATATGACGATATTCGACATGCATTGCTTTTTTTAAAAGTATGTGGTACTATATATATGCCAAAAATTCGGCATGATTCCTTCACACAAGATATCTCAAAAAATGTTTTTGAAGAGACGCAAGTCAAGCTAGCCGTAATTTATTGTCATAAGAAACACCAGTTTGAAGATTTAAGCCTTAGAGTGTGGTATGACAACTATTTCGACAAATGCACATGGATTCTGATTATCCTAATGCATGTAGTATCTACCGTGTATTTTTTGTACCTTATGACCATGGGTCGGACATTTATTTTTTAAAACTTCGAAAATATTTATTTTTTATTTTCTTAAAAAGGGGCGAAATATTTACTAAACATTTGCTTAAAATATCGAAAATATGGACTTAAAAGTTAAAATATTTTTTTATAGAGCCGAAAAAATTGCTTTAAGTGGCCAAAAAAATTTTTAAATGTCGGAAAAAATTTTTTAAACTGCCAAAAATTTCTTTTACATGAAAAAAATTTTTGATAGATAGTTTTCCATTTGAAAAAGATTTTTTATAGGAAAATTTAGACAATTTTTCAAAAAAAAATCCATTTTTTTCGATAAAATAAGCAAAATATTGCAAAAAATTTTTTTATAGCCGAAATATTTTAGTAAATATTTTTTTAAATAAAAAATATTTACTAAAATATATATATTTTCTTAAAAGGTGAAATATTGAAAATATTTTTTTTATGTTGCTTCTAAAAGACTTCTACGGGTACCAAACGTGTAGATACGAAAGCTAGCTGCGGTACGAATAACCACCGAAAATATTTTTTTACATAAATGTCCGACCCCTGCTTATGACAAAGAAAACAAGAATTTTTGCAACCAAGGTACTTTCTGACACGATGTCGTCAATTATTTATTCATTATCTATACTATTTCGCCAGGATCACGTCCTCGTTTTCAATTTTGCTGTTGTCATTTTTGTATTCATGGATATGGTAATAATGATTTTGTACGAGTCAGTGATGACAAGTCAAGTCATCAAATATCCAAAGCAATTAGTTCATGAAAACCTGGAAGAACTTTTTGACAATGGATACAAATTTATATTTTTCGTGAAAGGGCGAAACTTCAATATGCCAGTTCAGTATAATACTTCAATAGATAATTTCATATTTCATTCCAAAATTAGTAAAATAAAATTTATAAGGAACACTCTGATTGAAAATGTGAACGATGTGGCAGCAGAAAGACTTCTGTTGAGGAAAGGGAAAAGGTGTACATTGTATCACGATGAAATGGCAGAAAGTGTTTTGAATTATATATCGTCGACACAAGTTTTCTGCCAGAAAACAGTTAATCCGTTTGGTTACATGAGTAGATCATGGCATTTTAAAAATTGTTTTAAGGGACGATTTCAAAAATCCCTCAAATGAATTACGGAAATAGGAATAGTACACCGAAGTTATGAAATTTACAATTTTGGGGAAACTTTGCATTCGAAGATGCATTCTGCTGAAAATTTCTTTGAAGATCTTTTACCAAAAGCGATTAATTTAAATATGAAAGTAACCACTGCATTTACTCTTTTTGCAATTGTCCTAGCGCCAGCATTTTTAGTTTTCTTTTTCGAAATTACATGCTACAATATAAAACAGAAATTAACAGGGCTACTTAATCGCGTTTTACTTTATTTATTAAATATCGGCACGATATTTACTGGGAATGCTTTGTCACGCTGTCTGTCTGTCTGTCTGTCTGTGAGTCGGTCGTATAACTTTAGAACGCATTCACATAAATTGATCAATCTTTTTTTAAAACATCACTTATTAATATATCTTGCTCCATATTGAAAATCAGCACCCTCGGACTTTTAGTTTCTGCAGAATTCGAAAATTTGCAAAGTCACATAGCAATGCATATATGACACAAGTCACAGAAATACAAAGTCCCACAGAGCGCCACCTTACCTTGGTCTGCTAACTACTAGAGCATGATCTATCTGTCTGTGTGTTCGTGGGAAGCTACTTTATTAATATACCTGATCTGTCTGTCCGTCTGTGTGTTCTCTGGAAGCTACTTTATTAATATACCAGATCTGTCTGTCCGCCTGTGTGTTCTCGGGAAGCTACTTTACTAATATACCAGATCTGTCTGTCCGTCTGTGTGTTCGCGGGAAGCTACTTTATTAATATACCTGATCTGTCTGTTTGTATATGAGTTCGCGGGAAGCTACTTATGATGATCTGATAATCAAACCATGATGATCTGATAATCAAACCATGATGATCTGATAATCAAACCATGATGATCTGATAATCAAACCATGATGATCTGATAATCAAACCATGATGATCTGATAATCAAACCATGATGATCTGATAATCAAACCATGATGATCTGA
Organism: Yoshiicerus persimilis; assembly: GCA_020352615.2. Classification (NCBI taxonomy): domain Eukaryota; kingdom Metazoa; phylum Arthropoda; class Collembola; order Entomobryomorpha; family Tomoceridae; genus Yoshiicerus; species Yoshiicerus persimilis. Next base: position 70,096,327 of record CM036940.2, on the reverse strand, counting down.
TAATCAAACCATGATGATCTGATAATCAAACCATGATGATCTGATAATCAAACCATGATGATCTGATAATCAAACCATGATGATCTGATAATCAAACCATGATGATCTGATAATCAAACCATGATGATCTGATAATCAAACCATGATGATCTGATAATCAAACCATGATGATCTGATAATCAAACCATGATGATCTGATAATCAAACCATGATGATCTGATAATCAAACCATGATGATCTGATAATCAAACCATGATGATCTGATAATCAAACCATGATGATCTGATAATCAAACCATGATGATCTGATAATCAAACCATGATGATCTGATAATCAAACCATGATGATCTGATAATCAAACCATGATGATCTGATAATCAAACCATGATGATCTGATAATCAAACCATGATGATCTGATAATCAAACCATGATGATCTGATAATCAAACCATGATGATCTGATAATCAAACCATGATGATCTGATAATCAAACCATGATGATCTGATAATCAAACCATGATGATCTGATAATCAAACCATGATGATTTGGTAATCAAACAATGATGATTTGGTAATCAAACCATGATGACTTGATAAACAAACCATGATGATTTACATTTATAAACTCACATGCCGATATTTGTTTACGCCCGTTTTGCAACGGTTTATTTATTCTTAAATTTTATTTGTAAAACATTGTGCACTTGATTTATCTGTTTTAGAAATTTTACAACTTTTTGCCGTTTTAGTGTTGCTCAATAGTAGCATAACACAAGTTTACAGAAATGAAAACTTTTGCTACAGACTCGTATTTCCTGTTCTTATTAAAGAAAATACAATACTAAAGGTATAAAAATGGATAAGGTAACATAATTTACATAGTAAAGTAATTAAGATGGCAATGAGCAAGTAAATTACAAATACTTTGAGCTCAAACAAAAAATATCACATAAGTAATAATACTACACAGCATGTAGTAGGAAAAATTTATTCATTGAGATGAAAAATTAATTATTCACATGCTCATCAGAAGCCTAATTACTTACATTAGTCGCAAAGGTAATAATTTTAGATGGAAATTTAATATTAAGTCTTTTCATGTTGACTAAATTTTACTATAGATAATTCTTAAGTTGAATGTAGATGGAATAAAATAATAAATAAAAAATCAGAGAGGCAATGTTTTGTAAATTTGTAGACACTATCGAGGTTAAGAATTGGTATTAGTACAAGATCGTGCAAAATTATTCAATAGACGTATGGGAATCTTCTGAGTCACATAAAGCTGATTGTTGCAAAATTTTGTCTCTGATTGTTTTAATACCACTGTCAATAGTGTGAGTCTCTTCTCTCCACACCATTCTTTTTCTCGTGTTTTCCCGTCCTACAAAATTTTTCTAGATAGTAAGAACTTGCGAGATGAAGTCAGATAATTCGCCAAGCATTCCATTACCCAGGTATTGCAAAATAATTCAGGAAAATTCTTGGTGTTTCTTTGCTAAATCGTTGTATATTGAACAATGTAGCCAAGTAGTTGTAAACTTCTATGAAACAAAACAGGTCACAACTAAATTACGAAGTTAGTCTTTTCAGCTTCTTGTGTTTGTTGACTGCCAATGCTTTTCAACAACATTTGTGAAATAGTATTGGCATTACCATTCGTTTTTTCGTTTGTCATCATTTGGCAGTTGTCAACTCAAAGAGAGCACAAGTTCCGCTAAAATACCCCCATAGAAACGAGTACAATTTCCTATTAGCTTACCCAATTTACCAATTGTAGGACATTTAATAATCATCTAGGGCATGCTGACTTTATAATCTCCTTTTATCGATAAATAAATATGTAATCGATATAGTATATTTTCATGCAATATGTATACCTGTAAAGCGGTGAAATACATGAATACAAAGTCAATTTCATGTTCATCGATACGAATATTTTAAGTTGCCAGCAGGAGCGTTTTGGTATAAGCGGAAATAGGAAATCACAGATAATACAACCTATCATTTGCTGGAAGCAACTTGTGGATAAGCTAAGCTTTTAACTACTTGGTTTGTAAAATATGTCAAAATCAATTGGGTGTTTATTATAATACAAACTAGACACTTGGCGTTATGGCGTACTTTATTGGCATTATTGGGATGAAAACATAAATGGCAACAATGGTGGATTGTGTAAAGACAACATGCGAATAGGTTAACGCCCACTTGGTATGCCTTAGTAAATTTGATTATGGTGCCGCGACGCAGCTTACAAATATGTATTGATCAAGCCAATCACATTACCGTTATTTTCATATTACTTCGCGGTAGTAGAATGCAAATGAGGATATAAAGTTTATCTGCTAACAAACGTAACCTATTCCGCTTTATACAGTAAATATTGTTCAAAAAGTTAAATATTGAAATGCTTATTTGTCATTCTGCAAAAGAGTGACCATTTGCAGAATAGCAGTAATTGGACAGCGCTCCACCTTTGTACACAAAAATAGAACGTACTCAAAAATTACAATAACAAAATGGCAAATAATTTAAATTAATTTCACGGATTGTAAACAAAAATAAATCCTCATTTTTGTGATTTATAAGTGGACAAAATCACTCCTAACATAGCATACGGTTTTGTCAAAGACTCTTAGCAAACTTTGCGAGACAAGTATTGAAGAGCTGCTGTTGTTATCAACAGGTAATGAAAAATTTTGGAAAAAAAAGTTAGTGTTCAATTCAATTTTGTATTCTGTACAACCCAGCCACAAACGAGCTTTTTTAACTGTTCAATTTCAAAACTATGATGTTTTTCTTGTTTATTAAATTGGCAGCATGCATTTTCGTCCATAACAGAGATGCCATAATATTTTGAAATATTAAGTATAAAGTCCAAATATTGGAGTTGTTACAATCTGAACATAAACTTAGTCAGTTTAAAACCTTTTATTATCATTACTTATTAACTAGAAAATAATAAAACGTTTTAAGTGTTTGAAAAGAAAACGCTTATTGCGTCTTATTTTCAAAATAACTTTGTTTAATTCATTTTTAGTAGGAGGGCCAAATTACTATTTAAATTACTTTGAGCTCTTAATAAAACTTTTGACTTTTGCTTTATTTTTTGTAAATTGGTAACCATTTTAGGTTTTTAATGAAAAATAAATAGTAATCATACTGAAAATGATTTTAGGAACGCTGTTGTATTAGACATGTATTGTCTGTACATTACAACTGTTAAGCAATGTCTAATGATTTTTTTGGTGTAACAGGTACAAAAGGGTAACTCAGAAAATGAAAGCCAAACTATTATTTTTGGCAATACTATTGATTGTAGTAATGGCAATAGGAACAGCAGAAGCTGGGTTTGGATGCAACGGTCCTACCGACCACGATGAAAAGAAATGCAACAACCACTGCAAAAGCAATGGATTTACTGGTGGTTACTGCAATGCAGCTTTTCTCTGGTTCAGGTGCGATTGCTATAATTAAGATCTTCGCCATTTTGGTTTACATTTACTGATAATTTTACATTTTATGTAAAAAAGTGCTACACCTGATGTTACCGAAAATTTATTTATTCATGTTCAACTAATAAATGTCGATAAATTGGTAAGGACTTCAACCACTTTTTTCGTATTTTGATCTGCAACGTTGAGGTAGCACATCCACAAATTTATCTCATTTAAAGGCTCTCATTTAAAGCAGCTTCAGAACAAGAACTATATAATATATATTTTTTCTCAATATGAATTGAATTGGTTGAATTGGTTTTAAAATTGGTCAATTGAATTGGTCTTAAAATTCTTTCTAAGAACTATATAATCAGTCACATATTTGTATTAATTATGACAAAACGGAAATGTTACATCGCTTTCGAAAATGGCTTTGCCTAACAATTTAATTTAGCTTCTGTGACATATTAAGCATTACTGCATCAGTCAATGTATACATCAATGTAGATAATGTTTAACTATAAATGATCAGCAAAAAACTGTACAGAATTACGGTAAAAAATGCATGCATGATGATTTCATTAATAATACGACCTTTTAGTGACATAATGACTAATAATAATACGTGATAACGCAAAACCTTGCCCCTCATTCAGATTTTTTACTTTGCCAAGCAGGGCTTCCTGGTGGATACTTTGCATGTTATATTATACAATTTAGCTAATTCGCATTAGGTTAATCGTATTTCAATAGGGTTGCTAGCATTATATTATTTTGCAGTCTTTGATTGATTTTGGAATTTATATTTGATGTGTAGAATAAAACTGACACTCTTTACAATTCATTGAATCATTGGAATGCGGATATTACTTTACTTCTACACAACTCTTGAGCAAATAAAACTGTAATTCCTATAGAGATGTGCTGTAAACCATACTTTTCCTTTCGGCTAAATTTTACTAGATAATTGTTAGTTGATTGCAGATTAGGAATAAAAAATGTATTCAGAGATGCAATGTCGCATTTTCCTTCAATTTGTAGACACTACCGACCTCGACCTTAAGATATGAAATAAGCGCAGGATTATTCACTTGACGTATGGGAATCTTCTGAGTCACATAACGCTGATTGTTGCAAAATGATGTCTTTGATTGTTTTGATATCATTGTATGTGTCAATAGTGTGAGTATCTTCTTTCCCAAAAAGTGCCTTCTGTCTTTTGTAAACTTCCTCGATGACTAGTAACGCCTCCTTACTTTTCCCTAGTATTTTCAGAGAAACTCCTTTTGTCCACGCCATTCGTAAAGTTCTCCTATTTTCCCGTCCTAGAAAATTTTCCAAGATAGTAAGAACTTTGGAGCTGAAGTCAAGTAATTCGCAAAACATTCCATTATCCATGAATTGCCGACAAATTAATTCCGGCAATTCTTGGTGTTTCTTCACTAAATCATTATGTGCTGAACAATGTAGCCAAATAGTCGTCGTCACGTGTATGATGTCTTTTGAAAGAATACTGTTTTCTGCAAGTAAATTCGTGATACTTTTAATAAGTGAGTCAAGAGTATGAATCAATTGATTGTTTTCTTCTAAATTAATGAGAATAACTTGTTGAACGAGAGGATGAAGTGATATTTTCCTGACAGAATCGACATTTGTCAATTTGCACATAGAGTAATCATTAAGTGTTTGGAAGAAATTGTGTTCAAATTTTTGCCTCTTGGGATTGGTTGACCTAAATTCAGAAAAGGTACAACCTTCGATTACCTAGATAGCGAATTCGATACTGATGTCTTCCGAAAATAAAAACGCAATGACGTTCATTGCATTTTTAGCCATTATACCTGTTTCAGAGCTACACTCAATTTTTTCTAAAGTCAATTTCCAGGTGAGGTAGGTCGTAGTCGAATTGGTACCAAGTTGTTGAAATAACGGCAACGGGTGGTTTAATAAGGTTTTGGCCTTTATGGAAAAATCTCGTAGATACAATTTTAATTCTCTTTTTAAATTGGATGTGTTTTTCTCTTTGATGTAGGCTGACGTTTGTCTTAATGCCAGAGGATAACGCCCCAATTTGTCAGCAAGTTTTTTAATTAATGTGTTCACCTGTTCGTCTTCCTCAGTTCCCAGGGCATTTTTGAAAAACATTTCGGCTTCCATTTGAGTTAAACATTCCAATTCAATTTGTATTCCTGTAGTTCCAAACCACATTTGCACTGGGCCGTAGCGAGAAGTAAGAATTATGAAAGAAAGTGTAGTAGAAAAAAATGCGATAAGGTCTTCAAGAAACGGTTGATCATAGCTTTCAATATTATCGAAAAGTATAACTGAATGTTTGTCCAACGCGGACAACTTTCTATACAATTCCTCTGCAAGTTTTTCAAAAGTTTTCTTATTGATTGATATGTCCATCTGTTGTGCTAATTCTCTAAACGACTGTGAGACAGATTGTGTGGACTCAGCATTAATCCCGATGCAATGTACGGAATCCTTTTTATAAACTTGTACAGGGTGGTCGTTAACGAAAGAGCCGCCCCCTGGGGCCAAACCTGGCGTAGTAACACCATAGTTATATACATCATTCGAAAGGGTATTTCAAGGAGAATCTATGACACCTGGTCTCATCAAAATCGGTTGATATTTACTAGGTCAAAAGTTAGGTGAAGTGAGAAATGTCAGAAATTTCATTTAAGAAAAGTGAGAAATTATTATCTCTGCCTTTCATTAGATATGAAATTGCGCTATGACCTGTGAAGTGCTTTGTTTCATCGGCACTCACTACCGCGTAATTTGTGTTCACTTTTAATCAGTCAGTGATAAATATCAGGACGGTTTAAATCATGACAGGTTATTACGGTGATAACGATGTGAAAAGGGTAATTGATCGCATTCGGTGCATAGCTTACAAAGAAGCTATGGATGACGGAGTTTTTTTTTGCGCTATCGAAAAAGAATGGGAATAAGACCATTTCATGAGATAAGAAAAGCATTGAAAACAAGGCTCAATTACGAAGATCGGGTATGGTTCGTTGATTTTTTGCGATTATGGGACCAAGACAGTTTGAATGTTATCCTCTTTTTAAAAAACATGGAAAACACAATGGATCCAGATCAAGTTTGTTTTTTGCACGACAAAGCTCCATGCATGAAAGCATTGGCCACACAGGGACTTCTTAAAGACCACGGAGTAGACTTTTTCAGCAATGCTGAATGGCCCGGAAATTCACCGGATTTCAATCCTTGTGAAAACCTTGGAGCAATTTTGAAGGACAAAGTTGAGAAGACTCAAAAGTTTCCAAAGAATATTGGCAACATTTCTGATTTACGAGTAACCCTATTGGAAGCATTGAACGAACTTAAAGAAAACACAGATTTATTCAAAAAGCTGCTTAAATCATTTCCTAACCGTTTAAAAGCAGTAAAACACGGGGGTCATACCCGCTACTAAATAATAAAGTAAGAATAATTTCTCACTTTTTTTAAATGAATTTTCTGACTTTTCTCACTTCACATAACTTTTGACCTAGTAAATATCAACCGATTTTGATGAGACCAGGTGTCATAGATTTTCCTTTAAATATCCTTTCGAATGATATATATAACTATGGTGTTACTATGCCAGGTTTGGCCCCAGGGGGGAGCGTTATCGTTAACGACCGCCCTGTACTATAAAAGTTTTGGCTAAATCCGTTTTTTCGACTCCTCCAGGACCTGTGATTACACAAACTTTAAATGTTTTCTCATCTTTGCTTTCTTTCCAATGTTTTTCAATCTTCTCCAGTTCACCAGTTCTTCCAACGTAGTATTGTGTTGGTGGTCTGATGTTATGCCATAAAAGAGAACTGTCTCCGAGTTTATTGTTGCTAAAATTCCCAGTTAATTTATTGACGATATATTCGTTACCCGATTCTTTTAAAGATTCCAGTACTAAATGAAAGCAGTTTTCATCCTTTTTAATGAGAATTGAATATAATTCCGAGTTCTTTTCGTATGGAGTTGTCTTATATTTCTAAATACACAAATTTTTTAAAGAGATATGCTCGACACAATTTTTGTACTGTTTGTCGTAATTAAATTAGCTTACTATAAGGTCATTTTCCTCTTCTGATATAATTTTCCTCTGCCAAAGGTTAGTCAGCAAGACAACTAAACTTGTAGTATTCTCCACAAGAAACTGCATGTTTTTCTGAATTTTACCTTTAAATGTCTTTCCCATTTCAATTGCTTTTCAATTTCAATTTGCAAAGAAAAATTTCATAAATTCTTGTCCGTTTAGTAGCTGGTGTAAGATTAACAATAGGAGTTTTTATGTACATCGGAGATTTAAATATTCACCATTTAAATTAAATGCATTATCCCAAATTCTAATTACTTTTAACTTATTATCGTACTTTCACCCTCTTTTGTACTTGATGAGAATTTTAACCTTTAAATTATTTTATTTACTGTAGTGACAATTACTAATTTCATTTGGATTTATTGCTTTGTTTAATACTATATAGTAATGTAAGGGGTCATCAACCATAAATTAATTAAAAAAACATTTGCGACAAACTCAGGCTGCTTTCAAGCACTATTTACTCAAATATCTGACACCACCGGTAAACTTTATATTAGCTTTAATTGTTTGATATAATTTCAAACGCTATATAGTACAAACATCAATAACTTTAATAGAGCACCACAAATATGGAGTATCGTTGGGTATGTATCCTACGATACTCCATATTATGTTTACACTACTATAGCATTGCATATTTTGAAAACATTTTACTCGCAACCTTTGCATTATAAATCTTAATTTTCAATTTTAGTAGGTTCATCTGTAAATTTTAGCAATGATGTCACTGGCATCTAACATTCATGGTGACAAAGCCTAAAGTAATGTATTATTTATTTCTACAAGGTTCATAGTTAGAAGTCACACAAAGCTGAATATTGCAAAATGGTGGCTTTGATTGTTTTAATATCTTTGTACGTGTCAATAGTGTGAGTATCTTCTTTTCCAAAAAGTGCCTTCTGTCTTTTGTAAACTTGCTTTAAGACTAGCAAAGCCTCCTTACTTTTCCCTAGTAGTTTGAGAGAAACTCCTTTTGTCCATGCCATTCTTAAAGTTCTCCTATTTTCCCGTCCTAGATAATTTTCCAAGATAGAAAGAACTTTGGAGCTGAAGTCAAGTAATTCGCCAAACATTCCATTATCCAGGAATTGCCGACAAATTAATTCCGGAAATTCTTGGTGTTTCTTAACTAAATCATTATGCGTTGAACAATGTAACCAAATAGTTGTCACGTGTATGATGTCTTTTGAAAGAATACTATTTTCTGCAAGTAAATTCGTGATACTTTTAATAAGTGAGTCAAGAGTATGAATTAATTGATTGTTTTCTTCTAAGTTAATGCGAATAACTTGTTGAACGAGAGGATGCAGTGATATTTTTCTAACAGAATCGACATCTGTCAATTTACACATGGAGTAATCATGAAGTGTTTGGAAGAAATTGTGTTCAAATTTTTGCCTCTTGGGATTGGTTGAACTAAATTCAGAAAATGTACAGCCTTCGATTACCTTAATAGCGAATTCGATACCAATGTTTTCAGGAAATAAAAAAGCAATGACGTTCATTGCATTTTTAGCCATTATGCCTGTTTCAGAGCAACTCTCAATTTTTTCTAAAGTCAATTTCCAGGTCAGATAGGTGGTAGTCGAATTGACACCAAGTTGCTGAAATAACGGTAACGGGTGGCTTAATAAAGTTTTGGCCTTCTTGGAAAAATCTTGTAGATACAATTGCAATTCTCTTTCTAAATTGGGCGTGTTTTTCTCTTTGATGTAGGCTGAAGCTTGTCTTAATGCCAAAGGATAACGCCCTAATTTGTCAGTAAGTTCTCCAATTAATTTGTTCACATTTTCGTCTTCCTCGGTTCCCAGGGCATTTTTGAAAAACCTTTCGGCTTCCATTTGAGTCAAACATTCCAGTTCAATTTGAATTCCTATAGTTCCAAACCATTTTTGTACAGGGCCGTAGCGAGTAAGAATTATGAAAGGTTTCTTTTCTTTGGGGGAAAGTGTAGTAGTATAAAATGGGATAAGGTCTTTAAGAAACGGTTGATCATAGTTTTCAATATTGTCGAAAAATATAATAGTATGTTTGTCCAATTCAGACAACTTTCTGTACACTTGCTCTGAAAGTTCTTCAAAAGTTTTATTATTGATTGATATATCCATCTGCTGTGCTAATCCTCTAAACGAATGTGAGACAGACTGTGTAGACTCAGCATTAATCCCGATGCAATGCACGGAATCCTTGTTAAAAATTTGTACTATGAAGGTTTTCGCTAAATCCGTTTTTCCGACTCCTCCAAGACCCGTGATTACGCAAACTGTAAATATTTTTCCATCGATGCTTTCTTTCCAATGTTTTTCAATCTTCTTCAGTTCATCAGTTCTTCCTACGTAGTATTGTGTTGGTGGTCTGATGTCATACCATAAAAAAGAATTGTCTCCGAGTTTATTGTTACTAAAATTCCCAGTTAGTTTATTGACGATATATTCGTTACCCGATTCTTTTAAAGATTCCGGTACTACGTGCGAGCAGTTTTCATCCTTTTTAATCAGAATTGAATATAACTCCGAGTTCTTCTCAAATGGAGTTGCTTTAGATTTCTATAAACACATAAAATAAATTTCTTAAACATGCTTTACAAAATGTATAATGTTTGTCTTAAATTAACTTACTATAACGTCATTTTCCTCTTCTGATATAACTTTCCTCTGCCAAAGGCTAGTCAACAAGACAACTAAACTTGTAGTATTTTCCGCAAGAAACTGCAGGTTGTCTTGAATTTTACTTTTAAATGTCGTTCCCATTGTAATTGCTTTTTATCTTCTGTCTTAAATGAAAATATCTTATACTGTTGTCCGTTTAGTAGCCGTCGTAGGATTAACACTAGTACTTTAAATTCACATCGGAGCTTTAAATATTCACCATTTAAATTAAGTGCATTATTCTACAACTTTAATTTATTTTAACTTGTTATCGTACTTTCACCCTTTATTGTACTGATGAGAATTTTAACCCTTATTGCATTTTCTGTTGTGACTAATAATTAGTCACAGTAATAGTCACTGTGACTACTAATAATTGCATTTGCATTACTTATGTTTATTATTGTAAGGAATAATCAACCACAAATAAATGTAAAACATTTGTCTGATACAAGATAGGCGACAACAAACTCAGGCTGCATTTCCAGCACTATTTAATCAAATAACTTAGCATCAATGGTAAGGTAAACTTTAGAGTAATAACTTTAATTTTTTATAATTTCAAAGGCTATATACAAACATTTATAACTTTAATAGAGCACTACAAAAATGAAGTTTCGTTGGACATGTATCGTGTAGTGCTTATCTAAGGGGTTAATAATAACCATTTGTCATACGTTATCTCGCAGGTTCTGATTAATTAATTACTCATAAGTTGTTATGTTTATCAATCTATACAGTTTAACATTATTAACGTCTACCTGGGCATTTAGGCATATAATTATATTACAAAAATATTATTTAAAATTAGTAATATTCAATCATATCACAGAATTCTGGCCTTTGTTTACATATTTTTGCTTAAAAGTCTGTGTTTAATAATCTACCTCGATAGAGCCATATTTTTTCTTATTCAAGTTTTCCTTTGCCAGTGAAGTACTGTCATGGGAGTTGCCTTTCCACATGAACCACCTTATGAAATAAAATAAATTTTGTTGTAAATGCTTAAGCTGGAGAGAAAGTAGTACACAATCTATATTAAATAACAATAAATATGAGTCTGTATGTACAAATTGCTTACGCGTATATCAGGAGAGGTGGAATGGTGAGTGCAGCCGAAAATATAAAAATGTATCCATTAAAAGATGTAACCGTAAATCGGTATAAAAGAGTGTACAGCGGTGATATAATAATTTGAATAACGACGCCAACAACTTCAAGAATTGTGAACATTTTGCCCACTTCATTTGGTAAAACCATTTTTGATATCATTGAACGAGCAATCACGTCCATTGTACCGTTCATCATGTCTACTGTTGCAGCTATAATATGACGTTTGAATAAAAAAATTATTGCTAATTGCCAGTCTCACGATGTTCATAAAAATATTGCCTGAATAAACAAAACTTATTTACAAGGTAAACTTTTACAGGTGCATCGTACATAGTCAGTCAGGCATGGGATAATTTGCATTCGACCAAATCGGCAGTGTTGACTTCAGAAGTGAAAGAAATCGTCTGTAGAAACCATATGCTTTGCACTTACGCATCAAAAATAGGAAAAAACTGATTTTATCCGTGTCTGTGGAATTACATTTTTTCAACATTTGATACAATTTTGTGGTAATATGAGTTTTTATTTTTTAAATTTCGAATTTCTAGACTATTCATAGGCTAGCATTCTGCATGCAAAATTTCAAGATGAGTTTTAAATACCAACACTTTAATAATTTTCAAAACTATCTATTGGAACTATCACTGCAAATAATTACCACAGAAATTTACCAGGTATTAAACGTAAATAAAAATGCAATTCCGCCTACACGGACAAAATCAAAGTTTTGGATTTTTCGATCTCCTGAAGACATGATTTCTGAAGACAGATTCCTTCATTTCTAAAATCACCACAACCGAATTGGTCGAACAAAATCATACCTGAGTACGATGAACATGTTAAGGATTGACCTCGTTAGTATAATGTAAAAAAGCAAACTTTCTTACACAAATAAATCATAAATATACTATACGAAAAGGCGTAAAGAAAAGATCCGGTAATTTGACTCATTCCAGCCATAAATCCTACAAGTGGATCCGAAAGCTTGAGCAAATTGGTCAGAAATCCCATTGCAAAAAGGGTTCCTAGGAAGAAAATGTAAAATTATGCATGTGGAATTTTAATTTTGCAATTACAAAATTACATCTCTTATGTAACTCACCAATGACTCCGATGAGAAATTTGTACATTGAGAAAAACCCATAATCGCCAGCATCCCAATTTACTCGTTCTCTCAGAAAAAGATACAGAACACCCGTTTCTCCTGTAAAATTATTATTTCAGAAAAGAATTAAATGTATTTTGCATCAGATATTATATGGAATAATTTCATTTCAATTTACATATTTCACAACTCATAAGCATATATGTTCGGTTTAATTTTCTTTACATTTCATTTACAAATTATCAAGCCTAATTTACTAGCAATCTTGAGATTGTAATTTAATAAATTTAAAGGTGCTGACCGTAAGTCGTTGCTATTGTAAAAGTGTGGACCATAATTATAGCCCACAATTGCCAATTGCTTCCATTTTCCCGTTTTTGAAACAAAAGTCTTTTAATCGTGAGAAGACTTTCTTTTGCTGCACCAAGAATGGTTACTTCTCTCCTTCTGACCCCATTTTTGATTCCGGCAACCAAGCCCGTAGATTCATTATTATTTTCTGCGCAAATTTTATCAAGTGCAAAGTTGTCGACTTTGAAAAACGTAATGAGAAACGCAAAAGAGCCAAGCACAGTAGCAATTCCAAATGATGTGACAAATCCTAATTTGACTTTAGACGCAATTCCACCAATACCAAATCCAGCTGGAATTCCCATTAAATAGGCTGCTTGAAGAAAACCCGTTCTAACTGTGCGATTGGATGTGTTTGTTATATCTGAGATGTAACTGGATGCTGCCATTAAGAAAAGAACTTCTCCTCCGAAAAGAGATTTTAATCCAGTACTCAGTAGAACAACCAGCCAGCCATCCACAGACTCCACTAGAGACAATATAAATAACGTAAGAGCCTCTATTATGTATCCAAAGATTCCAAATAACATTGGAAGTCTTCTTCCGTAAATATCACTCCAAGGTCCAAAGAACAACATGAGGAATACTGGAAATGAGTAACCGAAAAAAGACTTGAACGTCTGGATTTCTGCTGCTGTCTTTTGAATTTCGATTTCTTCAGTTGCAAATGAAGCATTTCTGAAAAAAAATTATAAGCTGCTTAATAAGTAATGCTTTGTCTCTAAAATAATTGTATAATACTTACGCTTTCACAATTTCGCTGCAAATATCTTTATCATAAGATAAATTATTTATGCAAATTCTTTGAATTAGTAAATCCTGTCGGATTATATCTGTCATTAGGACGGACGTCATTAGTAAAAATGCTGCAGGCTCTATTGTTATTACAGTAAGGCCAGATACTAAATTTAATATTGCAGATTTCAAATTTCTTGAGAACATATTGGAATATGTAAACTTCAACTTATCAATATCACTTCTAATTTAGATGAATGTAGAACTATCAGAACACAAAAAAACTTTTCTTTAAATAAAAACACTGTTGAATGTAAGATTCGCCGAACTTAGGTAATAAAAGACTTTTACAAACATTTTGTATTCATTGAACATTTTAGTTACTGATTAACAAACATCGTAATGTAGTGCAGACTTTAATTTCATTATCTTGCTGAAGCAGTAATGTAATCTGTCGCTTGACATTGACATTATCATTAACAAGTAGTAGCTTACCTGATAAAATCAGACGTACTAATAACGGAATCGATAATAGATAACAGAATATAGGGTATCCCAACGCTCAGTCTCATAATGCCCAATTAATAATAAAGAGGATTATATAGGTCATAAAGAGATAAATAAATATTTCTAACAAAATTAAAGGTTTTATAATGTTTTAAAAGTTTTAATGAAGAGGTTTGGCTTTCATTTTATGTTAAATAGAGGAAGAGCACTTTAAATTATTGTTTTGTGTCTATGTCAGTGAGTGAGCAAGTCTGAGGACTCGATAACTCAAGATATCAATAATGCAGTAATTATCTCAAATATTTTCTAATGAGCCCACTTTTGAAATAGTGTGGTTGTTTGAAGAGATACTTTTCACCTCCGGATAAAAACTAAAACCTAAAATGCAATTGAAATACATGGATACGGAGCTAGAAGATAAGTCCATTACTGTCGTATAAGGCCGAGCACATTAAATTTTTTAATGCGTCTCCAATATTTAGTACACTAATGCATCCAATACAATACAATGTCCATAGTACATCACTTCAACTTGCGTTGAATTTAACTAAAGCTGATCGACACAAAAACTACTAATTGTAAAGAGGTGAATTCAGTAGTATGCTGTGTAAGGTATAACAGTAGTACGGTTTTCGATGGTGCCTTATGATGCCTTATGAGAATACACTAGCCGTCCGTCTGTCCGTCTGTCAGCTTGATGGGTAACTCGTGAAAGGGTTGACCGAATGACTTCAAACTTGGAATAATCTACGCAATATGGGGTTCTTAAGCACAGTTCTTAAGTACAGGAATTTCTACAGTGAAGTCGTGGTTAACGTTAAATGAAAATTTCTTAAATATTCTAGTTCAATACTAGAATTAATTGACTGTAAGAATATATATTTATCAGATTGCTTGCTAGAAAAACTCGGATGTATCGATTCATGTTTTCTAAGTCACAATTTCTGCTTACATTCATTCTATACGTATTAGTACTGCTCATTTTAAACTTTATTTGATTAATGAATAATTTAGCTGTAGTTCCACCACCTATAAATGGATGTCAGATTAGCAACCAACTACAAAAGCAGAGACATTATTGGCTGAAACTAATACATTGATTTGTTCGAAATTTTAGTTAGCAAATCATTCGTATGTATTTTTTGTTAACTGCCTTTTGGACTGTAATAAAGACAATTTGGCTATCAATTCTTTTACCTCTCAAATTAATACATAATATTTAACGGGTTTAAAAATATTCACCGCCGTTTTTTAAACTAAAGACAGTATAATGTTGTATACCCGATTTTAATAAAATTAATGTTAAGTTACGTAGTTCGTAAATATAATTAAGATTTGTCTTATGCATCCCTAGTAAATGCAGGGTAATAATTACTTTATTTTCATGCAATGTTTGTTTTCAAATGTTCATGCAAGATTATACCGTTGATATTATAGGTATGTATGATGTTCTGAATTAGAATTAGCAAGATTATGAAATGATGTAAACCGGACAGAATTTAAATATTAATTAATAAGGTGGATAATGTAAGCTTTGAAAACTATTGGTATAGATAACTTTTATTGAATATTTTTACAACCATGCAAACATGCAAAGAATCACATGTTGCCCAAATAATACTCTTTTATTAGTGGAAAAACATAATACTATTTGAGTACCATTGGACAATTTTTGATACCATCTTATTGATAACTATCTCAAGAATGATAGACACTACACAAATTCCTGCACTGGAAAGAAATACTATGAACACACTTATGACATTGAAATTATATAAATTCAATTGTTGGGGAAGATGCTTGTCAAAGCAATGAGAGCATTTGACGAAACCCCTCAGTCTCAAAATTGAATCCCACTGGTGATAGATTCCTGATTCCATCAAATAAAGAAGTCTGTTTCTGATAAATTGATTTGTACCCTGGAACTTATTTACGGTATTAACCTCAATTCCAACATTCCGTGTAAGCAGCGGGTCGTCTGATCCACTTATGTACATGGCATTTTTTAAAGAAAGTTCTGAATTTTGACCACTCCATTGTGAATCGTTGAAAAAGAAGTTTAAATTACTTTCTGTATCAATGAACGCTGAACGATGGCATTGCGAAATCCATTTCTGAGTGCTCTCTACTGGATACCGATAAGAAAGTCCGTGGTTTTTCCCAATTTGTCCAAATGCCGTTCTAAACCAGGTAGATGCAGTCGAGACACGATTGAATTCATTCACGAACGCAGAATTTAACAAATTATACCTTTTATTATGGTAGGCAAATTTATATGCTTCAACAAGAACTTCAGGATCGAAGCGTTCACCAGGTAAATAGAATTTTGTTTTATTGGGGCGTTTAACAGCGTCATATGTCATAACTACTTTAATGTCAACAGAATTTGACACATAACCCATCGTTTTTCTTAGATACATTAGAGAAGTTGTATTTATACCATAGTCCATTAAATCCTGAAAGTTTTGTAATCTTTTTACTGGAAATGGTTCTGTCATTTCTGTAATGACAATTCCTTTGTAAGCATTCGTTAAAATAATGCCCATCATCAGAAATGGACCAATAAATAGCTTCACCCAGGTTTTATGTTCACAACTTTTTGGCAAAGAGTAGCTGACTTCCAATAAGTAAGCAAAAACAATTAAAATAAAAGGAAATGATGGTATCTTTTCTGAAAATCGGACGATATTAAAAGCCAGAATAAATGCGCCAACGGTAACAAGAATTCCAATCCATGCTTCCAATTGATAAGGTTGAATATATCCATAAAAGGAAATGTATTCATCAAGAATAGAACAAGATGCGAACAAATAACCTTCTGTTCTGGTCACAACAAAGAATTTTGATGACAATGCGTTTGTTTCAAGCTCAGAATTCCTATCTTCAAACCGAAAGTAAAACTGAATATCAGAACTTACTAAAATCTTCCTTTGTTTCTTATTTTTAACATTGAAGTCGTATTTCTTGGCCGCCAGTTCCTGACCAATTAAATTAGTTATTAACGTATTTGAGACGTTTTTGAAAATAAGGGATAAAATTACTATCGATAAATCCAGATGTTTCATTTGGTCAGCAGATACGTCCGCCATGGACAAATTTGGAAGTGTAGGCCCATAATACTTGCCGTAACTTCCAGGACCCACAAGCTGATTTTTCTGAATTATGCCTAACATCGGAGACTTATCTATTATTTCCTTAATTACTTGTTGCCTCAATGTGCCAATATACATGTGGGATCGTTCCAGAACTGGAGAATTATTGTTATCAAACACAAAACGGACAAGACCGTGTTCAAACCCGTAAGTATATTCCAATTCGTAACAAAAACCTCTACTTGATGAACAGTACTTTCGAAATATGCATTGGTGGCAGACAGAAATCACAACATTGGGATGATCAAAAAACGTTATGAAAAGAGAATATTGATTATGTAGGAGTTTATAGTTTGACTTCCTTGTGATTTCAATTATTTTGTCTTTTACTAGAAATAAATCCGTGTCGTATGATATAACCATATGGACAGACACCAACGATTTGTCATATTCATAGTTTTCTTCAATGTGTACCGTGCCCAAAAAACGTTTTGGCATCGTGAATTTATCTGGCAACGCCCTAATAAAGAATTTTACTATAAAGGGATACAGAACTAGGCCTGTTTCTTGATTACTATTTGAGTGTACGACAATGTGTGCCACGCAGTTATACTTGGAACCCCGTAAATTTATGGAGGATAACTTGCTTTCTCCAAGTTTACGGAGTGCTTCTTCCCAACAGAAACGATCTGAAGTGACAAAACATCCTTTTCGCATTTCAAAATATTTTTCCATAGTATCCAACCTTGTATAGGCAACAGGGTTTTCGAGTGAAGCCAGAGCGACGGCCAACCCAACTTTCTCGTTTCTAAAAGAATTTTCTTCAAACATAAGATGCACGTAACAGTCTTTTAAAAGTTTTAGATGTTCCAGTATAACATTTGTTTCGCACTGTCCAGATTTAAAATTAATTGAAATTAGCAACCAAGAAATACAAAATATTAATAATAGGTGCTTCATGTTTGTAAGATGCTCTCCAATAGTTTTTAATCACTTGCTGATTGCTACGCCCAACAGCTAACCTCTAAATAGAAACCTCTATAGGAATGGTGCTTCTTAAAGTAAAGCAAAGAAGTAAAGTAACCGACGGATATAATACTTACACGAATGAATGAAGTGCGATATTAAATCCCCATAACAATAAGAAGTAGACTAGAAAACATAGCTTAGTCATGAAAAATTTAGTAGCTGCGTCAAACATACTGGTGACCAATGCTGATTCAAAGGATACTAAATCCTATATGCTCACTTCGTTTTCCATTCTCTTAATTTAGCATTTTTGGGCCCAGTTTTCCTTTATATGGAAAGAACATACCAATTCTCTACAATTATTACTAAACTCACTGCATTAATTAGGCCTCTCTTCACAATAGAGGAATATTTCGGACTACGTAGGTACTGATAATTTCTCTTTTGACGACAAATATGTCTGCCGCCTGTATTCAATAAGTTTAAATTGATTGATGATATTATTTCCTCAGCCGCCTGCCTCATTTTTAGTCAGAAATGTTCACTGGATTTATTCTGTAACCTAATGTGTATAAGAAAATACATTCAAATGCCTCGTTGTCAGTTAAGACTCTGTATATGCTCCTAATAATCCTTCTCGCTAAGAAAAATATTCTAGTAAATCATCCGGATCAGATTAACCGCTCCAGATAAACATCCACGAAGGAAGTAAAAATGATGCGATGGCTTATAACAGAAATATAGTAGAAAATCAGAAAACCGATATTTGTTTGTAGGATAACTTAAAAGGGA
The DNA here is from genome assembly GCA_020352615.2 of Yoshiicerus persimilis. Classification (NCBI taxonomy): domain Eukaryota; kingdom Metazoa; phylum Arthropoda; class Collembola; order Entomobryomorpha; family Tomoceridae; genus Yoshiicerus; species Yoshiicerus persimilis. The sequence goes on along the minus strand of CM036940.2, from coordinate 70,077,458 downwards.
CAGGATTTTTTTCATTTTTGGAATTACTGGAAAAGAAACGGGTTATGAAAAATGTTTTGTAACAATTCAAATTTCAGCCTATAGCAATTGCAATTCCTTACGACCAAACCATTTCATTCGCATTACGTATTTATAAATATAAGTAATAATTATATATGAATTAGTACTTTGTAAAACTTGTAGTTTAAATTGGTTCATTAATTACATTAATTTTGTTATATAAAATAAACATGACTTCCCATTTGCGTATATACTATATACAAAATAAATTTTCATCCACCCCGTTACATTTCTGAGAAAATAGATGAACTTCAAACGAAGGTAAATGAGACATACCTACGTCGAAATGTCGTTGGTATAAAACCAGGTCTTTAGTTGGAAAGGATATGAACGAAAAGAGACAGGGATAAAAACAAACGAAACTGAAACTACACACAACACTTACATTCTAATAAGATTTGTGAAATAAATTCAATTCGACATTGAGTAGCAAATGCGCCCACCGTCTACCGAAGGAGTTTTGATACTAAAAGTGCACAAAATAATAAAAATCTACTGACAACATAATCGCTCGATATTGGTACTTCTTCATGAACCAAAGGATTTCTAAATTATTATTAAATTCCAATTGTTAACCGACTCTTCAATAAAAGTAAAATATAAAAATATAATCTTGAAGAAAAATCTCCAAGGGCAACAATAATTATCATGATAATATAAAAATATGTAATTTGGTCTTCGAATTAAATTTCTATTAGATATATGTAAAACTCTTTTTACTCATACGATTATTGCCAACTCCGAGCATTTAAATCACTGAGGGATATAAGATTGCTTACTCGAACACTACTTAAACTATGTCAGGTTTAAATATCGATCGATTTTGTCTCATCTATATAGACCTTGCTGAATATGTTTTTCTAGAAAATTCTGTGAACTATTAAAAATTAATTCTGGATTTAAATACAGGAAAGATTATATTACTATACCGACATGGGTTTTTCGTGTTTTGCTTCAAGAATCAAGAAGAAAGGAAAAGAGTTACCTCCTACAGTACTTTAATATAATTGGAAATTGGAATTGTGCCTTGACTTGCCCGTTTACCGATTGTACCAATACCAATATAATATAAAGCACAGCAATGTAAAATTTGATACCATTAAAGATAGCTTTAGAAATGGGCAATATTATTAAAGGATTTAGAAACGAATTGGCAAAATCCTGCTTGCATGGGTTTTCTTGCTCATTTATGGCAAATTTTGATAATGTCAATACTGTTATAATTTGGGTGTGTAAAAGTTTTGCGACAAAAATACTTTATTGTGGTCACTAGAAAGTTTTTTCCTACGAGTCATTAAAGCTTTTTTTCTAATTCGCAGTAGAGATTAAGGGGACGACGATCTTATTTCAAATTCTGTCAATAACTGTGAAGTTATTGCCAGAAAGTGCTAGTTGCCAAGTTAAGACACGTCAAAGAATAGAGCATGAAAATTTGGACTCCATTCCAACTTTCAACATTCCACTTAGGAGCTGTACCTATATTTGCCGAACTTGTCTTCGCCAATCAGGATATCGCGAAATGGGGATCAAACCTCATTTTACATACGTACTAAAGTATATTTTAGTAATTAGATTATGATGTCTGTAAATGGCAACCTAAAACGTCTATGCATTCCCGCTTGTAACGATATATGTCTATTTTAATGCTAAGAAACCCTACTCTTAAAATTTAAGTAAAAGTCAATACATTCGACTGGCCACACGTTACACTCAACGCTTTAAATAAAGTATTGAACTATATTCTTAGAAATCTCACCTTTCTAGAATGCCTACACTCTACACTCGATTAGTCATCCATTTGTAGTCCTATATTTGTAGAACAGAATTATTTTTAGTTCAACTTTAGAGTATCATAAAAATTATAAACATGGTTACAAATTTTGTGTTTTTTTCAGCAAATTTATATTTCAAAATATTCAGTTTGTGTGGACTAATTCCCTTTGTTATGAGAAATAATCGAGTATATATTTCCTCAAAAAAGTGGCAAATAGTGACTTGGGCATTCAGCGCAACAGTTAATTTATTCTCCCTTGTAGTACTTATTTTTTTTGCAACTTTCTGGACGATTTCCGGCCAAGTCGAATTCCAGGATTGCTTAATTGTCTTGTGTGGTTGTATATTTCTTATTCTCTCCGCAAGTTGTAACTTAACCATTATATTCTTGGGGCTAAACGGAATTCCTGAAATCATCAATTTATTTCTTACATTAGACGAAACACTCACATGTACTTCTTTGCAATATTTACTACATTAGTAGTTATCCAAAATAATTTTATTTAATATTATAAATTTACATTTTTGTCAAAAATTGAAACTCAAGTATCCAAAATTATTATTAAGTAAAAGAGTAGAATTTCAGAAATTTTAAAATTGATTTATTAAAGTGGATTTAGGAGAGTTGAAAAATGAAATGCAATTCTTTCCATGTAGCAATAGCATTAATAATATTACAGTTTAAGACGTAATAATTTAAATACATTCATGGACCAAATTTTGCTATGTATTTAGCCCTGGTGTTCCTTTCTATAATTATTTCAGAAATTGTGATTAGAGGAATATAACCTCATAACGGAAGTTTTGCCAGTTACTGCGTTTTCAACGCTTTTAATTTTTTTAATTTATAAATATATTACACAGATTTGGGGAATGGAAATGGATTGGCCCATAATGATAATGACTACACTGGATCTGTAAGATCAATGAAGGACATAAATATAAAACGCAATTTCTATGATGCCAAAGAAAAGGGAATCATAAATCACGTCTTAGCAAAATTTGGTAATTTCTTACACTAAATTCAATTAATTTTTAAATTAATTAAAATTACTTCTTAAATAATTAAGTTATTTAAATTATGGTTTGGTATATAGCTTCTGCGAATTGTATAATACGACAGCTAATCAAAATGGCTGCAGGAACGAAATTGGACTATTTTGGAATGTTTATCTTTGGAATTTTGCCAGTGGAAATACTCATGTCAATTATACTTTCATGTTGGTTTTCCATATTGCTCACTAAACTGTATTTCGAAAATTTTTCCTTGGGAGCGACGATAAATGCCTCTGAAATTATGTTCCTTCTGGTATGCGAAATTTGTAGCTTTTTCTTGGCAATGACATTTGTAGCGGCCGCAACGCTTTTCCTAATGCTAGGTTGCGTCTACACAAAAGTAGTAAAACAATGGATTCGTCTTCTTATGACAAGGAAGAATATCAAAACTCAGCTGAAACACTACATTTGGATATCACTATACAACAAATATCTGAACAGAATGATTAGTGTTTTTGTCGTTCCTGCACTAATATTTGCAAGTCAAGTTCTGCTAGCTGTTGGTGTGTACGGTACTATAAGGTTGAAAAACAAACTTGATTTCATTACCTATGCCTTTTTTCCCATTCTTTCCATTTTATTGATTCCTCTAATTCTGCTTCTTTTATATTTATCAGCCGAACAACATTCCTTGTCTTCCTCTTTTATCTATTCCATGCAAAATTGCGAAAATTGTAAACGCGTAAATACATTGAGGCCAATATGCGTTTACATTGGGAGCGTTGGTTACATTGACATAGGGTTTACGTTGACCTATTTTGAGTTTATTTTATTGCGGATTTGTGATATGCTTTTAACATTGTAAAACTATTATAAAAACTGTAAATTGTTTCTGGCACTTAACAGAATGGCTATTTCAAATACATACTATCTATGCTAACTTGCAATGTACATAAACTCTGTAAACATCTTACAAAGTACTTACAAACCATTTTCTAAGGACAGTTTATGTTTAAGACCTAATTCCAATATTCCAAATCCTAAACTTTGTATTTTCGATTCCATTATTTACTAAATCGCCTACACAATCATCCCTATACGTTCTCTAAGTCATTACAGGTTGTACTCAAAAAACATTAACTGCCCCTTTCAATACAAATGTTAGGGAATATCAATTTCCAGCTAGTCTCGATCGTTTTATCTTCTGATTTATTGTATTAATCTGACCAGTGAACAAATCTCTGTAGTTTAAGTACTCAATCATTTAATTTTAAAACAGGCAACATGTATTGATCAATAGTAGATCCACTAATAGGAGTTGCAAACAAGTAGTGGACGAGTGAACAGCTCGACCTTGCGCTCCCAAGCAAAGATTACAATGTATACCAACAAACCCTAACTATATAACCGTTCCGCACACAAAATAAACTCACTTACTCACATACTAACAGTTTTTCCAACACTCAATTACCCCTCACAAGTACTAGCGACCTTAAAAAAGCCGACAAACAACAGCCGATTATTCTGAGGATTACAACAACAAACGCAATAAAATGACAGAGATCTCCAGAAACGAATTCAAAAACATGGATATCAACGACAAGCTCTTTTTTGTGCTGCAAAAAAATATCTGCTCATACTGTCTGCTTAAATACCAACGAGACTGAGAAGAACACAATTGAAAAGCCCAGTGAATATCGCAGAAGTGACCAGCTCATTAAATTACCCCGAAACACAGGCTTCACAGAACACCCGAAAGAACCGGTTGGTGAACCGCAGGAGAAAATTACAAACCGCTCCTCCGCAAGCCCATTTACTGTAGATTTCCAGCAGAAAAACGACAAACTTGCAATTCTGTCACCGTCTAAAAAGTTCAAACTACGACCGAGTGCAAAGATATCTTCACCAAAATAGACAAAGCCAGTTTACAACAACTCTACTATAAAACCTGCCGAGAAACAGCTAAACAGCGAAAGCATAATACTCCGAGTGACACTATCTGCATCCCCATTTTCACCCGGATGGTAAACATCACGAAATTTCTCCAATTCGTTATCAAAAGTGCAGCGGCCCTGAACATGCGATCTCGACCCACAACACACAATAACCATCAGCCTTGGTTCAACGAAAAATGCAAAACGGCCAAGAAACTAATACAGTCAGCATTTCAACCCAACCATGCACTTGCGAAACGGAGCTGTTGCAATCTAAGGAAACGTAAAAACAGCCCAGACAGCAACTTACTAATGTCAACTCAATTTATGCAAACAATCCTTCGACTCCTGGAATGTAAACAAGCATTTCAATCATCAGCATCTCTATCACGCTCAAATGGCAATGATAACAAACTAGACGAACGGCTGGTCGGAATTCTCTAACACAGTGCTCACCCTTGGATCTGACAATCAATACCACTACACTGACGTAACCAGGAAATCTTCAAATCTGAAAAATTTCTCTGTAGGCGGTTAAAGAATCTACACATGATCTTGACACAGTGGCTAAACGTTAATAATGTAACTATAAAAACATCACAATAACAGTTTTAATTACCCATTCAATGTAACACAATTTCTTGATATAACATTAATACTATAATTAATGCTTAGGCCTAATAGAATGTATTATGCCCATATTACTATACTGCGACTATATTCCTATGTTAACCTCATATCCGTATACTATGTATTATTCACACATTATTCACATACTATTACTTACAAGAAACATTTTCACCCCGTACATACATACATTTATTGCCATAATCTGTATCATGTAATAATTATTGTTCGTTAAGCATAATTTTTGTAGAATAAAGCAGAACGGCCCCATGGGCGATTACCTGAAGGGGACGGCATTCTTTAATAATAATAATAATAATAGTAGATCCACAAATATGTTAAATAAATATTTTACTCTCTACAATATACACTATATCTGCAGAACATAAATATCACTATAGATTTTTAATTATTTTGCCCAATATTACTATAAAAAATACATTTGGATAGAGTAAGTTGCTTTTGTCTAAAGGTAATATGACATTATAGAAAATTTTAAAGCATTAAACTTAATTTTTGATTACTAATACAACGGAAATAAGACGTACAAATACATTCTTTGTAGCAATGAAATTACGGTAAACGAGGAAAATTTCTTAAATGAACTTTTCGCCTCTAAATGAGAATACGGCTGTAATTCAACTTTTATTAGTATCGTAAGGCAACTTTGACGTAGATTTAACAAGGCCGTTAATCCCAATGAACGTTCACTTAAATCGAGCACGCAAAGCAGATCTAAGAGTTGCAGAAACAAATCTGGCAGATTTCAATTTTTATCAATGTGGTTTCGTTGAAATTAAATTTTTTAAATGTCTAATCTGATGAGCAAAGAATATGAGCGACAATGGGATGATGACTCAGTCGGTTACACAGAAGACAAAATTGGGCGTACAGAAGACAAACCAACACAGTCCCTTGACTTAGATATAAGAGGAATGTTATTATTTATGCTATTTAACTGTGGATTATTACGGGACTTGATGTACCTTGTATAGGGCGGGCATGTACCAATGTTCAATGAATACATACATAGTATAAGTCTATAGAAAAGTTCAGATAAAAAAATGTTTATGTATTATATTATCACATTTAAGATCGCCACAGAAATTACTTTAAATGTTAACTTTGAGAAAATTCTATTAAATCAGCCGTGGTAAAAGCAGTGATAAAGTCTATCGGTTGATATCGGTAAATCATCGGTTGAGCATCATTTCTTACTGAATGTCGGGTATATAGTATATAGACTGTGACATATGTTGATCACTTGTACAGCCGAAGAAGAAGAAGAAGAAGAAGCCGAAGTTCAAAACTTATGGTACAAGTAGAAGAGTGCATTACAAAGCTGCAAAGCCTTCGTGGTGTTAAATGGGCAAGACTATAATATTTGAGGTAAAGGAAAACTCTGCTTCATTTTATTAAAATGTTATATTATGTTGTTCTGATCTGAGCCGACCAAATTATTTCAATGGTGCATAATTTATTAGTAAATTTCGTTTGATATCATATAAAATAATTTCATTTGATTATCAAATTTGATATCATCTTATCTAATAATGTTAATGACAAACATACAGGCATATAGAAGGTGGTTCCAACAAAGCGTACCATTAGTTACGATTTCGTTCTATAGATCAACTTGTCGTGCAAACACAAACTCCCAATAAGCCATAACTGTTGAATTAATTTTTTTAGTTTCTGTCAAATACACTCTTCTCCCTCTTAAAGTAATCGAAAATAATCGAATAGTCGTCCATTTGTAGCTGAAACGAGTAAAACAAATTAAAATTCAAAAGCGTACCACAAAAATCAATACAATGATTACAAATCTTATGTTTCTGTCTATGAATTTATATTTCAAAATATTCAATTCTTGCGGGCTAATTCCCTTTGTTATGGAAAATAATCGAGTGTATGTTACCAGAAAAAAGTGGAAAATCATTACTTGGGCAATCGGCGCAGCAGTAAATTTTATGTCGGGTGCTGTTGCGGTGTCCGGACCTAACGGTCAAAGTCAAAGTGACGGGGTATGACTTACAGGTCAAAAACACCACTCGGTCAAACATGTCAATTATACGACAATTTCGGTCAATTTTATTGAATAAGAAATTAGGTATAAAACCAGATCAATGCATTACAAGTAAGTGTGTTTTAAGTAATTAATGGTTGCGTTGTTTTTTTAAATACAAATGAGCTCAAAATATTGTGGATATTCACGTCTGATGTCATCCAAACATATCAGGGTTTGGTGGAGCAAAGGCAATTGCCTGAAACATTTTGCCGACCAAGTTAAAGTCCGGATCATTACAATACTTTTGTAATATCGCATATACTGTAAAGAAAACCGGTACATTAACATATGGAGACACATAGGTGTGTAGATAGCTAAATGTAGATAAATGTACCCCAAGCGAACACATTGCATTGAGTACTCTTGTGTATGTACTCTGCTTTTTGTTGGGTAATAAGCTGTATGCCAGAGGCACAATTAGCTTAATCTTCTTTACTTCCTTAGTCAACATATCGGTGTGTTCACTTTCTATAACACCATGCAGACTGAAAATTTGCAAAAATTGACTAATTTAATTGGCTGATTTAAAAGTCCCATCGACCCAAATTGTATTGCACAGTGACAGCGCCTACATTAGTTTACATAGTATGCATACGTATTTCATTGCCATTTCACATCACATTTCATTGCTACGCATTCTCCATATTAATAATGCCTTAGAAGCATTACTTCTATCTTTGACCTAATTTGCATAGTGCTTGACCGAAATGTACTTTTTTTCTTGACCAAACTGTCTTTGACCGTTAAGTCGGGTAATCTGCTGTTGCACTTCCTTTAGTTCTTTTGGAAGCCTTCTGGGGTAATTCTGGCCAAATATCACAGCAGGATTGCTTAGTTGGCTTTTGTGGCATTGTATTTGTTGCCCTTTCCGCATGTTTTAATTTAACCTTTATTTTCTTGGGACTAAACGGAATTCCTGAAATCATCAATTTGTTCATTGTATTGGATGGAAACGGGAAATCGGTATTTCCCTATGAAAGAGATAAACGGCTTTGTGATATGCTTTTAACAGTATAGAACTGGCAATTTTTATGTATAGATATTTCTTTTTCTCTTAACCATTAAGCGGATTTAGAAGATACGGTATTTGAAAAGACTAACATGCCTGATAAAAAATCTATTATAGAGCAATATGAATATCATTATTCTGTTGCAATTATGTTCCTCAATAATTTAAAAAATGTTTAAACCATTGATTTTCAAGACAAAATATTATTGCCTTTAAACTAATATTTTATAAAAGTTTTCATGCACGTAACGTAATGTTAATATTATTTACATCAGCAACTTTTTAATTGCCACTTACATTGGTGTTTTTCTTTATAGATTTATTTAGTGTCATCATTGATTTATTTATGTAGCATACTTTTAGAGTAGCTTTGTCCTTTTATATGTTTGAAATAAAGTAAATTACTATTTCCGCATTCTCTGTTTCTATTTTACAATTGAAGCATTTCAGTGACACTTTCTCACATAATCAGAAAATGTCCTGAAGAAATAAATTCTTTTGAAAGAATTATATAAATAGATATAAATTAAATAGACATTTTGGTGGACCATAGTATAGTTTGGCATTACCGTACGAATGTATGTTCAATGTGGAATACAATAAGTAATATGTTTACATTAACATGTTTACATTAAGTACTAATAACTCACTAATACTTTTAAAGCAGTAAAAACATTATATAATAAGAAATTTTGCATCTACAGGAAACACTAAAATCGATTGTATATTTAGTACTTCACTAGAGTATGTTCTACTTTATCCACCTTTTCATCTTTTTCACATTCCTAAAACATCATTAACTTATAACTTAATTTACCTCTTCAACTTTTGTTAACCTGTTTATATTTATTGCCTACTGAAGACAATCGCACAAAGATATTGATGCTTTCTCCCGAACAAAAGTGTTTCCAAAAAACTATATCCAGGCTAAATATCGATTGCCAAAAACATCTATTGACCTTGCTGAAAAGTTTGTTTTTCAAGAGAAATTCTGTAAATTATTGAAAACGAATATTGGATTTAAATACAGAAAAGATTATATCAATACATTGACTAGTGTTTTTAGCTTGTTTCAAGAATGTACAATGGAAAACAGTTGCCTCCCTTCAGTACTTTCCAAGAAAGCAGTTATTCCAATACAGACTTTCACATATTTATACTGATTGTACTAATATCAATATATTAGAAAACAAAGCAATGTAAAATTTGATATAATAAAAGATAAATTTAGACATGGGTAATATTGTAATATGATTTAGGAAGGAATTGGCAAAATCCTGTTTTGGCTTTTTGGAAACCCATTCTCATTTAGCAATATTTGAGAATGTCACTATAAGGGATATTTTGGTACGTAAAGTTTTTAGACAAAAATACTTTGCTGTGATTACCCGAAAGTTGTTTTTGAAACTTCTTTTCTAATTCCCATCTGACATTATAAGCTCCATTGGCAATCTTATCATCGCCAATAAGGATGTCGCCAAATAACAGTCAACCTTTATTTTAAAGACACACTAAGCTATATTTATTAGTAATGGACTATGTCGTCTATACATGGCCACCTATAACGTATGTCTATTTTAGTGCATAAGAAACCTTACTCTAAAAATTTAAGTAAGTCAATACATAAGACTGGATAGATTGCATCTACCTGTTTAAGTCAAGGAATTTTATATCCTCGAATCGTCATCCATTTGTAGCTGAAGATAACAGAAAGATTTTTAGGTCAGCTTTAGCGCATAGCATAAAAATAAACCATGATTACAAATCTTATGTTTCTGTCTATGAATGTATATTTCAAAATATTCAGTTCCTGCGGACTAATTCCTTTTGTTATGGAAAATAATCGAGTGTATGTTACAAAGAAAAAGTGGAAAATAATGGGCGCAACAGGCAAACGGCGCAACAATAAATTTTATGACTGGTGCTGTGGCTTTTATTGTACTTCTTTTGGAACTCTTCTGGGGTATTATCGGCCAAGTATCATTACACACACACGCCGGCAACCTTGCCGTGCGGAATCCATTATATTACTGTGCCTCAAAATTTTTCTGTTTAAATTCAAATTTTCATTAAAAAAGTTGTGCATCTCAAAAATTCTTTGCGGCCCTAGTACGACCAAGTTGTGCTTTAGTGAACATCAATCGAAAAATTTTAAGTTATTAGCAATTTTTGCGGTGTTTTCATCTATTTCTGCCGTGACTTTTTTCTGAATTGTCTTTGGTGGATCCGCCATTCGCCTGTCTTGGTTATATCTAGCTACGTGCAACATCAAATGAGTAGACCTTACCTGGCAACCCTGTCAGACGTGGGAGAAGGAATGATGAGCTTCCAGATCTTATATATGAAAAACTGTGCAGACACCGCAGCGGGAGCGAAAACTTCTTATGAAGTTTAGCTCCCTGTCAGTATGCTTAATACATTTTCACTACTACTATTATTAAACCGCAACTTTAATACATCTGCAATTAGAAAATATTTCTGACCCAAAATTATTCTTTTAAATTTCATGAGACTTCCCGGAGCGCCTTGATGGATGATACATGAACTTCACAACTATATATATTAAAATCATGCCATATTTTGTAATGCGATATTCCACATTTCAAATTTCAACTCTCAATCATCAAACTTCTTACTTCATTTACTTCAACTACGAAAATCTTCATGGCTCCAAAATTTATTGATAAAAACGCTCTGTGTGTAGAGTGCAATTTAGTTGATAATCGTAAATCTGGTGTAGCTTGCTCTAAATGTGCTATGTATTTTCATCAAAAATGCACTTCATTATCTATGTCTAAATTTACAAATCTGTGTGCAAATTCACTCTTTATCTGTGATGATTGTCGTCGCAAGGTTAAAGATACTAGTCGTAAGTATTCCCAAAATCTCATAATTGGAACTTGTTGTCAAAAATCGCATGCTACTTATAAAATAGTTTACTGCTATTATTGTGCACTTCCCTTTCACCGTTGTCACCTGTTGAATTTATATACAAAGTTACCTATTGCTAATTATCATGAGTTTTATTGTACTTCTTGTTTGTTTCCGCTATCAAACTGCGATGATTCTGAATTTCTTGAAATATTTTTCGATAGCGAGGATAATTTTACTATTAATGAAACTCATTTACCACGTAATTTAATCTTAGAATTTAATGAACCTCGTGTGGAAAAATTACCTAGAGGGTTTAAAATGTTCCACTTAAATGTAAACGGTTTGAAGTCTAAATTGGATTTTCTTAGCTATAGATTAAAATTATTCAGTATTGATATTATGTGTGTTACTGAAACCCATTGCCCCTCTGATCTAGATAATAGTCATCTATATATAAATGGCTACAATTTTGTACGTGACGATAGACCAAGAAGAGGGGGTAGCCTTGTAATTTATTATTAGGAAACTTTATCTGTCAATGTATTAGATTGTAACTATTTTAATCATGAAAATGAATGTATAAGCCTCCTTGTCAAACTACCGTGTACTAATCCATTTGCGGTAGCTTGTATTTATAAACATCCAAAATCTCCTCTCATGGATGTCAAGCATCGCGATGGATCTACCTCAATTGGTTTCCTCCAGCAAATTACAACTTTAAATAATTTCTTGCGTTCTTATACAAAAGAAATTTATTATTTAGGAGATTTCAATGTCGATTTATTAAAATCAGACTTTCCACAAAGCAATTTATTAAGTACAATGAAATTTAATGGCTTTGAACAACTTATTGATAAACCAACATTTTTTAGAGTAATGCGCTGGAAAAACAAGCCTGTAACAATTACTAAATCGTTGTTAGATCATATATATATAAATACCCGTCAATTTGTATTTAAATCTGGTGTTATTCCTTCTGGGATTTCTGACCATGACATGATTTACATTGTTCGAAAAAAAACTAAAACACCACTACCACGTAAAATATGTGTAACTCGTAATTATAAAGATTTTAACATTGAAACTGCAGCTGAAGAATTTTCCAAAGTTCCTTGGTCAGTTTTAGATAGTAGTGATGATGTTAACGAAATGCTTGATACATTAAATTCGTTATGCCTGTCTGTTATAGATAAGTTAGCACCTATTGTCAAACGTAATGTGAAGTCCAAAAGTAATCCATGGATTACACATGAATTAAAAATACTTATGCATAAAAGAGATTATGTAAAAGGTTTACTATACAAACATGAGTCTATTGTACTTAGTAATTACTATTCGAAGTTGAGAAATTATGTAACAGGCTTGGTTCGGAAGGCAAAGAATAATTATTTTAATTCCCGATTCTCTAAATCAAATGCTTCTTCTCATTTGTGGGATGTATATAAGGAAATGACAAATTGTCGATCCGAACCACCGCTTGTAAAAGAGCTTCATACTAAAGACGCTGTTATCAATGAGAATTCTGCAATAGCTGAGCTATTTGTTAAAACATTTGCTTTAGAACATGAAGATATTAACACTGATTTACTTAAGTTTGGAAATTCTCTTAATGTTACTAATTTTACTTCCCTCTCTGAAGAATGTGTTTTAGAAAAATTACTTAATGTGAAAGCTAGTTCATCTTTTGGTGTCTCTGGCATTCCTTCGAAGTTATTGAAACTATGTTCTAGTCTTATAGTTTCCCCTATAACAAAAATATTTAATTATTGTATTAATTCTGGCGTTTTCCCCTCGAACTGGAAAAAGGCTATCGCAATTCCACTCATAAAACCTGGAGGAAAGTCTACTGATCCTAATAATTATAGATTAATCTCAATAATTCCATACCTAGGAAAAGTATTGGAGTCTATTATAGTTAGTAATCTGCATTCTTCATTGTTGGAAAATACAATGAAATTTAACTACCAATATGGTTTTCAAAGAACTTTATCTACTTCACATGCATTAATTCGCCTATCATCAGTCATTCATGATGGCTTAGATAATAATTGCACTGTCGGTGTCCCATTTTTTGATATACGCAAGGCTTTTCCGAGTGTAAATTATTTAATTTTATTGAATAAGATGAGGTTGAAGTTTAATGTTCCTGATTTTCTCCTAAAAATTTTATCAAACTATTTTTCCCACCGACAATTATGTATTAGACTTGGTTCTTTTGTTTCTGAACCATTTGACATCTTGGGAGGCTGTCCGGAAGGCAGTATAATTGGGCCTATCAGCTATTGTTTTTATATTGGTGATATAGATCAATATATCGACTCAATTATCATCCTTTTTGCGGATGATTTGGCCAACCCGTTAATTACTAGAGATTTAGGAAGTTTATATGGTGATGTGCAGTCTTCAATGGCTGCCCTAGATAATTGGTGCCAGGACAATAAATCTTCGCCAAATTGGTCTAAATCAGAACTAGTTATATTTAATAATAAACATTGTAACAATGCTGTCCCCGGCTATGATAATGTATCCTTAGATAACAATATTGTGTTACTTAAAGATAACTTTAAATATTTAGGGGTATACTTTGATTCTAATCTGTCTTTCAATAAGCATGTAGATTATGTCTGTCAAAAAATCAGCTATAGGTGCTATAATTTACTTCAGTATAAAAGAATTATACCCTTAAATACAATGAAAACTCTCTTCCATGCCTTTGTAATGTCTGTTATAGGTTATGGTATAATTATATACTCTGCTACTGCTGTTAGTAATATACAACGAATTCAGTCAATCGTTGATACTTTTCTTCTGCATTATTTTTATAATTATAAAAAGGTTGCGCGTATGAAAATTGGTAATTTACCGACTCCAAATATGTACTCTTTATATGATGCGTTTGGTATCCTTTCAGTTGCTGAATTGTGTAACTACTCCATTTTGTGTACTTTGTATCCTATTTTGAAGTGTAATTCTCTGTATCCTAGCGAAATTACTGATCTATGGACTGTGAAAACAACTAACAGATCAAGTAAATTTGCTGGCAATATTTGTGTACCATCTTACAATAAGGTCTTATATAAAAAATCTTTTAGATATCGGTCAACGGAATTATGGAATTCCCTTCCTAATGTAGTTAAGTGCCAAGAAACACTTCACTCATTTAAAGCTAAATTAAAAGTTTATATTTGCAATATTCGCCCCCATGACTAAAGTATTCTAATGTACTATAATATTTGATTTGTCTTTAACTTCAGGCTGAGGTGCCAAATGTATTATTTTGTATTTCTATTGTAATTTGATAAATTAATGCCAAATTTATGTTATAATTGTGTTGTAAGACCGTCCTCTATTGGAATCTGTCCTCTATTGGAAACCAGGGTTATGTATATAGACCTGAATAGTGTCTGACAATAAAGCCATTACATTACATTAGATTACATTACATTACAGGATTATTTAATTACCTTTTGTGGCATTGTATTTCTTGCTCTTTCCACATGTTTTAATTTAACCTTTATTTTCTTGGGACTCGACGGAATTCCTGAAATCATCAACTTGTTCATTGCATTGGATGGAAAGCTCACAAGTATTTCTTTGCAATATTTACGTCGTTAATTTAAGTAATTTCATTTATAATTTTGCACTTTTGTTGCCAAAAAATGCCGTCAACTATCCCAAAAATATTATTTAAGTAACAGAGTCGATGTTCGAAATGTTTCATGTAATTATCCACGTGAATACCTGCCTGTTCATTTGAATCCCTAAATTTGAAATTATTGGTTTACTAATATTGCAGATATGGAGAGTAAAGTTTTACTAACAAATAATGACTGTAGTCAGAGTCCGACGCCGATAAAATTTCAGCGGCGGCGGCGTTCTAAAAATTGAAATTGATCGGCGGCGGCGTCATCGGCGTGGCCAAAATTACCGGCGCGCCGAAAACGCCGCCTTCGGCGGCGTTTGCACTATGTATTAAGTGCCTGCCCTAGCCGTCGGCGGCGTAAAAATGGCTGCCAGTAAATTTCAACGGCGGCGGCGGCGTCGAATTTAAGCTCGGCGTCAGCGGCGCCGCCGCGCCGGCGTCGGACTCTGACTGTAGTAAGTCAAAAAGATCACAGCAGACCACAAGGCCCCATTTCTTTGGTGCGCGAAAAAAAGGATATTTTTCCCACATGAAATACATCAGTAAAGGTAATAAACCTAACAATAAGTCATGTTTTACTCATGATGTCATTTGTGTGTAACATAAAGTCAAATTAAATTAAATTCATTGCAGATGGAATGCGCCACCTAATTAAAATGGGTACAGGGATGAATTTGGACTATATTGGAATGTTTATGTATGCAATTTTGCCAATGGAAATAGTTATCTCATTTTTTATATCTTGCTTCAGCGCTCTTTTATTCACAAAACTCACAGTCGGAGGTGAACTTTCTCTTATAACTTAACTTACCTCTGTCAACTTCTATTCTATATTTATTATTGCCTACTGTAGACAACCAGTCAAAGATTTCACAGATATAGTACTTTTCCATGAACAAAAGGATTTTTAATAATATCATTATTGATAATATTTCAAATATTAATTTCAGTCAGTCAGACTGAATTGACTGAAAGCACGAAATATATAACTGTAATATTGAGGCAAAAATTACAAATTCGCAGTAATAAATAGCGAGACCTCCATCATGGTAATTTAAAAAATATTCTTTTTGCCTGAGCTGGTTTATTGTTATTTGACTTATATTTCTATTCGATATAAAACTCCTTTGATCCATCTCTTTAATGCCAACTCCACGCAGTTAAAGCATTGCAAAATATAAGATACGATTGGTTACTAGCACTAATAAAATTATGTCCACGCTAAATATCGATTGCCAGTAATATCTATAGACCTTGCTGGGTATATATAAGTTTGTTTTTCAAGAGAAATTTTGTAAATTATTGAAAACTAATATTGGATTTAAATGCCGAAATGATTATATCATTACACTGACTAGGATTTTAAGCTTGCTTCAAGAATGTACAATGGAAAACAGTTACCTCCCTTCAGTACTTTAAAAGAGAACAGTAATTCCAATACAGACTTGTCCATTTACCGGTTGTACTACCAATATCAATATATTAGAAAACAAAGCAATGTAAAATTTGATATAATAGAAGATAAATTTAGACACGGGTAATATTATTAAAGGATTTAGTTAGGAATTGGCAAAATCCTGTTTTGGGTTTTTTGGAAACCCATTTTTAGGCAATATTTGAGAATGCCACTATAATGAATATTTCGGTTTGTAAAGTTTCGAGACAAAATTACTTTGTTGTGGTTACCCGAAAGTTTTTTTGAAACTTATTTCCTAATTCCCAGCAGACATTAAAAGCTTAATTTGGCAAACTTGTCATCGCCAATAAGGATGTCGCCAAATAAAAGTCAACCATTATTTTAAAGGCGCACTCAGGTATATCTATTAGTAATGGACTATGTCGTCTATACATGACCACCTATAACGTATGTCTATTTTAGTGCTTAAGAAATCCTACTCTTAAAATTTAAGTAAGTCAATACATAAGACTGGATAGATTGCATCTACCTGTTTAAATCAAGGAATTTATATTATACCCGAATAGTCATCCATTTGTAGCTGTAAGGAACAGAAATATTTTTAGGTCAGCTTTAGCGTATCATAATAATAAACCATGATTACAAATCTTATGTTTTTGTCTATGAACTTATATTTCAAAGTATTCAGTTCCTGTGGACTGATTCCCTTTGTTATGGAAAATAATCGAGTGTATGTCACCAAAAAAAAGTGGAAAATAATTACTTGGGCAATCGGCGCAACAATAAATTCTATGTCGGGTATTGTACTCCTTCTTTTGGAAATCTTCTGGGGTATTCCTGGCAAAATATCACAACAGGATTGCTTAGTTGTCTTTTGTGGCATTGTATTTATTACTCTTTCCACAAGTTGTAATTTAACCTTTATTTTCTTGGGACTCAACGGAATTCCCGAAATCATCAATTTGTTTATTGCGTTGGATCAAAGACTCGCAAGTATTTCTTTGCAATATTTACTAGTACTTAGTTAATTTAAATAATTTCATTTATAATTTTACACTTTTGTTGGCAAAAAAATATTATTTACGTAAAACAGTCGATTTTCAAAATGTTTCATTTCATTATTAACATTTGCGTGTTCCTGTGAGCATCTAAATTTAAAATTATTATTTTACTAATATTTTGCAGCTATGAAGAGTAGAATTTTACTAACAAATAATGACTGTAGTAAGTCAAAAATATCACAGCAGACCACAAGACCCAATTTTCTCGATGCTGGAAAACAAAGATATTTTTCCCACATGAAATACATCATTAAAGGTAATCTAACAATAAACCATGTTGTACTACTCAGTGTGTTATTTATTTGTGACGTTAAATTGTTAAATTCAATTAAATCCAATACACATTTAAATGACGATCTACAAGATGTTTACATAATCTTTAATTTAGGTTTCGTTGATGAAATGCGCCAGCTAATTAACATGGGTACAGGAATGAACTTGGACTACATTGGAATGTTTGTGTATGCAATTTTGCCAATGGAAATATTTATCTCATTTTTTATATCTTGCTTCAGCGCTCTGTTATTCACAAAACTCACAGTCGGAGGTGAAATTTCTCTTGAAGTGTTGACGACTACCACTGAAATCAAATTATTGTTAATGTACGGAATTGTTAGTTTCTGCTGGGCAATGACATTCGTAGCACCAGCAACACTTTTTCTAATGCTAGGTTGCATGTACACATATATTGTAAAGCATTGGATTCTTTCCCTCATAAAAATGAAGAATATTGAAGATAAACTGCAAATCTATTTTTGGATATCAGTTATGATCAAATATACGAACAGAATGATTAGCGTTTTTGTGGTACCTGGACTGATTTTAGCAAGTCAAGTTCTTTTAGTTGTTGGTGTCTACGGTACTATAAGATTCAAAAGCAATCTTAATATCATAGTGTATCTCTTTTTCCCCTTTCTCTCCATTTTATTGATTCCTCTAATTGTGGTCCTTTTACACATAGCCGCTGAACAACATTCCTCCTCTTCATTATTTATCAGATCCCTGCATAATTTTCAAAATCGCTGGATTCGTAAAAAGATAAAAGCATTGAGACCTGTGTGTGTCTATGTAGGAAGCGTTGGGTATATTGACATTGGATTTACCGTGACATATTTCCTGTTTGTTACAATGAGGCTTTGTGATATGCTTTTAACCTTTTAAAACTGGTGATTTGCAATAATTTACATACATATTTCTCTGTTTCTCACCCATTAAGCAGATATCATGTTTTACAAAAGACTGATACCAGATAAATAATCCATTAGAGAGTAGTTCAATTTTAACTATTATTATGCTTATTCAATTACGTTGCGTATTAATAATAAAAGTAGTTAACGCATTGAATTTGAAGACAAAGTATTAGCGCCTTTAGACTTAGTCTAATATTTAATGAAGTAAAAGTTTTCAACCACGTCATGCCTGAATAAGCGTATAAGAGTTTAAACATAAGCATGACATAGACAAATATTAGTCTATGTAAGCGACTTTTTAATTGCATCTTACTTCGATTTTTTCCTGAGTAGGTTTATTCATTGTGTAATCGTTCGTTATTTATGTGTCATACTTTTACAGCAGCATTGTCTTTTGCTACAGTTGAAATAAAGTGAATTACTATTTCCGCATTCTTTGCTTCTATTTTACAATCGAAACATTTCACTCCCATTTTTAATGCTCTTCTCATGTAGTTAGAAAACTTCTGGAGCAAGACATTCTTTTTCAGGATGGCTCCAAATAGATCCACATACAAATGTTTGGCAAAGGCATGCAAATGTATATTGCAATTCGTTAGCTTAGAGTGATTCATGTAACCATGTTTGAAAACGAAGATAAACTTTTTGATGGACCTAATATTTGACTATTAGCACAACGGAAATCAAGAGTAAATGCATTCCTTGTTACAATGAAGTGATTGTAAAAGAGAAAAATTTCCTAAATGTATTTTTGCACTCTGAATGCAAATCTGTGTATTCCAACATTTATCAGTATCTTAAAACATTTTTTACTACAATCAGTGTTACTATTTAGCTAGACAGACTACTTGACTGCGAATCGTTATCAAATAATGCATTTTTAAAACGGCGTTATTTTGTGTACCTGTATTGGGCGGGTTGAAGACCAATGTTCAATGAATACATAATGTAAATGGAATAGTATCCAAAGGCTTAAATGTAAATAGTTATTGGAACACTTTTCAGAATTTTCAACAAGCAAGCTTTAGCAATAACATCGATATCCTATATCCTATATATAAGATTTTTAGTATCCTATATACCTTCTTACATATTTTTGTATATATATTTCTTCAGTATTGATCGATCATATTTATTAGCTTGCTTAATATCCAGCATGACTTATCTACATTTTAATTTAGTTCCAGGAAAGATAAAAAAGTTCAGATTAGAAAATGGGGCAAGTTATATATTATATTATCACATAGAGATCGACACGAACTATTTTAAATGTCTAATTCGAGACTCTCTTATTTTATTTCTTATTTTATTCTTGTTTCATTAATAACTATTATCTACTAATATCTTTAAAGATATTCAGATATGTTTTTATAATACCCCAAGTACAGAGGAAGTAACTCAGAACAGTTCCATTTTATAACCCAGCAGTTTCCTGTAATCATTATATAGGTATAAAAAGTATTTGAGTATTTAATGATAAGCTGTGCTAATTATTATTTATGACAAAGTTGAGGAGCGAAAGAAAAGAGAGAACAGAATAGTGGATAAAATATCAGCGTAAGCAAAACTAAACGAAAACGTAAAAGTAAGATGAATTATAGAGGTCAGCAAAAATGGTCAAACTAGAGGGTGAGATTGGCAATGAGCCCGATTATGTGGCCTGAACCCTGGACACTTTCTTTTCATAGAATGTTGTTCACCTCTTATAACAGAGGGTGAGAAAGGATAGATTTGTCACTTTGACCTTGGTAATGAACTTAGTATGACGCATAGATGTGAGATGCGATGTGAACAGGATGTTTTGATTGTAATATGATACATAAGCATAAAATACGTTTTACGTGTTTAGTACAGCTATAAATATAGAAAGTTTATCATAAAGTTGAAAGATGTAAAAAGTAAGTTAAGTTAGTTAGGTTTCAGAAGTCAAGCGATAATATTATTCTTTTAAAGCGGAAAATAAGTCTTTGTTCCGTAAGGGCAAACAAATTAACTTTTTGAAATATAGAAAAAATGAACTGAATATCCATAAACCATAAAATTTTAAGGGGCCTATTTCCATGAACTTGGGTTAAAAGGACATACATTAAAAGGCAGAGAATATTGCGACGAAAATTCAAATATTCGAAGAAAATTTATTTATTAGAGGAAGGTGTAATTTCAAGCATCTATTTATATCGAATATCAATTATTACTGAGAATATTGTATTTGTTGTCAATGAAATATTTTCTTAAGGGGTTTAGGCTTTAGTTATTACACAAAATAACGTTGATTTACGAAAAACCAGTTTTCCAGATTGTTTAAATTTTATTTTCAAATAAAGAAAAATATATCTGCTGCTTCTAATTTTGCTGGAAAGAAATACAGAAAGAGCAACTGTTCTCCAGGTCTTGAAAGGCTGTGTGCTAAAAGGGGTAAATAGCGAAACGTCATACAAGGAAAGTTTCCTCACAGTTGTAGGAAGGAAAAATAAAATCGCTGCGGAATGGCAGGTGAAACCTATGCGGTTAACGGCATTGCAGAACCAACGAAAGCGAAAAGGTAAAGCAATAAATTCACAATACCAGTAATAAATCAATCAACGAATCAACCACTGTAAACGTAACTACTTTAAATGGAATTTTACGTGCAATATTTCCCAAAAGGTAATAAGTCGAATTTCAAGCAGGAATTCCTTGAAATTTAATTTTTATAATAACTTGTTTAATAAATTATTGGTGTATTTACTAAACTATTGAGAAATGTTTTATATTTACATTAATGTATTATTTTTGACATAATGTTGTGAATCTTAGATTGAAAATGGACAGTGATTACGACAGAGCGCAAGCTTCTAAAACTCCAGCATCCTGGATAGAAGAAATATGTAGAAAACAAAATAATACTCCCACTTGGGACATTTATGATTGCAAGGCTGAAGTTGGCTCGCCCCTACCAAAGTTTAAGTGCATTCTCCAACTGACTTATAATGATGCCAAACTGAAAGGTAAATATTTAAAATAATCTGTATTATAGAATTAACAGACGTTTTGTAAATGAGATGATATAACTACCGTATGTTGCAATGTTGCATTCACACATTAGTATATTCTTATTCGGAGTATTCTTAAAACTAATATTAAACTTTTAATTGTAGCTGAAGCGATTGAAAATAGCCGAAAGGCAGCTAAGCAAAGTGCTGCAAAGAGAATGCTGGATGCTGAAATGAAATTGACACCCAAAGATTATTACGAAATTAATGGAAGTAATAAAACAACGAATGGAGAACCCGCCTCCCCTCAGGCCTCCAAAATTGCTAGTGCTCCAAAAACTTTCCTGGCCAACTCTGATATCGACGCAGGAATGGGACCAAACCCTATTGGAGAGCTGAAAGACTTTTGTGCCAAATACAGCTTGGGGCCGCCGGAATATGCGGTAAAAATGCAAAATTTATAATTTTGAAATCATCTTACAGTGCTTAATTCTTGAAATCTATTAAATGATGTAGGATAAAGACAGTGAAGGGCCTTCTCACTTACCCACATTCGAAATCGAATGCTTTCTTTGCAATCAAGCTAAATCAGAAAAAGGAGGCACGAAGAAATTGGCCAAGAAACGAGTAGCTCATAAGTGGCTTATGCACTTAAAGTCGCTCAAAATGGAAGAAATTTTAGCTTTGGGAGGAGGTTAACACTTTTCTGACTTTGTTTTAAAACATTTGAAATTATTTCGAAATGTATTGTAATGCTTATGGTTAAGTTAGGCAATATATATCAATGAATTAATTAGACTTATCTTTGTTAATTTCAGATATCAGTGATTCAAGTCTTAGACTTCCATGCCCATGGAGCTTTGAACAATGTGCTAATGTGATTTCCCATAAGAACCATCTTTTTCAAAAATGGTGCGGAGAGTTAATTAACTTTTTGAAGGTAAGTGTGTTCAGTGTAACATTCCGTCAATTCAGTCAGTTTACCGTAACGATGAGCGATGAGTATAGGTATCCTATACTTTATTGAGAATAATTAATTGATATTGAACTATAAAATTGTAATGCAAGTGTTACAAAAAAGCCTTTTTCCGCGTTAGATTCCATTCAAGTGGCATTCGGTTCAGTACAAGCCAAAGGTATTGCTGTAAGGCTGAAAACTGATCTCGAAAGAGCCCAAATTAACAAGAGAAAAGTTCACTGTTGAAAAGGCTTATAACGTCCACAATAAATAAGTAAATACAACCGTAAAAATGTAGAAAGAATCTCAATTTCATTAGTAAAACCCTCACCTGTTGATTTTTTAATTTATCGACTGTGCTTCACAAAAAGTTAAAAAGAGACAACAGTATGAATCGAACCACGCCTCGGTGGTTTTGTAAGTTTTGCTGGATTCATACTGCTGCCTTTTGTTTAAATATTTTTACACAAAACACAGTCGATAAATTAAAAATGCAACAGATGAGAATTTTGTCAATGAAATAGAAATTTTTTCTACATTTTCACTTTTGCATTTTCTTATATAATTTGGGAATTTTAACCGATTGAAATAATACACTGTGTGCCGGAAATTGTAATGTACCCCTCCGCTTGGATCTTAATCTTAAGGGTTTTATCAAAATACAAAAATTTATAATACGCCGTTCGTAATAAATTAGCCCGTTGTTGTATTAATCGAAGTACAGATATGAGACGACAGATACGTCTCATATTACATTATATGCCACAGAACGAAAACTTGAACGTCGAATGTAGGTGGTTTTCAAAATTTAATTATTTAATTCATTTTCAAATTCCAAAAAATTGCAATATTTCATCTATATTGTATAGTTAAGTCATCTCAGTCATCTGTCGTTTCTTTTTCACGGAAACAATGCAGTTTTATTGACATGTTTTTTGTCGAACAGAGAGTAATCCTTTCCAAGAATACGAATGTAATACTCTCCAATTTAATATTTTGTCAATCTATAAGCTTACTCCTAATTTGAACAGGGTATATAAGATAAATTACAATGTTGCACGATATGCACTATTCATAAGACTAAATAGGAGACACAGTTCTGTTTCACACATTTGTAGCCGGAAAACCGAAATAGTGCCCTCATAGAGCCAGCGGCAGTATTTCAGAAGGGGAGCTTATTGTTCAACAAACATTGCTAAAATCATATTTATTATACAATTTTTCATGGATTTTCAGTCAATGCGCGAACCTGATATTGTTTTAATTCTGATAATAATCTGGTTTACGAAAAGACAAATGGTTATTAGACAGAATTTTGAATACATTAGCAATAGTTGTGTTTTTAGTAGTTGTCAAATCCTTATTTTATCTTGGCTTTGCCTAATATCAACCATTAATAATCAGGGTAATTTCCATTAGAGTACCTCAACTGTTATTTACGCAACAGTGATACCGGTAGACCATAGTAATAAAATTAAAAAGGGGCACTTGGGCACTATTTCGGAAGAAGACCATATTGTTTCACACCTCTGTTTTCTCTCAAAGTTACTCGAGTAATTGGTACGTGAGCTCCGCGAGGGTATCAACGGTAAGTGCTGATAGTAATTGAAATATCTCGGTCATGTTCTTAAAATGAACTGCCTCAGACATTAGTTGTTGCGACCAATTTTTCGCATTTTGGGTCCATTTTTGGTCCTCAATCAAGTTAGTTATTAATACAGAATATTACAATATAAATGTTAATAATTTAAAAAACACCATAAGCGACATAGCATACATATTCATTTTAGTACTTTTAAAATGTTAATTGAATTTTTCAAGTATTTTACATTAAATTGACTTAAACCATTTATTTTTTAGAGTGAAGAATACAATGAAAATGAATTAATACTGCGAGGAGGTCCACAACCCTTCCTAGACGCACTAGGAAAGGAATGCAACTTTGTCCCTGAATACCGTTTCGTCGAAAGAGGTGTCGAAGAGAACGATGGAGCAGCAGATTCGGACGAAGAGACGTCTTCATTTGGAAGTGAAGAAAGCTCCGAAGATATTTTGGAAGCTGTAGAAGAACTTGAAGGCGACAACGAAAACCAAGTAGAGGAACGAAATCAGGATGGAATGAAGGAGACTGGAATACCAGTAAAGAATGAAAATATAAGGTATCTTTTGGTTCTCGCCATAAGAGTTGGGTTATCTAAAATTCCCGAAGCTGTTTTCATAAGCGTTGGAGAAACCGAAGAAGCAGTGAAAACCGATGCTGCACTTCAAGCCATTGAGCATATTCAGGACTTGGCCACCAATTAAAGTTAATTAAGTCACTATTGTTTACTATATTAAATAATTAAATTGATGACATGTACCATAAATAATATTTATGATACATGTCATTAATTTAATATACCTATATTAAATATGATACCCAAATTTTTATTTCATCCTTGCTATACGAAAAATGAATAAACAAATCTAAAACTATTGTTTATTGTATCAAATTACCAAAATCTAATAATTTGTTTATATGCTGAATACATGCATTAATGCATATTACGACCATAAGGAACAAGTCAAGATTAAGGGTTTATACGGGGATGTCCACAATAATTATTTTCCAAATGATAGAAGACTTTTATTGATCACTGCTTAGGGTTTACTTACTTATATTCTGCATAGGCAACCCACGCAATTGTTTAATTGCACGGAATTTATTAAATGTACTCATAAAAATGTACCTAATATATTCTTTGCTAAATAATCAGCAGTGTTCGATGAAGGTTTTTTGGGAAAAATGGAGATGCACAGAAACTGAGACAACGTTGTTAGTACCTGGCTGGCACACATTTTTTTTATTCTTTACTATATTACATAATACTATAGGGCGACATAAAATTGTACCGCGAAAAATATGAAAAGGAAACGAGGATGAACTTTTGTCAGCATTGCAGTTAATGCTGGAATCTGATACCCTGGTCGGAATAGAATACCTTTAGTCACTTCGTCACTTCGTAAGTCTTCCAAAATAGTAACTACCTAGGTATTATCCAACAATCTGTGCGAATGAACTGATTAAAATGAAGTGAAATAGTTGTGGTAATTTGGAATCACATTTCATCCTTTATTTATGACTTAAAATTTTAATTTATAGGAAAATAGATAATTTTGAATTAGGCTCAATTCAAGCTAATGAAATATTAGTTTTGTTCTTAGGGAACAGTAACGATGATGAACAAATCACTGGAGATGGAGGACCTTAAAAATCCGATGCTGCTCAGTCCTGTAAGTAATCATTCTTAAATAATTTTAAGAGACTCATTAAAAGAATAATAAAGATAGGAGTAGAATTTCAAAAACATTATTGAAGGTAATCGCAGAATTTTTTGCTATAGTTTTTAAAAGATTAAATTTACAACCAACATTTGAATTTATGTCTCTTTTCAAACTGTAGGTCATCACATGTCTTTTTGGGTTTCTGAGTATTGACGAAATCAAAAACTGTCGTCTTGTTTGTCGTGAATGGGGTTCAACTGGCAAACTAGTCCTTGCGAATCGTGCAATAGTCCGTTTCGGTAAATGTCAAGGTGGTCTTCCTCGTCTTCCAGTGGATTTTCATTCCTGTTTTCTCAACTCAACAACTCTTTTCAGTGCATTCCAGATTACTGGTGATTTTGCTAAGGAGTCCACTAGCGATTCCTGGACGGTTGAAGAATTGACAACATTATTTGACGAAAATCAAAAGTACGTAAAAGAATTAACATTAAAATTCTCAGATCAAACGATTGCAAAGGATATTGATCTCAGTTCTTGGATAGCGGAATCCCCTATGGTACAGAAGGATGTCAATCACCTGACAAAATTATCAATCGAAGTCTTATGGAGAAGTATGAATAGTGAAAGTTATGTAAAACTGTTGGATATTCCGCTACGTCTTATTGCCCATATTAAGGACTTAACGCTGTCAAATTGCAAAATCAACCTTGAAGTAGGAATTCGGATTTGCCCAGTTAAACTAACTTTGAACACTGTGACGTTTATTCAAGATGGAATTAAATTGGATGAAGTTCTAATAAACGATATTGTGGATTTGCGTAAAGCAAAAGAAGTAGAAATTCACCTTTGGGGCGGTGCATGTAATACAAGATGTGTTTTGGATTTAAGAGGAAATGTTACTTTGGAGAAACTGACTTTATTTGGCTTTGGCGTTAAAACAGTTAATGGGGATACATCAAATTGGGTTATAGACAACTTAATGATGACTAAGGTTCTTTATTCATTAAATCGCCAAATGAAAATTACGAAACTTTTTCTATGTATGGCCGGTATGGTTGATTTATCCACGTTACCTAACTCAATTCAAAAGCTCACTTTGAATGAAGACGGCCATTTCACTACCATAAGTTGTAGCCAACCGATTGTGCTTGAGAACTTACAATATTTACAGATTTTCAATATTTGGAGTGACCGTGATTGCAATTATGTATTCCCCCCTCACTTTATGGATTGTCCCCAACTGACGCGTTTAAAGTTACGTGGATTTCAAAAATTAGAAATGAAGTCCCTTTGGATGCCTCCAAGAGTGAAAACACTGATCCTTGGAAATACTCTAATGTCTTGGGTCGATAACAGCTACTTGGACCTTGAGAAACTAGTTGTTTACAGTTATCATTACAATTACCCAAACTTAAAGGTTCTTTTTGAGGCTAAAATTCGAGTGAATGATTTCGTTGTGTATTTTCGGCACTTGAAAATGGAAAATCTGCTTGATCTTTTGAAATATCGAAAGGGTTTCAATTTTGGTAAACAACTTTATATTGGTGAGTTATTGTGGAACGATGAGCAATTTGAAGACAATGCTTTAAAATTAAATGAGCACATTGATGTTGAATCATCATTTTATGTCTTCGAAAGCGACAAAAAGGGACGTGCCCTTTCCAAAAATGCTTTTCGTGAGATTGCTGAAATATCGAAGCATTTGACATTTTGATTGACGAAGTGTTTGGCCAAGCATCTACAAGTGCTCAAGTTGTGGTCGAATTCGCTTTACAAACAAAGTACGGCAGGAGAGAAATATTACTACATAATACTTGAGCTAAAATTGAAATAAATACTACAATAAATAAAACCAGAAGTTTGAGTACACGACACACTGTATGGTGTAACGTTTATGTCACAGCAAAATTGAAAATCAGTGTTATAAAATAGTGCTTAGGATCACATTTGTTAAATTTTCCGCTAATAAAGTATGAAATGGTAAATAGACATACTAACGCAACAACGTCTTATTTTCTATAGTTTTCATTTGCCGCATATAAGATTAAGGAATTATTTATTATTTGTTTTATTTATTAATTATTAGAGTGGCAGCCGTAAGATTGTAAGATGGAAAAACCTAAAGTTAGTTAAGAGCAAAGCATCTGTTAGCACAGCTTGAACGATAAGCGTCATATCTAGCAAGTACACATACTTACTGAAAAAATATAATAAAAATATTTTTTCACATTTGATAATTACAATGACACAAAATAATACAAAGTGGTTGCGAAATGTGGAAGTACCCATTTAGTTGAATTCAAGGTTTTTAACAATGTTAACCGATTATTGCAATTATTTTCAACTTAATAAAAGAAGTTTTACAAGACAAGTCAAAATATTTTCTTTCCATTGAATTCAGATTTTCCAGGCTTAAATACAATAACTTATTTAAACAATTTTACTATGCATTCTACGATAATGAAAATCAATATTTTTATTTAAAAATCATAAAATCTCATTCTAATTCTATTATTGCCACATAATATTCATAAATGCGTCGTTTTGGTTGATTTCTTACTTTCGCATATTGACTAAACATATATTTATTTATTGGTAATATCAAGCAAATTCAATGCCAATTTAGTATTAATACTTTTACCGAGGGAAGCCAATTCGACAGTTCAGGCATATTTTATGTAAATTATATTATTGTCATTAACTCATAATACACCACTATTATGTATATGTAACTACCTACTTATTTAACTATTTTCACAGGTCAGTACAATTACCGTTATTCAATTTATGACCCATGTATTGCTTTCCATGGGAAGTCAATATCGTAAACTGACTGTTTGAGACACGACGAATTCATATACTTGATGTACTGTGGTAAATCGACGCATTTATGCTGATTGCGATGTTATTTCATAAGTCACATTTAGAATATCTTTCTACATTTGGTATTTTGTACCTACACCACATTTAAAGAAGCTAGCCATAGTAAAAGTTGAATCTGCTTTTACAGAAAGAGGACAAATATACATACAGCTCAGGAAAGAAATGGGTTGGCGTAGGCAAAATTTATTTTTAAAAGTGTATTTGATAAAATGGGGTTTTAAAAATTCTTATTTTCAATTGACAATCGACAATATTCTGTAGATGCTCAAAATGATTATACTTAATTAAATGTAAATGTAAAACTGGAAAAGCTAATCAAAAATATGAAGATGTTCCAGGTTTTAATTTGAAGTGGAGATACGTAAAAGGAATTTGTCTGGCTCGAATCGAAATACACTGTTTTGTTGTACTGAATGGTGCTGGGAAGAAGCGAGATAATGTTTCTTCTGAACAACTTGCACTCTCCATGGAATATACAGACCTGTACTGGAAAGCAATTTACTCGACCGTTGTGCTTGCATTATACCTCAACTCGTCTGGAAAAATTATTTAAATGCACTACATTTTTTTAGAGGTCAGACTTTATAATGACATCACGTTTTCAGCGACAATACGTGGTGAATCACCAAGTCGATTTAAACGTTTACTCTGTTGGCAAATAAAAATTGATGTTTTAAAGCTCACGAGATGAATTATTAATTTGCTAATTGGAATAGTAAGTGCTGTCTACAGCTTAAATTGTTTACAGTTGCCATAAAACGAAAAGGAAGAAGTCAATTTACATTTCAATATTTTGGCTATTAGATTTAATTACCAATACAATCGAAATCGTTATTATATTCAAGGAATATTCAACAGATTTAATAATTATCACCGTAATATGTAAAGGTATTTTTTCATCAATGACTGATAATGAAGTGACATAAGTCACAAAATAATTATCCTAAATGGAATTATAAGATCCGTAATGGCACTTTTCACTGTTTTCACTTATGTATGGACAGAATCAGGTAACTATTTATATTTAGTATACCTAAGCGCAATTAGAGTTTGGGAAATACAATCCTAAAAGCTTAGCTTGTGAGACACGAGGGGTTTAATTTTTCGTAGAATCGAATGCTTATGTTCACCAAAATTTAAATGCCAAAATTAGGCTAAACGTGTATAAATGCGCAGTGAAATCCTGTAGCAATGAATTAATTATGTAATGCAAAGTACGGTGTAGTAGTTTTCCGTCAAAACTATTAACAGAATGCAACGAAGGTGGGAGAAACACAATATAAAGCATTACGAAGAAAATCAAAACAATGGGTCATTAAGGCTTTTTCAATTGTATCTTTTGCTTACAGATGTGTAAAATAAGGAAATGTTAAATATTCATATATGCACTTGAATCGGAAGATATGCATAGCAAATTATGTTTGTAATGGAAATATGTTCACGTGTCTCAAATTTCACTCACAAAAAGCAAAGGCGTGACTGAATTTTAACCAATTAGTAGGTACATTCTATATTCATTTCTGTATGTCAACAACTTTGAATAGAAACTGGTCATAACCGATTTGCTCTTTATAATTTTTCTCAACGTACTCCAGTGGAATCTAATATATTGGCATTTCTTGAAACTGAATCAAGACTTATTACAATAACGACAATAAGACATTACAATAATTTATGCGGCACATTTTCTATGGGTACGTCGCTGCCAAAAGAATTTTAATAGTCTGTACTAAGATTTTGCTATATATATTGTCTCTTTTCTGGTAAATTTTAGTTACATTGCGGTAATTACTTAAGTGAAACAAAACTTGTATCTTATCGCATGTGTGAAATAAAATAATTTATTTTCACAAATAAAATGAATAATTTTTACGTAACTCTACTAGTTTTCCTGCTGGTTTCGGCAAATTTGAACAGTGAAGGTAAATACGTAGAGCTTACGCATTTACTCAAATTAATTTATGATTTTTCTGTACTACGAACTTTTATATTTTATTAAAATAGTATGCAATAATTTGTTGCGCAGGATTTTTTATTCCTTCTGGAGGTAATGAAGTGTTCCGGTATCGCCGATATTATAACTATCCATATCCTTATGGTGGGCAATCCGACTATGCCGATAACTCCCGTAGACAGGCAGCAGGGTAAATTTTAATTGCTGTAGTTAATGGACTATAAAATGTACAGAATATTACAAGGGGGAAATATAAGGAGGAATAAAATAGTCTTGTTTAACTTGAGAGAGAACTTTTAGTCCAACTTAAGCATTTTATGTTTACTGTCATCACATGCGTCAAAAGTTTTAATTCAAAAATTTTAACTTTATCATACTGTTGCAATTGCAACACTAAATCCCAATTGCGATGATTTAAAGTCAAGTTTGCAATAATGTACATATTGCTCATATTTCATTGGTTTATTTATGAAAACGGACTGTGAAAAATTAGGACACTTAACTTAAATTATTTTATTTTCAGATTAAGTTGGAGTGAATATGCTGAAAAGCAGCGGCGTATGGGTTACTCTTCAGTCTTAGGATAGTGCAAATATTATATCTAAAAAGATGAAAAATAATTTATTCTCCTAAAATGATAATTCCGGATTTTGGTGTGATTTTAACTGATAAGTTAATAAGAATGACTCAACTTTGTAAACATGATTTACCATATGCCATAATGAATATGTTACAGGTATTTTGTAAAATCCGGAATTTTGTAAAATGCCTAGGCATTTTGTAAATTTTATTTCAGTTTTTGAGCCATAACTTTTTTTGAAATTATTTTCCAATAATGTTGTGGGGTATCATTCGACGCAGAAGTAAAAAAGGAATCAAAATATTAGAACTTTGATGGCGGACGTTGAAGTATGCTAGTTATACTTATGATTTTGTATTGGGTTGAACGTATCTTTGGAGTTTCAACGTACAAATAACAACCTATGTTATTTATTGATATTTCTATTTAATTTGTTTTGCAATTCTGCGTCGAATGATACCCCACAACATTATTGGAAAATAACTTCAAAAAAAGTTATGGCTCAAAAACTGAAAAAAAATTTACAAAATGCCTAGGCATTTTACAAAATTCCGGATTTTACAAAATACCTGTAACAAATACATAAAACTACTATAGTAAACAACACAGGGCACTAAAAGTAATTATCATGCAGAATGGGCAACTAAATAATAATAGTCATATAATTCACGATATTTCTTACTATCATCTATTGGATTTGCTACAATTTTCGTAATTCCTATGTCAGATGACAAATCATATATGTCTATCTTACAGTTACATATATAGCCTTACAAGGAATGTGTTTTAAGCCTTAGGCCTTAGGTGTTCATTGAAGTCACTTGAAATTCCAAAAGTTCATCCAGTTATAGAAAAAGAAACCTATCTGCGTCCTTTCGCTAAACAGCTTACAAATTGTTATAAACAAAAGGAAAAGACCTAAAATTACTTTCATTTTTCTGCAATCTAGTAGAACTATTGCTAGTTTAATAACGAAGATAAATTCTTTGAAAATAAATTTCTCAACGAGGGTAAACAAATTATATTAGTCACAAAATCATTACGTAGGGATAAAGTAAATTTTTAAGATTCATTATGGCTCATACATAGTATTAGTCAGGACTCCGAACCCATGCAATTGTAATACAGTACCTAAGAGGCACTAGAAGTTAGAATGAAGCCGACGATCGCGACACTTAGTTTTGCTTAAAATCAAAGAATGTGAATTTAGATGCCAAAATTATGCTAAGACCGAATACATGCTTTGAAAAAACTGCAGCAATGAAATAATAATGCAAAATATGGTGTAGTTTTCCTTACGTTTAAATCATGCAGAATAATTAGCACGAAGTTAAGAAGCCTATATTACGCCTTATGAAATGTTGACAACAACAACAATACGACTTTAGTACAAATATTACCGTCATCATTTCTACAGATGCACAGTGTGGGGGTGTGTCACTGACTTATTCAGTTCTAATATTTCCTCTTTGTTATGTATCGTCCGCTACTTTGTGTAAATGCTCCTGCCAGTCGACTGGTCGACTTAATATACAACATGTTATAAAATGTACTTTTAATATACTTTGGCCACTTTGAACAACACCAACGCAAACATAGGTGGAAGTTCTGAATTTTTAGCCCAATAATCAAGCCCTACAATTAACAAAGTCCAATAGTACCACCTTAGGTAGGGTAACAAAGCATCTTTGATAAAATTATCATTAGGGGTAATGGAGTATGGAGTTGCACATTCGTAGAATAAAGGGAGAATTGAAGTTAAAATTAATTAAATGAATAAATGTATAAATTATACATAGAAACATCTTAGTATGGGCATGACATAGGCATGACAAGGTCGTGGAAATATGGAAACGAGCACTGCATTTGTATGGTTTGTTTCATTTTCATATCAAACAGAACCTTTAGAAGTTTTTGCAATGTCCGGTTAGCTTCGAGTTTGGTTAGCTCAGAAATTCCTGATAGACATCTGATCATGCATAGCTCTCACAGATCTTTCAACCTTTGCTTCTGACAAATATTTTGATAATGTATTCCAACTAACTGGCCCATTAGGTAAGTTTCCTTCCTAATGCACAATGTGCTGGGTATCTCTTACAACTACTGTACCTGAGTTGGACTTCTCTAATTGAATGGTACTATGTACCGTGAGACCGTGACTATACACCTAATTTAATTGTCCAATTTACACACCGAAATCACAATTTAAGTTAGAAATCCGAATAATCCACTACTGAATAAGTTCCGGTCCACTAACGTATCAAACATGATTAACTCATTTTTTGGAATTGGCTTAATTGTCAAATAGAAACCGAGTTAAATCAAAACATTTCAACGTGATTACCAAATGCAGATGATTTAAATATTATGTTTAATAAAATGCATTACATTAAATTAATCCGACAAACTAAGAATGCCAGTAATTTTAGCTCTCCTAGAAAGGTAACATCTATGTTAGCAATTTTACCTGACTAAGCGCTTAGCAGGACAAAATTACTTAATTCATGCAAATTCAATTGAAACGGAACATACACATAGCAAATTAACAGGTTGCAATGGAAATCTACACGTATGTGTTTCACTTCGAGCAGCAGAACTGAATTTAAGTACCTTCTTTTACATTCATTTCTAAATGTCAACAACTTTTAAATAAAAACCAGATATAACCGATTCACTCATAGTAATTTTTCACAACGCATTCATTGGAATCCAATGCATCTCTTTTGGCCTTCCTTGAAATGAATCAACGCTTACAGTTTGTCATTTTATTTCCTTCCAAGAACACTACTATGTGCTCCATGCCTTTTAAAGGTTCCTTAAAAGTCTGAGAAAGTGCTTCAAACACTCTTTGCTATATGTTTATATACTCTAGTATTTTTGTTAAATTTTAATTCTGAATTGAAAGTTTATATCGTCTGGAAAGGTTTCCGGTTTATAATTGCATTGAGGTTAACTTCAGTGATAAAATGAATACTTTTTGTTTAACTGTACTTGTTTCCCTACTAGTAATTGCAACAAAATTAAACTGTGAAGGTAAGCTCTCTCAACAGAACTCCAGTATTTATAGACAAATTGATTTACAAATGTTCGTACTATGAAAAGTAATACTTTATTTAATTAACTATCTAACTCGGCAGGATTTTTTCTTCCTATTGGAGGCAACGGAGTGTTTCGGAGCCAATATTTTGACTCTCAATATCCATTTATTGCCCGAACAGTGTTTGACTACTATGATTCAGGGTAAGTGAAAGTATAGAATATTATTTTTAAGGTTGTATCTTTTTTGAGCGCCCAGTGTCTCAATCATTTATTATAAAATATTCTTAGTTGAAATATCTTAGAACAAATAATACATTCTTGAAGAAACGCATTCTCTTGTAGAAAATATAGCCATAACTTAAGGACACAGTAGTTAAAATTGGAAAAAGAGTAATAGAGGTTAGGAATGAAAAGAAATGTGCCGTTGGGTAAGGGTGGACAGTTATTTAGCTTCGACATTGCGTGAGACCTAATAAATTATAGAACATTATGTGCAACTTGGATTCTGCTTTTACTTATGAATACGCAGTGAAAACCGTTAGGATGCTTGCATTAAAGTTATTATATTTTCAGATCCAGCTCGAGTGAATATGCTGAAAAGCAGCGGCGCAATGGATATGCGGCGATCTTAGGATAGAATAAATATTAAAGAAATGCGTCCGAAAACTTATAAGTGCTTTTTATTTCATTTCTTATGTTATTTATTGATTTTGTATGTTAAAAATTAAAATAGCAATTTTGGGCTTGGTGTCTATTTTAACTTCAATGGTTTTAGTTATAAAGATATAGTTGCTAAACTTAATATTCCAAAAGTAAAGTTAACATTGCAAATAAAGTATAGCAATTGTAAACAGGAGGCAATTTTCCTACACAATGAAAACTCTTAGCAATAGTTTACTATGCCTAAGCTGTATTATAACGCTTAACCATATTCTGGGGAACTACTACGACCACTACTGTACTGAATATAAGTTTTTAGCAAAATGTGTTTTGTTGTACTGTAATTATTGATTACATTATATGAATAAGGACATATAGACATTAGCAACAAATGAATGGTGTTAATCTACTCGTTCATAAATGCATCTTAAAACTTATTATATCCATATTCTGTGATCTTCATTAGTCAATTCATTCTTTTGCTTCATCATATCATCATTTCCAGTTAGAATTTCTATACGAAAATAGTTATACTTATATTTCCTTGATCCCGTGTTTACCACTTTTTAATGGTAACCATTTCATGTTGAATTATTGACATTTTCTTTGTAAGTTTAACGTTGTTTGGTGGTACGCGACACATCTTTGAGGGAGTTAATACATATTTTGTTGTGCAATCTTTAAGAGACACCTACAGTATGTCCATTAACTCTAAAGGGGGATGATGTACGTGGGCTGCAAGCAACATCCATTTAAAAGGAATTACTAAGCACATGAAGTGAAACATGGAATAAGAATTAACCTACCTACCTTAACACTGTACCGGTACCTAGTCCGACCAAAATTTGCAGATTCGGAGTCAAATATTACTAGAATATTATAACATAATTGCTGAACATAAGTCATAAAATAATACTGCAATGTTTCCAAAACGTGTATAAATTTAACTTGATTTTATGATACGATGGCAAAATTTATTAACTAGACTTTTGTAAACTACTATTTTACTGCTTATGCTCAGGAAAAGAATTTTTCTTCTATAAATATTTTCATTGCTCAAAATAATTGAAAATAAGTTAAATACAAAATACCATTAATTGCTTTGTTTGAATCAAGCAACAAATCAATATAACAAATTTTACTCTTGTGACAAAAGTAAGTCAATAAGCTTATCCGTGGTGAAAGTAAAGAATGTTAGTATAAAGCCTTTATCTACAAACCCAAACTTTCCGACGTACATGCTCATTGGCTTCATTAACTTTGCTTTTCGACGTATCCAAGGATCAACGTGGCCTTGCATCTTCTTTATAAATTTACTGGACAACGAATGCATTTCAGATGCCTGTTCTAGAAGAATCGCGGATAAAAGTACCAAAAAGATGAACATAAGAGGCAAGAAAAGATAAGCCAAGAATGCCATCTCATCTTTCCATTTCATGGTACCATAGATATCCACAATGAGGATCACTTGTCCTCCAGATAGTAGAAGTGGAGCCATGATTGGAGAAATTGTTCTGTTGATATATTTGTTATGCAAATACAGCCAAGAGTAGATTTTCATTTGATTTCGGGAGCCATCAATTTTCCACAGGAAACGAATCCAGTACTTTGTGAATTGATTGTAGACGCAACCGAGCTTCAAGTAGAGTGTCGTCGGAGCGATGAATGTCATTGCCACGGAGAATACGCCGCTGCCGTACATCAGATATGATTTTATTGCTGTTGAGGGTATTTCTGCATTGTCATGCCTTCGCCCAATGCTCATGTTACGTTTACCAAGGCTGAATGATGCGTAGCAGGATAAGGAGACGGCTATAAGCATTTCCAATGGAAGAATTGCAGCAAGGAGTATTCCAAGGTAGTCCACTTTCATTTGAAAAAGATTTTTGACCTGCAATTTGTTTTCTTTGTAACCTACGGAAAGATAATAAACGTTTGTGTTTATTTTTTATTGATTTCATTTATAATACAGCGGGATTACAATTAAAGTAGTCGACGCAAAGTTACACAACACATTACAGACTATGTACTACAATTTTTGAATATTTAAGTCCTTGCTTATAGAAATAGTATGTTCTATTGTCGAAGGAAATTAAGTGAGTTTTGTGCACGTAGTTCTTATTCCAAGGATGCCGACCCAGGGTTTTTGAGATTTTGCTGCAAAGACCCACGGGTTTTTGCAGTCAACAGTCAAACTTAGTTAACGCATAACGGTTGAATTTGGATGCATATTGGTTGCATAGAATATTCATGTTACAAAAAAATCACTTTTAATATATTTGCCAAACGGGCCTTGATGTATGACGACTGGTTTCCAAAGGCTTTTCTGACCCATATGCTTTTTGAAATCTGTATATGTTAATATTAACGCCTCAGAAAAATACTGCCTTTATTTAAATCCCTTCTCGCAAGGAAGCCCTAAAACCTGCCTTAGCTTTTTTAAATGTGTATTAATTTTAGACAAATCTCTAAAATAGCCGTAAATGTAAATGCCCTCTAATTTAACCATCCGCAATTTCAACATGTTACCACCGTAGAAATAATAGCATCGGTTTAATTACGGTGTAACATCAGAAATACGATTTTGCATTGTTTGTACCCGAGATAAGTTTTGGGTCGTACTAAAGGTCACCCCCAAAATGGATTTTGCACCCCCTAAAATAAAAGGAACCGCCTATTGAGGCGAAAACATTTACGCGCATTTTTCTAACGTAACCTAATAAAAATAAAAAAAACTTCAATGTAGATGTATTTTTGATAGTGTTCAGTTACAAATAAGGCCAACAGTACTACCGAAGTTTTCTTCAAATCTTAAGTCCTAAATTTCGATGTATTTTTATTTGAGGACATTTCAAATACCACATTTGTAATACATGATTAAATCAGATTACCCGATTGCGATATCAGTGGAATGAATTTATTTGCTTGACTATCATCCCTCGTTGAATTTTGGGTAATATGGTGGGTTTCCTCCTCGTGTTTCATTTTTGCATGAATTTTGCAGTATTTATGTTCCATTCCTGTAAATAACATTAGCCTTATGAGGAATAAGCCTCAGTAAAATCATATGTCTGTCTGTTAAGTTAATTTATATTATAGTTGTAAGTTGGGTAGTTGTAAGTATTCACGTATCTCATGAATGCATTGAAATTCGTTGCTGAAACTTTCGATCGTTCTTCTTGCGACTACGAGTATTTCTAACCATATGACCTCCGAATGAAGTATTAAAAGGGTCTAAATTTAAATTAACTTGATAATTGAAATCTGTGCACAGATTGCAATGCTTCACAGGTAGGCCACTAACAATAATAATTACTTAGATAGACTCATTACCTGTAAGCCTTTCGTCGAGATCGATACATAGATTGATGACTTCTGGCATTGCGGTCAGTCCCTTGAAGATGAACGTCAAATTGCTTCCGATGGAGATTGCCAAAAAGGTAATGCAACAGAGAACTATCATATACGAGTGAATTGCATATTTTCCCTGCTCCTGATCAATAATCTTGTAGACTTCATAAATAATTAGTAGAACAAAGGCAGCAAAATTTATGAAAGCTCCTGTTGCCCACGTTGCTATTCGCCATTTTTCTGAAGACACAAATACTCGCCGATTTCGTATTTTAAACGGGATGAGACCACAGAAGCCAAATAAACTAAAATACGCATTTACTGACAAAAATAGGAAATCTGAAAACATAATTTCGACTCGGCCTCAATTTTACTTCTACCAAATTTATTACCCTTTTAGTCGCTGTTTGAGACTGTATAAATTTTACCTCTATATTCATAAATAATTCAGAAACGGATACAACATTTACATAGTATATTATATAGTATACAGTTATAATTTCCTTCTAAAAGGAAAATATCAATGAAAATGTAATCCATTGTTTCCGTAATGGCAGTGGCAGAAAGAGCTATGTGCTTTTTTAATAATTTCAGTTTATGCAATCATTTGGGGAAAATTAATTTATTGACAGAACTGTATTCTCAGCAGCTCTTCTTGAATGTTGTTGTAAATTTTGTTTAAACATTCTTCAAAATAGTTATTCAAAATATATTTTTTCATATCCTGCTCCCGAAAAGCATGAAGTTTAACGCTTTTTAGAAGTTTTTTATGCTTCAATAAACTGTTATGTTTCAGTACTCCATGGTTTTGCCGCAGTTCTGTCGTGTAATAAACTCAATGAAAAACTTGTGCTACAAACAAACTTTCAGAGGTATTTATGGCCAAACTTAAGTCAAGGTGAAATTTTACGGGTGATATTTACACAGTAACCTATCCATATTGAACATCATGATATAGTTGTGCTTCTTTGTTTTCGAATCCCGCTGCTTTCGATATGCTATCTTCACGCGATCCCGAGTTCAGAAATTAAAACGAGCACCATATGTACACGGATAACTACAACTCTAGAACCTCTGGAATCACAGGGACCATAGTGATGATGGCTTTGTGGTGATAGTCGATGTAGTAGCAATGCCACCGGAATAAGATATAAATTAAAATACTGAATGCTGACATTATGGTAATGCACTCTTCGGAATGTCGAGAATTGATTTACCTAGGGGTTTCAAAGTTAACGTAATGCATTTTATATTTGACTTCAACATTTTGATTTTTTCATCATTTTCTCCCATTTAATTGTTCCCGTTGGGTTACCTGAATTTTACAAGAAACTTTCCAGTTTTAGCTAACATAACAACACTGGCATTTTAAAGCCAGCCTTTTTCAAATAAACGACTGCATATATAATAGCTATGTAAGATACATAATTTTCGTAGGTATTATAAATATTTCACGTATATTATAGAGACTACATATATGTAAAGGTACATAATATCTTATAAAATTAAAGCGTATATATTCTGTAAATTCTAATAGTAAGGCATTAGCATAAATAGTAGACTTTAGAGTATCGAAAGCAGTCGACTATTAATTTTCTAAACTGTGGTGGTTTGTATTACCTTTCTTGTTTTCCAACTTGACTTGACCTTGGTTATGCTGGACATAAATGACTGGGGTATTTAAAATAAATAATAAATTAAACAATATAAAATACGGAATAACCAAACGGCATGTTTGCCGATTTATTTTCTAAAAAGCAACTGCGTGTTTGTGCCACAGTTGACGACCCAGGGTTTGAGCAGAAGCCCGACCCAATCCAATTTGGGTTTTTGGACTTTTGCTAGGCGGAAATACAAAACAGTCTTTTAAGCAACAATTCCTGACCGTCTTTATAGGAGCTACAAAATCTGCATGAACATGTTTCATAATATTCATAAATAAACTTGAAAACTATCGCACCACTGTTACTCAAAAAGGAGAGGAAATCAAATGATATATACGTACAGCATTATACCACATCTTGGTTTGTGATACTTTCTAATATATCGCTTAAATAGAAAGTGTTTGGTATAGAATTAAGCTCACTAAATCAAGCAACCCTTTCAAATAAGTAAAGCTGCCTTTTTAGGAGTAGAAGACGGTCACCAGTCACCCATTGTGTCTAT
Source organism: Yoshiicerus persimilis (assembly GCA_020352615.2). Taxonomy (NCBI): domain Eukaryota; kingdom Metazoa; phylum Arthropoda; class Collembola; order Entomobryomorpha; family Tomoceridae; genus Yoshiicerus; species Yoshiicerus persimilis. The sequence continues at coordinate 70,036,979 of CM036940.2, read as the reverse complement.
GCAAAGTGAACATATATTGACTTTTTTTAAAGCGTGCGATAAAATATTCCATTGGAACTTGAGTTACTGAGCGAACGAAATAAGCGAATTCATTGCGTATAACAATTATCGGCAAACTCTAGTAGACAATCAGCAAAAAAGGAAACACCACATAGGTAGTTATACCATAGCACCTTCATCATGCTTACTATAAACTACCTTGTCATTTCAAAAGAAGTAACATTTTATCACATTCATTTCGATATATCCGAACTGAACCAAGTCAATATTGTATACTATTCCATCTTAGTGTTGCAAATAAAGATATTGCATCAAATAGATTAATAATTAACTATTAAATTGTTTTGAATAATCAAGTTTTGCAGAGATCTTTCAAAGAGATATCTGTTAATTATCTGTTATTTCCGTTTTAAGCCATTTTATTTGACGGAAATTATCATGGCGTAGTATAAGCTAGTAGGAAGCACATTTGGCTTTGCAGTATAGTGAATCGCAGGGGCCTATATAGAATGGAAAGTTAGCTTTCTTCTCATTCAGGTTCTCCAAACTTAGTCTGTCGGCTTTTCATTGGTAACTTTGCAGTGGCAGAAGTAAATCCTTGCCTCCGTCGACTTTTCTCTCTTATTCTTCTATATTCTTCTTACTTATATCCAATTCTTTGAATATATTCCTATTTAAGAATGGTACACGTAACGCCATATTAAGCAGTTCTAGAAAAGAAGAACGATGAGCATTACAGCGTATTTAGGATTTATAGTATATGTTAAGTGAGCTCGAAGAAAATAAACATGTACAGACTCTACCAATTTTTAAAGGTAGACTATTTTCGTTTTGTATGCCACATTTTATTTTCTTTGATGCGACTGTTTTCTTATTCCACGATTTTTACTCTTTGACATCTAATCAATCTACTTACATTCAACCAAATTAAATTTTGAGGAAATGAGAAATATTTAATGAATTGGAAATACGATATATACAAATACCAATTAATATCTTAACATTGTTTTTCATTACTAATTATGGAAATGTTACTAAGAGAGTTAACAAAAAAGAAATAGCTGACGCATATACGTCAAATATGTTGGTATACTTAACAACTCTCAGAGGGCCGTAGCGAATGCCATAGGTCCGTATGCTCCGAAGGCTTTTTTGTACTTCTTTGTTCAATGATGCAACTGCTTTCATATCTGAGAAGGTTGATTGGGCGACTTCCCAACATGAAGCCAAACTCCACAGCAAAACAGTGACATATATAGTGCACCAAACGGCACAAACGATATACAAGGTATTGCTGAATAGAGACGAATCTTCGTAAAACCGTATGGTCGCAAAAGCACTTATCACTATGGAAAATGTAAACGACACAATGTAGCATGGGAGAAGTATTCGATGACAAGCATCATTAAACAATGCATTTAAAACCCTTAATTGGTTGTAGGCCTTGATTTTCTGAACGATGATTTCGGGCTCCCCTTCACTAAAGATACAAGTAAAATTTAAACCAAGTAAATACCTCAGAAAAAAAGTTCTCATAAGCTAAACAAAACATTTACCTATAATTGTTTATGATAATTAACTTCAAATTAGAATCAAAATGACAAAAGTTTGTTATTTTTCAAAAAAGTAAATATTTACTATTCGATTCATGTTTTTCTGCGTAAGTAAAGAATGAAAGATATAAAAGTAAATGTTAGTGTACCTCACATGACGCAACCAAAACGAATTCCTTATAAGATACATCAAGTTGATTGTAAAAAGTATTGCAAAGGAATATGTACTGAATGTTTTACAAATTAGTCCAACATATCGGTAAACGGTTATTGTTAATGTTTTTTTCAGATTCTTGACATTTTCCACCTTTTCGTCATTTAGTTTGGGAATAATAATATAAATTAACCAAAACCAGACTCCTGCTGAAATGGTACACAGAGGAGTGACCCATTTTGCTAGCATAACTTGCATTTTCTGATTTTTTGCATAAGAAACCTCTGCCATAGCTTTCTTTTCCCCTGAGTATTCAAAATGATATAAATAGAATCAACCAATTTTTGGTATATTTCGACAAAAATATTTTTTGTCTTACCTTGAAATAGATAAGTGAACTGATTATCCATATTTAGTTTGTTCAGCAAATAAGAAACTTGGTGTCTCATTAATAGTAAATTAAGCAAGGTGGTACTCAATACTAAGTCGCAGACCATTTTCAAAACACTACAAATAAAATCCGTTTTGTCAATAGAATTTATATCGTGGAGCATATTCATGAATTCATTGACTTCGTATCCGAAGCACCAATAATGTATTACTAGTCGAATTAAAATAAATAAAATCTGTCCTTTGGATTTTGTAACGGAGAAAGATTTTGTAGATTCGTCGAATAGAAAAGGAGTGCCTCCAAATTTTACTCTATTGATATGAACGCCAATCCATTCTAAGGGACGCTTTTTAATGACCTTTTTATAATTTTGAGAAAATGTTTTCACCGCTTCCACCTTGGCAGATTTAGTACGTAAGCGTTCCATATTTTATTTTTCCTAAATTTTTCGAAATGAATGACGATAATTGTGGTAAATCAAGCTTTAAATTTAAAGTTCACCGATTTTGCAGATGTTGACTGCAATTATCTAACGTTATGTGCGTAACTGAAAATAATAGTTTTCAATACTATTTACGGGAGACTCTTAAAAGAGATGTTAATTCTTTATTATTTTCTCTAGATATTTTCTCTGGACTCATATAATTTGTCCGTTCTCTCTGAATCCCACGACATGACTTTCTGGAAGCTTGCTTTAAATTCCATCAATCAAAAGTGTCAAAAGTGCTCTAGTCTTAGCTAGACTTCAAATAATTATTAGCTAGACTGGAAATATTTGCCAGGGGGTTATTTAATCACTAGTTTATTATCTCACGTCAAACATTCCAATTCTATCCCGTTGGGTAGATTGCAATGCTCTATATTATTATCTTAAAAGTGATCAGGGCAAACCGATACCAAAAATTAAAAAAGTTCGTAATACCTAGGAACTGTTAGGAATTTTTAGGTTAGGTATGAAAATTGGTTAATAATTAAACAGTAAACAAACTGAGTGATAAAGATCCAATTTTAATAATAGGTTTGGATTACATCAGAAGTTTCTATTTTTGGCTGAGCAAATTCCACGCAATTTAAATCGTCGACAGTTTTTTCGTTATAAATTGCAGTCTGAATTGCGGCTTAGGCTCTTCATAGTTATTTTCCACCTAAAGTTTATACAATAAGGTACCTACCAAGGTTTAATATACCTAAGTACATATTTATAAAGGTTATTCCGTCAACATCCGAGAACTAGGAATAAATTCACCTATTTTGCAGAATAATTGTAGTGTAGTGGTGTAAATAACTCTGAAACTATATTGTTGTAGAAAAGACACTGAAAAAATACATTCTTGCACAGTGTGTGTAATACATGAAATGACAGAAATTCTTGTTTGAAAAGACACATTTCAACACAAATTCATTCTACACTCCCCTAAAATGACTTACTTTGCCACTCTGCCTCACTTTGTTCTTGTTTCCAACTTTTATGGTAGAACTGATTATGATTGGGCTTCCCCTGGGGAAATATTTAAAATATTGAGTACTATTGAAAATTTTATGTCTCATTACTTGAAAACACCCACATGAAAATATTGGCTTTCAGTCAAATGCAGGACTACCCTATAATCTTTAATTCAAAGCACATAAATCATCTAATGTGCCTTTAATATGCTCGAACATTCTAATAATAGTTAGAGAAACTGTCATTTCATTTAATTAAATATTCCATGCACATTTCGCTATTACAAAATTATAGGATTGGAGTAGCACAATACTAGGAAACTCAATCTCATGATGATAAGTGAAAGGCAGCAAAGTGGTAAAATAATTAAAGGTAAACGCCTCTTGAAGAGGGGACACTAACTGTAGAAACATTTATCTTACACCTCTTGAAATGAAACAATGACACAATCTAAAAATAAGATCACTATCAAATATGGGTACATAGCTTCAAAAACAGTATTACTCAATAAGTTGATTGAAATGAGCTCCAAAGGTGAAATACTGATAAATGCATTGCAATTCATCATAATGCCCAATGTAACTATAAGCGATGACATAATTTTAATGCTTTAATACTGTTTCACCTCAAAAAGCACTCTTGAATTGTCTATTATTATAAATAAACAAATTTCTACGACATCAAAACCTCAATATACGTTTACTAACACTCGAGAAAACTTACCAAGCAAAATCATTTGAAGCAATCATGAAACATAGGCATCGAATTTCTAATTCCAAGACTAATTTTAATTTCTCAAGGTTTCAAAATGAAAGAATCTGCCGGTCAGCATAACAACATTTGGAAATGAATTTTGAAAATATCAAAAAAAGAGTCTGCAGTTTGTGTTCAATAAAAATTTAAAGTTTTCACATTGTTAATGATCAATAATTATACTTGCATATTTAAAATCTGTGAAGCTACCTAGGTAATTTGGAAGGTATGGCAATAAAGCAAAATGTATTCAGTTGAAAATTAGCATCTGTAGATATAGCGAAACTGAAGGCTTTGGTTTTTAAGCAAGTAGTTACAAATTCGATTTTAAAACTGCCAAAAAGTGGAAGTCAAAGCAATCAAGATCCATGAAGCCGGTTTAACACTGCGTTGTGCCAACTAGTACAAATAAATAAATGCCAAAAAATTATCCTCTCAAATAGTGGTTTACTTTTAAAATTTATTTTTCTCAAAACAACATTAACATTGACATTTGTTTTCACAATAATTTTACCATTAAAAAATATAAGACCATTTGATACCACGAAAAACTTTTTAAAGAATTAATGAAGCCAAACAAATAAAATTTGTGGATCCCTGAAAGTTACAAAAACATTATACATTCAAAACGGTAATTCACACAGTTGTAACTTGTGACAGTTATAAGAGAATTTGTGTAACTGGAAAGGGTAGTAAGGATAACATAACAGATGAGGTAAAGCTGTTTACCAATTAATCAAGTAATAAAATGTGAAACACAATTAATTATTATTATATTCTTAATATTAGGAAATATATACAAGAGTTTGGCTTCTACAGAAGGATGATTGGCTTATTCTTAGTATTGTTTGTACGGCCCTTGTTGTTGCATTTGAGGGTGAGCGTATGGTCCTTGTTGTTGCACCTGTGCTGGGTGTTGCTGGAATTGGAAACGGTTAGGTAACGAATTTTGCTGTTGATGATAAACCCTATCATTTGCTTCTGCATCGTGTTGTCTTTCATAGTAGTCTTTCCATCCCTCCTTTCCAAGAATGTACAGCATGTAAATTCCAAAAAGACCATTGAAGCCTTCTATGCTAAGGAATATGGACAGCGACAGACTTATTCCTAAATGGAATACTACATCTTCCAAGAAGTATCCCATTGATGTAAAGAAAAATGCAAGTATAAGCAAAATTTGAGTGAAGAAGAGCCCTCTGCTCCATTTTCTCTGCAAAATCATAAAACATGAATTAATCCCAATCTACCTTGTTTATTGCCTTCATTATACTGATTTTGATAATCCTTTAGCTAAGTCGACGGCTTTGTACGTTGATGATACATTAGTTAGAGCTATCATTGATATTTACGTATGTCCTTGCATACTTTATATATGTGATGGACATTATTTCTTACAACTATGTTAACAACTATACCAAATTTGCCAGAGTTAAATAAATAACTGTGCTTGTTGATAAAGTCAACCTTTTTCAATGTTAAACAAATTATCTCTTATCTTTTACTACAGATCCCTCATGAGTACAACAGTTAAATAATTGACGTTTTTGGGACATCTATTCATAAATAAGTGTGACAACATTAATTATTGTCATCGATAAATATATATCATGACATTGGGCACCAAGGAACATTGCAGGACGCTTCCCTAGTGCTTTTTATAACTATTTTCATGGAAATGCTTTGAGGTTAATTATTGTAAACCAAAACAAAATACTGTAATACACGATTCTTTCGAAATAATATATTTCGCAATGACATAATTTATATCTGCTATAATTAGAATAGGATTAAATAAAAATGTCTTACCGGTATAATAATGTATATGACTGATGATATAATCTGGAGTGCTGCTGCGACAATTGCAACTATAGCCAACGTTTTGGGTGTCCCAGTGAACATATAGGCCTTGTTACTATCAATATATCTTTGGGAAGTCACAATTTCCGATATATTCAGTAACTATATAAAAATTTTCCACATGTTCTTGTACTTACATTTTTTATATAATGTTAGCAAACTGAAAGCCTCTAACTCTAATGCCCAGGTATAAAAATTATTAACCATAAAGGTAAATCTAGGCGAATTGGATCAAAGACATCCGTTCATGATAATAAATATAGATAACAGAAATTACTTCATAAGTGAACATTAAATTAAATATGTAGCAAATAATTTATTTGTCAAGGTATGGCTATTCAATTGAAATGGCGGTTGTAAAAATGAAAATGTGAAAATATATTTTTCAAAAAGTCTTTTATAAAAATTTACTTTCTCAAGAATAGAAATTCAAAAAGTATATATATATATATATTATAACTCGTTGTCAAAAAATGTTACTTCTTACTTAATTTTGCATTGCTTTAGTAAAATATTATATACTTACCGTGAAAAACACCAGAAAGGTGTAAATTTTCATTTTGATCAACTTCATCTTGAAAATATATTGGAACAGGTAAAGTTAGAACAAATTCAACCCACAGGAAGGAAATATTATCTCTGCGATACACACACCAATTGTTTAACGAATTTCAATTACACAACTATCAATATTGTACGCTGTCTAATTGATAAATGTTTATTAAAAGTAAAAAAAGTGTAAGGCATAAAAGTTAACCTTTTGCTGAATTCAGATATTTCTTTTATTCCGTGAATATATATCCATCGTTACTCTGATTATCTAATATTTTATCTAGGTATTCATGTTCATGTGGTATTTCTCAGGTTATCAGCAGCTTTTATTGACGTATGACTTTTATCTCCACGAATGTTCTGAACAGTAGCATTGAGTACGTAGCATTGAGTCATAAGTAGGCCGTGTTAATATTCACATTCATGCTTTTTGAATCAAACGTACTTTCACGGGGGCATAAATGCGAAATATTTAAGCAAACCGTACGCAAATGAGAGGATTCCCTAATTGCCTTCGGTACTAAATACCTGATTTTACTTTTACACAAGTTTCATGAATAAAGTATGCGCAATATGTTTTATCAGTCAATATAAATGGATGTACCTACTTACATCAGAATGAAATCATTTGTGTGACACATAATAATAATCAACGACACACAGAATACTATCTTATCATTTTATTGATTTTTGTGCTTATTTACCGCACTTTTCGTATATCTATTTGTGATAGTGACATGGTCGCAATTTTTTAGCACAGGATTATTCGAGAATCATCCATCACAGTAGTGTTGCGTCCAATTCATACAATGAATAAACCATTAAAAATTCGGTGTAACTAGTATCGGAACGTAATATAAGCTAATTGAAAGAATTTTTGCCAGAAATAGATTATAACAAGATTAGCTAGTTTATAATTTAATCAACTACAAATTTTGCAATAAAGTAATAAATATTGCATTATTGACGTAATTTAAGTTTAATTGGTTGGGAGCGTCTGAGGTTGAGTACATCGTTTGCTGCACCAATTATTTGTAATTGGAAAACTCCTTCATATTTTAAGAGTCATAGACAAAAGGGCAGAAAAGACATTACGTTCACAATAACTTTTAAGAACAACTGACAAGGCAAATTAAATGACAATACTAAGACACTGTAATCAAAGATGAAATCCCCATGGGCTTTTGAGCAAACACTCTCGATCCACTGTTTTTGGTCTACCAAAAAAGTGCAATACTCAAAGTATACATATTACTTGATATTGCGGATTTTTTGAGTCACAATAGAATGAAGAATGGTAGTTTTCAACTAAAATTTTGAAATATGTTCATATTTTGAATGATAAATTGTAATTTGTGTATTTGCATTCCCGCATACCAAAAAACCTAAAACGCATGGGCTTTTGATAAAAATGTAAGCTGGTTTTTACTGAAATACCCTGGGTTGACATCGTTGACTGTGATATATGATACCAATTTTTATTTACTTGGTGGAAGTAGGCCTCTGCTGGGCTCTCCTCCATCTATATGGCTTACATCCTCTACATCTACAAACAATTGTCTATTAATGTTGGTAAAATCATGATAAACTTTTTGTTTTCAAAAATAAATGTCTATGCAAGTGATTTTAAGAATTTTTAACAAAAGGCGGAAGATCAGACAATAGATATCTTTTTTTTAAATTTGATTTAAAGCTCTTACAATGTCTGATGTGTTACAAACTTGTGACTGGGACTGGACTTATCTCAATGTAAACTCTTAAGCAATGCATGGTTTTTGCCAACATACATACTGTTGAAAGTGCATACAGAGGAACAAATCATTCCCATATTTATCATCCTGATATAAGTAAAACAGACTGCCATTGCATAAGAAGCAACGCTGTTCCTTCTGGTTGATATTAACAGCTAAATGTTAAGAAAATATTAATGAATAATTTACTATTTTTAAAAACTATCTTAGGAACACGAAATAGGTTATTATAATAATAAACAAACCAGTATTTAATTTCAAACTTATTTTAATTAACTTAGTGTTTACGTTTTATACAAAACTATAGTACAAAAATTCCATACCCATTCATTAACTAAATTTTACCTTAAAAGCTACCTTAAAAAGACTGAGTTTATAGGTATTACTGCCCTTAGTTTATTATCCTTCAAAAATGTATTTTTTCATTCAGTCTCCCAAAGTTGCTTCTTTCAAATTACCGATTCATACATTTCGGTTAACAGAATTTTGGGTCTCTTAAAGAAGTCTATAGCCTGGAATACATGGATTATTTACAGCACCACAGAGCCGATATTGCATTCAACAAGCAAGTATCTATACAGCATAAGGCTCAATTCGTTTAGAGTCTTGTCCGGTAGAACGAACTACTAACCACTAACTGGCTCTGCTAGCTAAGACCGTGAGTTCGTTCATAACTACATATTTAATGTGGTTCCTATTGAATCACTCAGTTTTCAGGTTCACTAAGGCATTATTTAAAGCTCCCAATTAATGTGGGTTAAGGAAAAGTGTCTTCTCTTGAATTCCTGTCCTCTAATTAAAAGGCAGATTTTTTTTGGAATAATGACGGTAAAATCGCCTGCAGAGGAAAATTTCTTCGAATTAAAATGGGGTAATATTTTTGGTTGTGTTTGTTGAGTCCAGTGGAGGTTAGATTTTTTCGTTAATTATACAGATGATAATAGGTATTATGCGAATAATTTGGTTGGGGTATAGGGAAGGACAATAGAATCTCTTTGCATCCTTAAAACATAAAAAAAATGAGAGCAGTAAACGAGAACAGTAGTAGAACTAAACGAATGCCAGAATGGTGCGCTCGTCATGCAAGCAAATAGAATTGCATGTAAGTAGCCTAATTTCAAATTAAATACGACTAGTACCAAGTAATTGCCGTGTAATAATTTAATTTTGTTTGTAATGGATCCATGCATGCAATCAAAACTACACCTATTGAAGGAAAACCATGATGTTTAGTATACTTAATATTGCGACACTAACCCATTTTTCACATTTTCATCACTTCAATGAGCAAAATTCTAAAATATGGGAAAGACCAATAATGAAGGATGCTAGTTTTACTTTGTTAATATTAGCAATTTTATTTTATTGGACAATAAAATGATATTTCGATCTCTACTTCTTACAGAATGTCAGCTCATTGTATGCATTGCCACTGTCAATAATAGGAAGAGAAATATATAGGTGGAATTTAATGATAAGGTGGAAGGCCTTTTCAATGAGCGGTGCTGTAAAGAATTATTTTATTACAGTCCCAACAGGGAAATAGTGATTAATCTGTTTAATGCTAATGTATTTTGCTTTTAGCGAAATCGTTTTATGCAGCATCATTTAAATCGTAAAGTAGTCGTTTATAGGTATAGTTACTATGCCAACAAAGTATTTATTATTTATTTGCTCACCGTTTTTAAAAGTTAGTAGTAAAATTGCCAAATCTTTAAACACTTAATGTAATTTGGCCCAACGTATAAAACTTGTGCAAACTGTACTTCGCGTGCTACTCCAAATTATTTAGTTTTGGCTAAAACAATCATTTTTGAAATAAAAAATGGAATTTATAATAGTTATTTTGCATGTCATCGCAGTTCACTTCACAACAGCTCAAGTCTCAACAGGTGGAACAATAAAATTTCTTTTTGCCGGGCAAGCTGAGCAATACCCAAACCCAATTATAACGTCCAGTGTGCTCAATGTGGACCGAAACTACAGAAATTCTAATCGAGTTTGCGTCACTGGAAAGTATATCTATTGTCACTAATCTACATGTTTGTAAAATAATTGCATAATTTTAATTGGATTACCTTTACCTAAATTGAAAGTGTTCTATTTGTTTTACAGATGGATCTTTTATACTTTTCCAAATTTTGGAATTGGTTTGGAAAATGAAGATAATGTTATAGAAGCAGTCGCTGTTCCCAAAGGACTAACTGAAACTGAGCATTTCAGCAGGCAATGCCTTACTTCCTTGGAGATAGGCATACCAATTAAAGAAATTCGTTCCATGAGACTTATCTCAGGGGTGACGCCAGCAACGAATTCATTGACAATTTTCTCAGAGCAGCAATATTTGGGAACAGTTAGGACAATTCAACAGACATCAATCATTAACGGAGATGGGATTCGTCTCGGTTCATTAATTTTTGCGAAGAACTCTGGTTCTACCGTATGGGAATTATGCGCAAGTGAAGATTGCCTAACTGGGGACATTATTTGCTTGGATTCTCAATACCTACATCAAGGAACATCCATACCCTACACTCAGGAAAGTGATATTGATGAAGTTGCTCAAAATTTAGATACAGGAGGGAATATTAAATGGCCCCGACTTATTAGAGCAGCAAGAGTTTTGCCTAATTCCAGTAAATGCAATCCTTATGCACAACATATTGGGTCTCCTGAAAATCGGGTCCTTTATTTAAGCAAAAGAATGTAGAAAAGTTATCTGTGTATTTATAATTATTTTAATTATTTAGCATAAACGACACCCCGCTACAATTTCCTTTAAAATAATAAATTTTCATTTAATTTAAAAACTTGTTTGTGATTTGTAATGTATTCTTACTCCTTTTGTTCCAGGAAAGCAACAGTCGGCCAAGGACATTATATTTTTAACAAAATAAAAAACCGTCAACCATTTTTATCAATAAACTGCCAAATTTTAGAAAATAAGAAATTTATACGTCATCTAAATCTTTAACCACACCTATTATTAGAATATACTTACAAGCCGTTTCCAGTTTCGGGCACTCGATGTAAACTAAAATAATAGCCTTGGGCCCTTTCAAAAAGGTACTATACAGTAAATTTGGAAGTTTTATTAGCTTGAAGTATTTGGATGGTGCATGTGCAAAATAAGTTCAAACGATGTTTTAACTTGTGTCCTTCCCACAAATTTCAATCATAGAACTAGCTGCAAATTATTTAGTTATCATTGAAAGTTTTATACGCTTCATTTTGTGAGAGTCGTCAAATACTGTGCATTACCGATGGAGCTGAGGATAAAAAGATAAGGTAAATATTGAGCTTCATATGGGATCACGTTATGAGAAAAAAATCAACCTTTGTTTTATTAAAGGTGCTTTTATGGTACTTTATACAACTTTAAATCACCTTCAACTTCAATGTTATGTTGAGGATTGAAGGACACAAATGAACATCAGTACATAATGAAATCGATTAATTGTTAGTTAGTATTACTGTACATGAGTACTATTCTGTACTTTCTGAGTAACATATTTAAAAGTATATTTTATTTAAAGTCTACTTAGTAAAAGCACTGAATGACATCAGTGAGTATTTGAGTAATGCAAACCGAAGAGAATTCCTCGTGACATTAATTTAATTTATTATTAAAGGATAAACCCTAAAAGTGTAGATATTAAATAGATCAAGCAGATTAAGTTTATTTGTTGTAAGCATTGTAATTCAATGTTTTTATATGCGTACACCGCACACCGCAGAAACAAAGCGGTCGCATGATTCCGTAATTTAGGTCAGATAAGCGAAATGCATAATAGTGCAGTACTCAGTAGAATCGGACAATACTGAGAAACGGATTCATAATTACCAGGTTTACGAAGATTTAAAACCGCTGCCTGCTTCCATCGAAATCATTTACCTGTAAACAAAAGATCATGAAAATTATTATATGCGTCTTATGTTCACTCCAGTTCTCTAGTAGTTGCATACTTAGCAAAAATTATTTCAAAGGGCAGAAAAATACTCGGTAGCAAATAAAACCCGTTGCCGATATTTTATTGATACAATAAAGTAATAAATAAGTTTCATTGTTACATGTTTACTAAATGAGATTATTTGTTGGAAATTACAATTAGCGCTAATCAATTTGCGTGCCCTTTCCATTTTGTTACACCAAACAGTATAAAACAGGAAATAAATCATTTCTAAAGTCATTACAGAATTCGACACTGTTCAGTTAAGAAATAACAAAGGTATATACAGCAAATAGAAAAAATGAATTCAATATTCATTTTGTTTGCCTGTGCAGTTTTTTGCACGCCAGCGCAAACACAAACAACTGGGGCGCAATTAATGTATATTTTTACTGGCCAGCCTCCACCATATACATATCCAAATCAACTGATAACTGCAGATCAACCTAATTTGATTAGAGACATCAGATTTGCAGAAAGAGTTTGTGTTAGTGGAAAGTAAGTTAATTTATTTTTATTTTCCGTTTGTCTATAATAGTTTCGTATTTACATACTATTTGCGTTAGAATTACTATCTCACAAATAGTTTTTCAAACGCTACTGAATAGTTTATAGACTTGTCTAGGATTCCATGAAAAGCCATGTAACATTTTTCGTAGTGACAACTGAAACACTTGAAGAATTATCTTGTGATCCACTAAATAAGCCAATTTTAATTGGGCTTGGATTAAATTTGATTTCAGCAAAAGCACATTTGAAATGATAAAATTTACTGTGCAGACAAAGCAGCCTAAATTAACACTTTAACCAACATGGAAACCAAACTATTTGAACATATCCCTGAAATTATGATTTACACAAGAATATGTTGGAAATGTAAATACTTGCTGGAGTTATAACAATTTTTAACTTGAAAATAAAATAATGCTTTCCACCAAGAAATAAAGCCAACGAAAATGGGTCACAACCGAAGGTGTCGTACGTTTTACTTTGTAGAAGCTGAATGCTAATTTACTTAATAATCATCTAACACAGGTGGATATTTTATAATCGACCAAATTATGGCAATGGTCTTGAAGATGATCCGGATATATCAGCTACAGTAATTCCCGCAGGTCTTCCTGGTTCAGCTACCAGAGATTGCCTACAACCGGATGCGACCGACCTAAGCATATATCGTTCGTTAAGAGCTATTTCTGGACCAAACCCCACTACAACTACCTTGACCGTATTTTCAGAGTCGAATTATTTAGGAATAATGAGGAATATTGTGGGACAAGTTAGTGTTGCAGATGGAATTCGTGTCGGTTCCTTCATTTTTTCAAAGGGCACTACTGCAGCATTGTGGGAATTATGTGCAAGTCAAGATTGTCTAACTGGACCTTCTATCTGTTTGGATTCAAGATTTTTGAATGCAGGAACTAGCATCTCCGACTCTGGCGAGATGGAAGGCGATCCCATTGTAAACTTAGACGATGTAGCCGAAGATGTCAAATGGCCAAGAATTATAAGAGCTGTAAAGGTTCTACAAAGTGTCAATGCTTGCAGCCAAAACGCTCAGCATATTGGGTCTGAGCCATTACGAGTAGCGTATATGCAAATGAAGAAAATGTTAATTGAAGAAAATCATTAGAAAGTAAAGATGTGATTTGCCTAGAGAAATACTTAATATATCAATTGTAAAGCGCAGTTAGGTAAAACTATCATCTAAATACCGTGGACCATAAATATTGCTATCATTTATGAAAATATTTTCAAATAATCAAAATAAACCATTTTCCTTTCCTAACCTTAGTTCATTCCAAGTTCACAAAGACTAATGAATTTCGAATGTAAAAACAATGGCTTCTATTTAAATATACCTAATAAATTGTGTAATAAAAATTAAGATACCTATTAGCATATACACAGTTTATACTAACTTCAATTTATACTTACACATGGTAAAGTTACATGCACCTCTTCCATGGGAGTAGTAATACGAGAGTAGACATACATGTGTTATTATACATGGGATATTATAATTTAAACGTACAGTTTATCTCGTAAGCATCGATATAATACTCTAGTGGGATTATTATTTAGCACGGAGGATATAATTCGGGTTTTACGGTAAAAAACAACGGCTTATTTTCAATTATGCGACAATGGAAATAAAGAAGAACATTTTAGAAGTTTGGGAAAATTTTAAATTAGTACATTTCAAAAAATAATCTTTAAAAGGCTATTTGTGCAACCCCGGGCACCTAAAAGTCTGCCCGTACAACTCTGTTCCTCATTAAGAGCTCATACATATCTGGAAATTTTTCCAATGGGTTTTATATAACTACTGTCACGAGATATAGAATTAAAAGGAAATGATTTCACCCATCAGCTTTCGAGAATACTAGTTTTAAAGAAATCAATGCGTTCTGAACGTATGGTAGCATGGTGAGGTGACATAAGTGACATAACTATCCTTTTGTTCTTTCCAATAGGTACATGTTATGACATATTATTGACATTCAGCATTTAACACGATGTCTAATTTTATTGACGGTTACATTATCAATAATTCCGTTGTGCCGAAGTTTTATAAATTCAAAAGTAAATATTTATACTCGTGTATGCAATAAAAATGACAGACATAAAAGCATTTACACCGATGTAAGCCATTTACTCGGTAAAGCAATAAAATTTGCTAGATAATTGTACATTATCAAGCCTTAGTAGAGCAGTAGAAGTGTAAGCCCCTCTAACTCATAGTTTTTAAATGAAAGGGTATCTTGGTAACATTGACACAAGGCTGAACTTGCTGACAGAAGTACATGTAACGCAAATCATCGAGGCTTATTGTAGTAAAAATAGGGGAGCCCATAGGTTTTGTAGAGTAAAATTCCATTTTAATTGGGGGTACAAAAATACAAATTGGGCTCGAAGTAGTATTTTCGAGATTAAGTACTTTTTGGTGCAAACATTTAATTTGTATGTGTCTTATATAAAATTCCTCTACACAATACAGAGCGCAGGATGTGTGCGCATTCCACTAATGGGAACATTGCAAACTCCTATCAACATTTCAATAAATTCATTTAATGGAAGTATTAAAAATAATATTACAGGGTCGCAAATTTATTTTAAGTATTTATTGGTATGTGGGAAGAAGAATCATTACTACATATAGGTACTATTTATTAAAGTAAGTGCATGAGTGTTCATTACGGGGTTACATTTTCTATAATATTTGCTTGCACAACGACTTCTGCATAATTCTACAATGAAATGAATAGTGCTGACTACTAAACCAGCAAAAATTACATAAAAAGCCCCTTGTAGGTTGGCTATAGTGAAAGGCTTGGGTCCATTTTCAGGATGCAGGGCAATGGAACTGATATTTGTTTTCCTTTCCCATTGTATTTTGAGTGCTCTCTGCTCAGCCCAATCCCTTTTCGAAGGTGGTGCACAATTCCAGTGTCCCGTGCAGATATGAGTACTTTATTGAAATTGGGAAGAAAAATCTCCCTCTTCCTAGTAACCCAACCATTTGGAACAAAATATGCAGTCTCTGTAGCCGGGGAGAATTGATGACTGCCGTCACTACTGGAAAAATTTAATGCCAAAATATATTCACCGACAACCTTCCAAATTATGCACGCTTGTCTACCAAACAAACAACTTTTTGTACACGTTGCATCGTCACTCAATGATTTCATATTTTGGTATATCTTCACCACATCAGGATTAGTCGAAAGTTTAAAAAACATTTCACCAAGTCCACCTCGAAATCCCAGGGACGCTCCCTAGGGAAACAGTAGAAATTTGTAAATTAAATTAAGTATCAAAA
The DNA here is from genome assembly GCA_020352615.2 of Yoshiicerus persimilis. Lineage (NCBI taxonomy): Eukaryota > Metazoa > Arthropoda > Collembola > Entomobryomorpha > Tomoceridae > Yoshiicerus > Yoshiicerus persimilis. Next base: position 70,020,751 of record CM036940.2, on the reverse strand, counting down.
TGGAAAGAAAGGGAAAATTTTCGGAATTTCTTATAAAGTTTCCAAAATTCATCTTATTTCCCAATATTTTAATTTAACACACATTCTAATTTATCCCCAATATTTCTCCTATTAGTAATAAAATTATTTAATTAATGCAAAATCTGGAACCATTCTTATGTTAATAGTGAAAGAAAAACTAGAAAATATTTTTTGGATTTCAGATTAACAAATTTTGTTACCCATTTAAAATCATAGCTTTCGTCCGCAAGTTCCTTAGATGTCCTGGGAAGGATTTCCGTTCCTGGTAGCATTATAAAAGAAGTCAATTTAGAAACGTAGGCAACTCCAATAATTAAAGTAAAGCAGAGCCAAAACATAAAAGCTCCTTTTCCAGCTGCGGACGCAGGTCCGTCGACTGATTGTCCGATGAATGACTTATAGAAAGTAAAAGTGGCCTCTCCGAAAGTCCAAGGTTTTATTGCAGGTGCCTCTGTGGTTCTACTTCGAAGCCTATCCAGTAATACAATAAATGTTCCGGTGAAAACTGATACACCACCAATGCACGCCCATGTTCCACTAGTAAACACTTTAAAAATTGTTTGCCAAGAATACAGGATTTTCGGCTTCGATGTAATAAAATAAATGCAGATATAATCCATTGCTGAACTGAATGTTAAAACTAACGCTCTTTCTGTATTTGGAGAAACGTTCATCGCCAAATCTGCTTTTCCGTAATAAACATCTGCAAAGCATCCTATCCAACTGCCGTTCTGCAACTTTTGCCCTGAACCTCCAGGTTTAGATTTTCCGAATCCAGTTGACGGACGCGTTGTGTATGTGAAATTGTGCATTTTCATAATTATCGAAAAAAGCATCACATGTATACCACGTTTATTTCTCCATTCATTCCCTACCTGCTCACTTTGCAGAAACTCCTAAATTAGCAGATAGTCTTATAGTGTGACCATTAAATTGTTCAGTAAAATCTGGGAAAATGTCAGAAAGTTTCTTTTTGTGTAAATTAATTTCCAATAATTTTGGGGTGCCATTATCATTACAATAGAAGCAAATTGAATGGCCAATTACTCTGTTATCTTTCTTACGAACGATTAATTTGTATCGGATTAGGAGAGACAACGGACTCAGTAAAAGTTGTCTTTCAATGTTTTCAATTTGAGTAATGAAAATGTAATGATCTTCATCCTTCCGAGTGATTTCATTGTGGTGTGGAATTAACTTTTCATTGAACCGTTCTTCAAACTCTTGGTTGATCACAGAAACCTGTGTAATCACTATGGAGCAGTAAGAAGCGAATCGAATTATGTCAGTATTTCTTTGAAAGGATATGTTCGACCACAGATTAATTGAATATATTATATAATATAGTAGTTAGGGCTAAAAATGTAGAGTAGCTGGATTCAGTATATGTGGCCCTAGGTTTTCCAAAATTTCCGTCGACAAAAAACAAAGAACAACCACTAAAATGATTTTGTACGATGCTTGAAATAAATTCTATTGAATTTTTGTCGAAATAAATACTGTTTTCTGATAGTACAAGTTTTGCTGTGAACAGAACAACAATGAGAGATATGAACGTCATTTTACTGCTACTTCTTTAGGTGTGATTTAAAAAAATAAAATCATACTGAGTTTTAACCCAGGAACTTTTATAGCACTTTCTCATTAAAAATCAATCTTAATCCACTGCGTTCAATTCAACTTACATAATATAAGACGATTGCTTCTTTAGCACATATGTACTTTGGATCAATTTTATATTCTTACTCGAGCTTGAGTCGCTTAATGGTTATCAGTTATGGTTCGATGACCATTTCACACCGTTATTATTTCGAAACGGAAGTTTTCCTATAAAAAGGAAATGCTGTGTCTGGGCTTAATATTGACAAGTACACATGAAATTGCTTCTAGGCTACTAGAATAATTAATAGTCGGTCGGGAATTGTAATGCCGAAAACCCTAGTATTATAGGTGCAAAAGCAATTCAGTGACAAAAGTAGTTAGCTTTATTTCCGTCCGAGACGAATTAACATTCGAATGAGAATGGGAGGTAAACATATTAATGCATAATATACTCATTTGAGTATTACGTCGCATAAATACTTTTCTTGGTGCGTGTGAACAGTACTTAAGTTAACTTATTAACAAAAACCCGAAAATGACAATAATTTACAAGCTAATTAAAGTTAAGGTACCTAAACTTCTCAAAATATCAACCCATTTTGTACAGTACAGTTTATTTAATGGTATATAAATATTATTTATGTCAAGGAATATGTTTTGCACGATTTAATATTAGTAAGTTGAGCATTACAATGACTGATAATGCTAAGAGAGGGTTGGCTTGCTCGAAAGAGGAAATGAGGTGCACTTAAAATATGCAATTTATTCACAGTACGTTATAATAAACACTTTTGTCTCATGTTGTGACTGCTGAATTGTAAGGTAATTTAAATTCGTCTTTACATAATGTTGATTCTATATTTAGATTATTTAGATACTTCCCTGTGCTGAAGAGAGGGAGAAATAGTAAATAAGACTTAGTCAGAAAAATGAAGTACACCTTTTCTAGTACTTGGGTAGGTTGGCATGCGTATTTGTAGTAAAGCTTTAAATTAAATATGCCACAATCTGCTTTACCACAAACGAAGATACAAATTTTTGCCACTCAAAACTGTTTCTGCAAAATAAATCTGGACAGACCACTAATAGAGAAACCAATCTTGGAAGTAGCGTCTCTTTTTATACTCAAGGAGTATTGGAAAACTACTGCATTGTCAACAATTGCCACTTAAAAACAGTACATGTTTTCTACAGAATTAATAACTGCCGTATTTATCAAAATAAGCCCCTTGTCGAAATTGCTTCCCCTGTTGGTGCGCTATTTTGATATTTTAGTGGAATAGTGTTTAAAAAATGATGCCCTCTAGTTCGATACCTACTCCGATATATCGTCTAAAATTAATGTTTGAAGCAAAAACTTTTCTGTGCAGTTAATTCTATAAAGACGGTACATAACTCGGAGTAATACTCAGAGTTTTACACTTACATACTTATTTAACAGTCACCTACTCAAAACTAAATTGCCGCAAATCATGCTTAATGCTTTGCATAACTGACTATCTAAAATGTGCTGCAATTGTTTACCATACAAAATGAACTTTAATAAATCACGATACTCACATAATCATATTTTAGTTTGACAACGGATTGATTTATTGATAGTTTCCCATTTGGAATTACAAATGTAGTCCACTCACAAGCATTAACTCTTAGATTATTAATTGATTCAAATTTTGCAAATGCATTCAATTGCTTTGTTAAACTACACCACACTATTACACATACTTACCGAGTTAATCACCTCCATGAAACCTTTTGTCATGTTTTAGAGAACTGGAAAACCTTAAAAGGAAATAATAAATTGCAATTAAAACATTTGAACAGTGAAGAACATTTCTGTAGCGTTTACTATTTTTGATAACGAGCGGCTACACTTATAGAATATGTGTTATTAACAAATAGACGTTCGTAGAAAGCATAATCAAACTTTGAGAATAATATATCATGCAATTTGAAAGCCAACTGGGTAAACTCTAATGCGACATTGTGCCACTGAAAATTTAATGATTTCTTTCGATTTGTTCTTGCGCCTTCAATTGTCTTTATTAGGATGAAATGAAATCAAATATTATTTGTGTGATTGATGTTTACCCTGGCCAAAGCAACCAATTGTCGTGCAAACCTACTCCTTTCAACAAGTCAATTGATTACCTACAACAATTTATAACTATCAAGTTGAAATTATAATCTTCCTTCATTAGGTTCTTTGGTCAACATTAACAGCGTGATGGAATGGATCGTCGCTACGTAATAAGTTTGGCTTCATTATTCATGAAGTAAACTGAATTTCAAAGGATAATGGTACATTAAATAATGATGTACCTAATGAATCTAAAAGGTCAAATGTAATTGAATGAGACGCAATAGAAGAAAAATGTGACACAAAATAGAAAAACACGGTAAAAATTGAAAGGATTTACGCCATTACGCCAGATTTATTACATTAATTTCATGGATTTTCATTTCTTCAAGTTATTTACATAATATGCATAAATATTCTGTAATGCTTAGAACGTTAAAATTATATTTCATGCCATTATATTTTTACAATGATTAAAATAATCCCACTTTTTTCGTCATTCTGGAAAAAAATTTCATGGTTATTATTTCAAAACTGTTATTAAAGAGAAAGAAACTTATTGCACATTGGTCGATTTGCGGTACATTAAGGAAAGCATTTGCCCCATCCTCCATCTTCCAACCAACACCACATATAATTAGTAAGAAGAGTAAATCCGCATTTCGATTTGCATTTTCTTCCTTTCGAATCTTTTCCTTTCTCTGGGGAGCATTCTGCTAGATCTTGTAACCCATCAGTGCATTTGTAGGTCCCAGAGTACAAACTGCAATCGTCCACACAGGAGCGGCCTTCCACTGTCCCTATTGTATTTTCTTCACGATAGTCAATACCCTCTACTATAATGTCAACTGAACCTTTGCCACGTTGCTCGCTGTTTAAATCACACTCACTAATAGAAGTAATTCGGTTATCCCAATTCCCTCCATTAGAATTTACAACTTTTGCTAAGTCAAATTCTGATTTTGTTAATTGGAGAGAAGATCCCGTACAATCCTTGTTTTCCCATACTATGATGCAATTGCCTTGTGTTCTAATGGCAGAAATTGCATTACTCCATCGACTATTCAGATTTGTGCATCTCTTTCTTTCTAAGGGAACGTGCAAATATTTTCTTTCGCAGTTTTTAGAGTCGCATAATGTAATGTGATACCAATAAGCATCATCCACCACTGCATTAATGAGTTCAGCAATCGCAACACTCTTTTCTTTTCCGGTTTGAACATTACATGCCATTGCATGGTGTCTTTGACCATAATGATAAAGAAATACCATCAAAATGAAAACCAATTGCATTTTGAGAAATGGAAGCATGGTCAGCCCTGTAAATTTTTAAAAAAATCAATAAAAAGATTCTAAATTGTAGCAAGTCGGAAAATATATAATTGTATAATAGTATGAAAACTAGGTGCCGATTTGCACTTTCTTCAAAAAGATATGCAATACAATTTGTCTATTAAGTACCGTCAGACACCTTATGAGAATACCCTGACCGTCTATCAGTCCGTCAGTCTATCCTTTTCCACCTACATTTCGGACGGTACTTGGCTACTATAGGGGTAGACTGTTTACTTATTTCGTGACATATCTTCACACATACATGATTACTTATTTTGAAAGATCAATGATAATTCTACCCTAATTTGCGTTCTTTTGAAAGTATGGGTGTGAATAATTAGTAAAGTTTTAATACTTAGGAAGCATTTATTGCCTGGAGAATTCCACAGTGAAATTGGCTAATTTTTTGGTTTTAACAGAAAATAACGAAAATTTGATTAGAATGTGACGGGATGGGATGACTAGAAAATCACTGTATGCCAAAGCTAGGAAAACGATTAGACATGTCCTCCCTGATGTTTCGTCTTTAGCTTATTTTTATAATTAGTATTTTTGAACCACTTATTCTTGATAAGGGATTAAAATCTGAAAAATATAATTTTAGTGACAGTGGGAAAGTTTTAAATATCAGTGGTTTTAAGGTTTTATAAGCATTAAAGAAAGTTTTAAGACATGTACAAGCAAATAAAATCAGACACATTACAGGATTCCCAAAACTACAATGATTTTCAACAACTGGTTTACGGAATTTTTAAATATAACCATGTTTCGCATTGACAAATACCAATACGTAGATTACTGATTGCGTCTTGAAATTTTAATATATTTCATGAAAAGTAACGGGGTTGCATTTCAAATAATTTATATGTACCAAAAATGACTCACCCAATCGCTCTGTAAGCTGTCTTTGTTGATTTCGCTATGTCTGATGAATATTTAGTTCCCTCTCTCGAAATTGGCCAAATGAATATTACAAGGGATGCATTAAAGATATACTGAGAGCCCAACTAAATTTTCTTCCCTTATATACTCTTATTTCATGCAATGTTAGTAAAGCTTTATTAAATATAAGCAGGAAGTCATGAGGTTAAGTATTTTGCCGAAATCATTTTTCGTCGCAGCTACATTGAATCCTGCAACTGGAAATAGTATGATAACTTGTACATCATCATGATGCAATATCTGCTTTCCTCTGGTTAAAAAAGACGATGTCTAATTATTAAAAAACAGTTATGTCCGTACTTCGTGATTAGAACTTTAAAAGTTATTCAATCTTCATTTATTTTGTGCACTAATTAATATAACGTCCCTGTGAGTGTAAATATATTAATGCTATTAGAAAACGCTTATACAATTAACGATATAATGCTCTCGGTCCCTTGATTTTCGGCTTACGAGTTTCGCAATATATTAAGGCGTAATTCTCCGTGTTACATCATATGTAGTATATAATATCGTGAGTATTTTAAGCTTATGTAGCACAAAAAGTAAAACGTATTCTAATTCTGACATTACCCCCTTAGAAGTTACCCGCACGAAACCGCGTGTAATTTATGCGATTTTCAATAGAGGAGTATTTCCCGTAGGATCCTGTATTCTTCTGCAGATGATTACCTGCGGATGTCAGAACGCCAGAATTTGTGCTGAAAATTACACGCAGATAATTATCTGCAGGAAACATGGCGAAAAGTTTATGCTTTACGTGGGATTCTTTACGCAGAACAAACTCGGCCCAAATAATGACATGCATATACTTACGTTAAAGGGCATATATTTAATTGAATTATTATAATTGCACAATAGTTATTCCATTTCAATGGTATTGGCAAGTTTAATTATGTAAGTAATTATATTGTCGGAAATCACAGTATAATGCCTACAATTTTGAACATCAATTAAATTTACAGCGGACGCAATATCAGTAACAGTCACGGAATACAAAAATGGACAATTATTACTGTTAGTTAGTTTAGTTAGTTACAAGTTTAGTTATATCCAATAGCGAAAGCGGCTTCACTCTTTTCAGAGGTCGTAAGAACAAATTATTTTATCAAAAAAGATTCCCGATCGGTGTTAATGAAGCCGTTGCATCTCTTGCTTGTCCTCTTTAAATTAGTTTGAAACTTTTTGCCGCTGATGAGACAAGTATCATAGCTCAGTCCGAAATTAACATTATATCCTTTAGCTTTAAAAAGAGGCTTTTCGTGTGCAATAAAGAAATATTTCTTTTCTATGCCATAAAAATTACAGTTTCCACAAGATTTTCGTATCTCAAAATGTTTGCTATTGCCAAGAATTGAATAGTAAAAACTACGAGCAATTTCACTGGAAAATCTAGTTTTGCCCATTTGCTTATATGCCTTCGTTCTTCCCATTTTACGAATTTAATATCAATGCAAAATAAATAAAATATAATATTCAAAGGTGTTCGTAAATATTTTTTCCGCCACGTTGCAAACGTCCTTGCTTAATAAAAGGAGCATAACCTTATTCTCTTTGTCTGCACTGCATTATATATCTATATTGCTCATAATATGTATACCGCTAAGTGAAACCCGCCTAAAATGTCAGTAAAAACCTACTAACGGAGTGAAATAGTAATAAAAGCGAGGGTGCTTTGTCAGCGAGTTCGATTTATTTCCTAATTCATTTTAATTTGGTTCTAATATTTTTGAAAAAAATATGGGAGATTATTTTTTTGTGGAATGGGTAGAGGAAAATAAATATTCATCTTCTGTACCAAAAAGTTATTTGGTAGACTCGACTTTGAAAAATCAGGCGAATGAACAACTTTTAGGAGTAACAACAAAGTTCATCTGGCGACGCAAAAAATACGACGCAATAATTCATCAATTTGGTATGGGGCAATTTTATATTAATTATATCTAACCATTTGTGTGTATTTGAAGGCTTTTCTTGTTTACATATAACGATATAAAATTACATGCTCAAAACTAGATATGGATTTTTAAGCCAGAGAATATGCTAAAAACGTGCAGGCAAGAAATTCTTTACCGCAACAAACTACAATGAGAGTACCTAGATCTGTAATTAAATTTAAATATAGTTTGCAAAATTAATCGATGACAGCAATTTTTTCATGTTTTCTTCTACATATTTATTATATTACAGGATCTTACTCTTGTGGAACAAGTAGACTCTGGCGATGAAGTAAACCTTATTGCTAATAAAGTTACTTTTAACAACATACTATTATTAGGCATTTCGTCGTAGTTGAGTGAGTCACATTACGACGAAAGAAGACTGTTTCTGAATAACCGAAGAGCGTCGTCATATTATATACTCAAAAATACATGACACATTCCTTTAAATATGTCCACAATTATTTTGCTCTTCCAAATATCTATTAGGCAAAATAAATAACAAGCGATAGTCTTGCTAAAGGTTTCCAGCATTTGAGTACAAAGTACAGTTTGCTTTGATTTTGGCATTTATGGACCCTTCAGTAGGTGCATTTGCATTCATAACTGTCATTCATTACAAAATAATTTGAAACACATTAAGCTGTAATTACGTTTATAAAATAATAAATTTAAAAACTCCTACATTTTATTCTACGGGAACAAATTAGTTGATTGAAACCTAATCGGGTAAGACATGCACGATGTGGAAAGATCAAAGTAAATAATGAGAAGTTATTCTGCATTACGAAAGTTTTATTATATTAAATTCATGATTTTTCATTACAGAGTTACGTTTTCTAAAATATTTGGTTGCAATACTACTTTCGCCTAATTCTACTATAAAATATGTAATGCTGAATATTAACCCAGCAAGAATTACATAAAAAGCCCCCTTTAGGTTTGCCAAGCTAAAAGGTTTAGGCCCACTTTCAACACGTGGAGAAATCGCCCTACTTTTTGTCTTCCTTTCCCTCTCAACTTTCATAGATCTCTGCTCAGCCCAATCTTTCAGTAGAAGTTGATGCACCAATCCACTGTCCCGTGCCGATATAAGGACTTTATTAAAGTTTGGAAGAAAAATCTCTCTCTTCCTGGTAATTCAACCATTTGGGACAAAATATGCCGTCTTGGTAGCCTTGGAGAATTGATGACTTCCATCACTACTGGAAAAATTTAATGTCAATATATATTCACCAACTACTTCCCAAATTATGCACGCTTGTCTAGCAAACAAACAATGCTTTGCACACGTTGCATCGTCACTAAACGATTCCATATTTTGATATAATTTCATCATATTAGGATTCGTCGAAAGTTTAAAAAACATTTCCCCAAGTCCACTTCGAAATCCCAAAGAAGCTCCCTAAAGATTTTAATAATAAAAATAATAAGAATTACAGAATAATAAGAATTTTCTAAATTCGTCAAATTCCCCATTATTTGCATAATTTCCAACAGCATCGCATGACAAATACGAAGTTCCTAAATTTAGTAAAAGTACCATTTTTTTAAATTTAAGAAAACCCAAAATTATTACCCATTTAAAATCATAGCTTTCGTCTGCAAGTTCTGTGAATGTCCTGGGAAGGGTCTGGGTCCGTGAAGTTAGGCGACGCCGACGTGAAGTTAGACGACAGCCGACGCGAAGTTAGGCGACGGCATCCGCGAAGTTAGGCGAAGGCGACGCAAAGTTAGGCGACGCCGACGTGAAGTTAGACGACAGCCGACGCGAAGTTAGGCGACGGCATCCGCGAAGTTAGGCGACGGCATCCGCGAAGTTAGGCGACGGCCGACGCGAAGTTAGGCGACGGCCGACGCGAAGTTAGGCGACAGCCGACGCGAAGTTAGGCGACAGCCGACGCGAAGTTAGGCGACAGCCGACGCGAAGTTAGGCGACAGCCGACGCGAAGTTAGGCGACAGCCGACGCGAAGTTAGGCGACAGCCGACGCGAAGTTAGGCGACAGCCGACGCGAAGTTAGGCGACGGCCGACGCGAAGTTGTCGCGAAGTTATCCGCACGTTTGGCAAAGGACCGTTTGGCAAAAAAGAAATTTCTGTCAGGCGGACCATTTGGCAAACGCATATAGACCGTTTGGCAAAAAACGGATCGTTTGGCAAAGAGAACTTTCTGTACATATTTTGTATTCAAGGTCAACAATGCGGGGTTTAAATAAGCCAAAGTAATAGTATGGTACATAAATTAGTAGTAGGAGTTCATTTTATGTAATGGGACAGTGTTTTAATGAATTTTGTAAATGTCAGTCGTTTCCAAGATTTGTATAACCATGGCGATTCTCCTATAAGGTTCTCTCAAGCGAGAATTTTGAATTTAGAATTTCAGTTTTTTCGTTCTGGAGCTAAATTTGGGGATTTTAGCTCCACAGGATACAAAACAATAGAAATGCAAATCTGAAAATACACGCAATGTATCCCCTAGCAAATAATACAAAAAAATTAAAATGTTGAAATTAAAAATTCTCGCTTGAGAGAACCTTACAGGAGAATCGCCATGGTTACACGAATCTTGGTCGTTTCGTTCCGTAATTTCGTGTTGTCCTTAGTAGTTTTTGATTTATTTTCAGGTAGATTTTTTTCTGTGGCAGAGTGTGCCATTATCAATAGGAAGCAGTGAGTTTTGGCATGGACTGGTTTTAAATTAGCAAAAATTTGAAACCAAAATGAATAGACTGAATTTTGATTTGTTTACCACAGCAAGGGCCAACCTGGTAGAGAGTTTAAAATGTGTAGCTAATTCTCCAGCAACTTTGAGTACCTTTCTTTGTATGTACTACGCAAAGTATACGAATATCCAACTTTTGCAAGTTTGGATGTCACTTCTTTCTAATTGTATTTCACTTATTACATAATTATATACAATTAATTTCACTAATTGTATGTATAGATATAGTTAACTAAGACTGCATACAATACAATACTATACATGACTATTGACTATTGAATAAATTCGTTGAAACAATAAAAGCCCTCGTAGTTATAAGGGCCCCATGGGGCTTTCAATGCGAACTTTACCTGCAAAAAAATCAACTAGAAACAATAATAGCGGGGGGCAATAATACGGTAAATACGGTATTTTAGACTATTTTAAAATACTGTAAACCATCGTAAGGGTATGGGAAGTCTGTATGGCGTACAACCCTGGGACGGCGGATAGGCAGAATTACTTCAAAGGAGCATATAATGTGGAACTGACGTTCAAATTCGAAGATGGTGCCAATTGCTGAACACAAGCATAAACTGCAATTTATGTTTGGCGACTGGCGCCTAACTTCGCCTCGGCTGTCGCCTAATTTCGCGTCGGCTGTCGCCTAACTTCGCGTCGGCTGTCGCCTAACTTCGCGTCGGCTGTCGCCTAACTTCGCGTCGGCTGTCGCCTAACTTCGCGTCGCCTTCGCCTAACTTCGCGGATGCCGTCGCCTAACTTCTTGTCGGCTGTCGCTTAACTTCGCGTCGCCCGTCGTCCAACTTGCAGGGCAAATATTCGCCTAACTTCGCGTCGGCCGTCGCCTAACTTCGCGTCGGCTGTCGCCTAACTTCGCGTCGGCTGTCGCCTAACTTCGCGTCGGCCGTCGCCTAACTTCGCGTCGGAGTCGCCTAACTTCACGGACCCGAAGGATCTCCGTTCCTGGTAGCATTACTATGAAAGAAGTCAATTTAGAAACGTAGGCAACTCCTATAATTAATGTGAAGCACATCCAAAACACAAAAGTAAGTTTTCCTGCTGCGAAAGAAGGTCCGGTATCTGCTTGTCCAACTAATGATTTATAAAGAGTGAAAGTGGCCTCTCCGAAAGTCCAAGGTTTTATTGCTGAATCCTCTGTCTCTCCATCTCGCAGTTTATCAAGTAATACAATAAATATTCCTGTGAAAACAGAAATTCCACAAAGGCAAGCCCAAGTGTCACAGGAAAATGCTTTGAAAATTCTTTTCCAAGAATACACGATTTTCGGTTTAGAAGTGATAAAATATATAGAAATGTAACCCAATGCAGAACTAAAGGTTACACCGGATGCCCTTTCTGTATTTGGAGACACATTCATCGCCAAATCTGCTTTTCCATGGTAGACATCCGCAACGCATCCTATCCAACTCCCGTTCTGCAACTTTTGCCCTGAACCTCCAGGTTTAAGTATTCCGAATCCTGTTGATGGACGAGTTGTATATGTGAAATTATACATCTTCATAATTATTGAAAATAGCAACACATGAATACCGCGTTTATTTCTCCATTCATTCCCTACCTGCTCACTAGCATAAATTGCAGGAACTCCTAAATTAGCAGATAGTCTTATAGTATGGCCATTAAATTGTTCAGTAAAATCTGGGAAAATATCAGAAAGTTTCTTTTTGTGTAAATTCATTTCTAATAATTTTGGAGTACCATTATCATTGCAATAGAAACAAATTGAATGACCAATTACCAAATTGTTTTTTGAACTCACAATTAACTTGAATCGGATTAGCATAGACAAAGCACTATCAAAAATTTCCTTTGCAATATTTTCAGTTTGACTAATTAAAATGTAATGATCTTCATCTTTATGAGTGATTTCATTGTGATGTGGAATCAACTTTTCATTGAACCGTTCTTCAAGCTCTTGGTTAACCTCAGAAAGCTGGGTGATCACTATGGAGCAGTAAGAAGCGAATCGAATTATATCAGTAGTTCGATGAAATGACACATTCGACCACAGACTAAAGGAATAAATAGTGTTTCCAGTGGTTAGTGATAAAAATGTAGAGTAACTGTGTTCCGGAAGAATACTCTTGGGTGTTTCACTATTCGCGTCGACAAAAAACATAGAACAACCACTAAAATGATTTTGTATTATATTTGAAATAAACTCTATGGTCACTCTGTCGAAATGAATATTGTTTTCAGAGAGTACTACTTTTATCACGAGTAACACAAGAATGATTAAGAAATATGCCATTTTACTATATATGCTTCACACATCTGAGTATCTAATTGATTTAACCCATTAATTTATTTAGCAGAGAGCAACTGCTAAATTTTCAAGGATTATGACAAATTAGATGAACTTATGATCGTTATAAAAATTTAACAAAACTTAAATATTCAGAATTATAGGAGTTGATAGCAAAAAACATTTTAGTAGCTACCTCTACACCTTGTCATTTTTTGTCCTTGTGCGGTAGTCTTTCTCAGGACACCTTTCTTCCCGAGTAAACAAATTACCTGCTTGTTCATGCTGTTTTGAAAGAACTTTTGTAATTGTTCGTAAATATAGTATGCATATTAGTAATAAGGAAGCCATGGAATTGCCAATTTAAGCGTTTGTTTCGTTTGACATTTGGCATTATTGTCATGATGGATAACTACAAGCATTTCTGAAATGCTCTAGTTGAGCTGTTTTATTTAAGACCTGTAAATGAAAAAAAATGTGGTCTCAAAACAATTTTATAATTGCCTTAAAATTTTCATAACACTAAATAAAAAATATGTTTTCTGAAAAAAAATTTTTTATGGCCCCGTGTGCAGAGAAACGAGATTTCAAGGTCATCAAAGTTGCAATCTTGTAACATTCATAGAAGGCAAACCACAGGTCCAAAAAATATGATCTTTTTTTTAAACATCATCTAACTTCATGGCCGAGATAGATCTTTTTCAGAATTTGAAAATTTGACCTGCATCACGTGTTAAAATTTTTCAAAATTTTGAAAAAAATTTTAAAATGTTTTACACTAATGAAATGTTGTACATATTGTTCCTACTTGAAAAAACGCATTATAACACTTTATTTTTGCGTTGACCTTACAAAAGGTCAAAGGTCATGCGTAGACATACGCATTTAATATTGCCATATGGCATATCAATCAGCTTCAAAATATTGTCTAGAACTCGGTCTTGATATTAAATATACCAAGCAGATTAAATTTATTTGTTGTAAGCATTGAAATTCAGTGTTTTTGTATGTGCACCGCAAGAACAAAGCGGTCACACAATTCCATAATTTAGGTTAGATAAGAGAAATGCATAATAATGCAGTACTCTGTAGAATCGGACATTACAGAGAAACGGATTCATAATTACAAGGTTGACGAAGATTTAAAGCCGCTGCCTGCTTCCATCGAAAACATTTATATGTAGAAAAGATTCATGAAAATTATTATATGCGTTTTATATTCACTGTAGTTCTCTAGTTGCATACCTAACAAAAAGTTATTTCAAAGGGCAGAAAAATACTCGGTGGCAAATAAAATCCGTTGTCGGTGTTTTATTGTTAAAATAAAGTAATAAATAAGTTTTCATTGTTACATGTTTACTGAGATTATTTGTTGGAAATTACAATTAGCGCTAATCAATTTGCACTTTCTTTTTTGTTACACTAAAAAGTATAAAACAGGAAATAAATCATTTCTGAGATCATTACAGAATTCGGCACAGTTAAGAAATAACAAAGGTATAACAACAATTAGAAAAATGAATTCAATATTCATTTTGTTTGCCTGTGCAGTTTTTTACACGCCAGCGCAAACACAAACAACTGGGGCGCAATAGACACAAATAGAGATCCTAAGCGCTACGATCGCTGCATATAACTTTACATTGTAGAACTCAGTCCCAGTTGCAGCGACAGTAAAAGATTTCGCGCCACAGTACCTATCCCATGCATTAACTCAATTTTGAAATAGCTCTCATTTTGTTACAAATTTTTTTTGGAAAACTGGTAGCACCTTTACAGACCATAAAAACCTGGAGATTTCAGTTCCGGTGTTCAAAAAATTTAGGAAAATTTTAATTAGCCACAATCGAGAGGGAGTGCTTTTTACTGTTTTGGTATAAGAACTGATACACAGGGCAGACTTAACGGTCAACACAGCTTTACACTCTTGCCTTCCCTATTAATGTATATTTTTGCTGGCCAGCCTCCACCATATACATATCCAAATCAACTGATAACTACAGATCAACCTAATTTGATTAGAGACATCAGATTTGCAGAAAGAGTTTGTGTTAGTGGAAAGTAAGTTTATTTTTGGGGAGTATTTAAATGGACCTCATAATTAATCGGTTTGCCTCAATAAAATAAATCACTTTGCCTCAAATAAATTTATTTACCTAATGAATATTTATGCCGCCTCAAGTATCACTCACTCAATACTGATAATATACCTTTGCCTCATGTTTTAGTACAAAATGCTAATATTTATTTCAAAAACCTCAACTAAAAGTGAACCTCAAAAAGTTGTACAAAAACCTCAAAAAATAATCATTTTAGCTCAACTTTGTATAACACAAGGAACGCTATTTATTTACCAAATAAGAAGTTTTATGGAAATGTAGTATTAATGACAAAAAATGTTTTCATAGTTTCTATATAAAAAGTCATAGCTTAATAGTATAATAAATGCAGTAGTCATACTAATATTAATGTTAAATAAGTCAGTCATGTACATGTTATATGTAAATTTAAATCTAAGGTAATGCATAAATATAATATTGAGGCATGAAGTTTTATTCAGGTATTCTAAAGAACAAACGCTGCTTTGGCTTTACCAGGTCTTCCTCGTTTCCTTTTTTGACCTAAAGGAATGGTTTTAGCATCCTCATCCGGAATGTACAATTTAAGCCAATATTCAAGGCTTTTGAAAACGTTTTGTGATGGCTCCTGAAGCGTCAGCTATTACGTATTTTGGTATGTGTTCCTTTCCTGTATGTAAAAGGATACTGGATTTTAATGCAGAAAACACAAATTCGAAGTCTTCGGTTTCTTCATTTGTGCACACACAGACTGACTGGATGGAATTTCTTTTCTGGGTCTGTAACGCCCACAATAATAACTGGATACCCTTGCCAAATTAATTTGTACGTAGCATCTGTATGTATATTTTCAGAATAGGTGGCATATTCCAGTAGTCTTCTGGTAGTAAACATTATTCCAAATTTAAAGTAATTTGTTTACTACCAAGATGAGTACAGTTATACCACCCTATGTACCAGGGGTGGTGAATTTTTATTATATATTATTATATATTATATTAATATTATATTTATGCATTACCTTAGATTTAAATTTACATATAACATGTACATGACTGACTTATTTAACATTAATATTAGTATGACTACTGCATTTATTATACTATTAAGCTATGACTTTTTATATAGAAATTATGAAAACATTTTTTGTCATTAATACTACATTTCCATAAAACTTCTTATTTGGTAAATAAATAGCGTTCCTTGTGTTATACAAAGTTGAGCTAAAGTGATTATTTTTTGAGGTTTTTGTACAACTTTTTGAGGTTCACTTTTAGTTGAGGTTTTTGAAATAAATATTAGCATTTTGTACTAAAACATGAGGCAAAGGTATATTATCAGTATTGAGTGAGTGATACTTGAGGCGGCATAAATATTCATTAGGTAAATAAATTTATTTGAGGCAAAGTGATTTATTTTATTGAGGCAAACCGATTAATTATGAGGTGCACTTAAATGACAGCCTTTATTTTTCCTGTCTATAATAGTTTCGTATTTACATACTAATTTCTGTTGCCATTATTAAGTAGCGGAAGCTACTTTATAATAATGCCCTGAACAATCTGTCTGTCTGTCTGTCTGTCTGTCTGTTGGCTCTATAACTCATGAACGGTTCAATATAATTTGCCAAAACTTTCTGTGTATGTTCTTGGGGTTCCGAGGAAGGTCCCCTGCGAAAATGGGTGTGATCGATAAATGACATCCACTAAAAAAAATGAATTGTATAGAGCCTACAGTTCCATGTATTACTAAAAGTGTTGTGTATGTTGGAAAATTGAGGTGCATTTTCAGCACCCGCACCTGCTCAATTCCATGTATTACTAAAAGGTTGTGTGTGCAGAGGAAAATTGAGGTGCATTTTCAGCACCAAATTGAGGTGGTTTTTCAGCACCCGTATCTGCTACATATACTTATAAAATTTTTATTGTGTTGCTACGGTTCAGAGGACGGTGGTAAATCTGTGTCGCTTCTGCTACTTCATTAAGTGCATTGGTTGAATGGTTTATTTGGGTTAGAATTAGTATCGCATGAGTAGTTTTTCTTCTTAATATTCCTTGGAAGCTGTAACATTTTTTGAAACTCAACTTTTGTAAGATTTATCTAGGGATCCACAAAAAAGCCATTTTCATTTTTATTAGGTGTACAAATGTACAATAAGTATTTCAAGATTATTATTTTGTTAACTATATAACTAAACTTTAATTTTGGGGGTTGGAATTAAAATTCTGATTTTCGGTCAAAAGCAACATTTGAAAATTGCATAAAAAGATTACTATGCGGACAAAACAGCTTAAATTACTGCTTTTAATTAATTTAACCAACATTGAAACCAAACTATTTGAATAGATTCATGAACTTAATGATTTACTCAGGTTATTGGATATGTTGGAAATGTAAATACTTGCTAGAGTTAACAATTTTTAACTTAAAAATAAAATAATGCTTTCCACCAAAAAATAAGAACCGAAGGTATAGGTTTTACTTTGTAGAAGCTGAATGCTAATTTACTTAATAATCATCTAACACAGGTGGATATTTTATAATCGAGCAAATTATGGCAATGGTCTTGAAGATGATCCGGATATATCAGCTACAGTAGTTCCCGAAGGTCCTCCTGGTTCAGCTGCCAGAGATTGTTTACTTGCGGCAGCGACCCCCGACCTAGGCTTATATCGCTCATTGAGAGCAATTTCTGGACCAAACCCCACTACAACTACCTTGACCGTATTTTCAGAGTCGAATTATTTAGGAATAATGAGGAATATTGTGGGACAAGTCACTGTTGCTGATGGAATTCGTGTCGGTTCCTTCATTTTTTCAAAGGGCACTACTACAGCCTTGTGGGAATTATGTGCAAGTCAAGATTGTCTAACTGGACCTTCTATCTGTTTGGATTCAAGATTTTTGAATGCAGGAACTAGCATCTCCGACTCTGGCGAGATGGAAGGCGGTCCCATTGTAAACTTAGACGATGACACTGAACCAGTCGTTTGGCCAAGAATTATAAGAGCTGTAAGGGTTCTACAAAGTGTCAATGCTTGCAGCCAACAAGCTCAGCAATGGGTCTGGGGAATTACGATTAGCGTATATGCAAATGAAGAAAATGTTAATTGAGGAAAATCATTAGAAAGTAAATATGTGATTTTCCTAGAGAAGTACGTAATATATCAATTGTAAAGCGCAGTTAGGTACAACTATCATGTAAATACCGTGGAACATAAATATGATTATCATTTATGAAAAGATTTTCAAATAATCAAAATAAACCATTTTCCTTTCCTAACCTTAGTTCATTGCAAGTTCACAAAAACCATAAAGAATTTCGAATGTAAAAACAATGGCTTCTATTTAAATATATCTAATAAATCGTATAATAAAAATTAATATACATATTAGTATATACATAGTTTACTCTCTTCCTCATTAAGGGCTCTACATATCTGTAAATACAGAATTTTTTCAATGGGGTTTATATAACTACTACCAAAAGATATCGAATTAAAAGGAAATGATGTCACCCATCAGCATTCGAGAATACTGGTTTTAAAGAAATCAATGCGTCTTGAATGTATGGCAGCATGGTGACATAGCTATCCTTTTGTTCTTCCTAAGTTGCTTATTATATTAAATGATTGACGATTGACATTGAGCATTTAACACGATGAACAATTTTATTGATGGTTAAATTATTAATTCCATTGTGCCGAAGTTTTATAAAATTCAAAAGTAAATATTGTACTTGTGTATACAATAAAAATGACAATCATAAAAGCATTTACACCGATGTAAGCCATTTACCCGGTAAAGCAATAAACATTTTCAAGATAATTGCACATTATCAAGCCTTAGTAAAAGTGTAAGCCACTCTAACTCATCGTTTTTTAGATAAAAGGGTATTTTGGTAACATTGACACAAGGCTGAACTTGTTAACAGAAGTACATGTAATGTAAATCATCGAGGCTTATTGTAGTAAAAATAGGGGCCGTAGTTTTTGTAGAGTAAAATTCCATTTTAATTGGGTGTACAAAAATACAAACTAGGCTCGAAGCAGTATTTTAGAGATTAAGTATTTTTTGGTGTAAACATTTAATTTGTATGTATATTATATGAAGTAACTCTACACTACAGAATGCAGGATC
This sequence comes from Yoshiicerus persimilis, assembly GCA_020352615.2. Taxonomy (NCBI): domain Eukaryota; kingdom Metazoa; phylum Arthropoda; class Collembola; order Entomobryomorpha; family Tomoceridae; genus Yoshiicerus; species Yoshiicerus persimilis. The sequence continues at coordinate 70,001,625 of CM036940.2, read as the reverse complement.
TGTGCGCATTCCATTAATGGGAACATTGCAAGCTCCCATCAACTTTTCAACAAATTCATGTAATAGAAGTATTAAAATAATATCTCAGGGCGGGGCATGTATTTTAATTGCTATATGGGAAGATTTAGCTCATTACTACATAGTATTTATTTAAGTAAGTGCATGAGTGTTCATTACGGGGTTACATTTTCTGTAATATTTGATTGCACAATGAGTTTTGCATAATTCTACAATGAAATGAATAGTACTGATTACTAAACCAGTAAAAATTACATAAAAGGCCCCTTGTAGGTTGGCTATAGTGAAGGGCTTTGGTCCATTTTCAGGATGCAGGGCAATGGAACTGATATTTGTTTTTCTTTCCCACTGTATTTTGAGTGCTCTCTGCTCAGCCCAATCCCTTTTTCGAAGGTGGTGCACAATTCCAGTGTCCCGTGCAGATATGAGTACTTTATTGAAATTGGGAAGAAAAATCTCCCTCTTCCTAGTAACCCAACCATTTGGAACAAAATATGCAGTCTCTGTAGCCGGGGAGAATTGATGACTGCCGTCGCTACTGGAAAAATTTAATGCCAAAATATATTCACCGACCACTTTCCAAATTATGCACGCCTGTCTTTCAAACAAACAACTTTTTGTGCACGTTGCATCATCACTAAATGATTTCATATTTTGGTATATCTTCACCACATCCGGATTAGTTGACAGTTTGAAAAACATTTCGCCGAGTCCACCTCGAAATCCCAGGGACGCTCCCTATAGGGAACAGTAGAAGTTTGTAGGTTAAATTAAATACAAAATTTTCAATAGTAAGTGCCAATTCAAGTAGTAAATTTCTATTTCCAATGAGACAGCAAATTATGTATCAAAATGCGTATCAAACTGCAAAGGAAAGGGAAATGTTCGGGATTTCTTTTAAAGTTCTAATAATTATCTTTTCCCCAAATGTTTAATTTAACATACATTTTAATTTATCACAATATTTCCCCTATTAAAATTATTTAATGAATGCAAAATGTGGAACTCTTGTAATGTTAATAGCGGGAGTAAAACATTTTTACCCATTTATAATCATAGCTTTCGTCCGCAAGTTCCTTAAAAGTCCTGGGAAGTATCTCCGTTCCTGGTAGCATTATAAAAGAAGTCAATTTAGAAACGTAGGCCACACCAATAATTAAAGTAAAGCACAGCCAAAACATGAAAGTTCCTTTTCCAGCTACGGACGCAGGTCCGTTGACTGATTGTCCAATGAAAGACTTATAGAAAGTAAAAGTAGCCTCTCCGAAAGTCCAGGGTTTTATTGCAGGTGCCTCTGTGGTCCTACTTCGCAGCCTATCCAGTAATACAATAAATGTTCCAGTGAAAACTGATACACCACAAATGCATGCCCAAGTTCCGCTAGTAAAAGCTTTAAAAATTGTTTTCCAAGAATAAAGTATTTTCGGTTTCGATGTAATAAAATAAATGCAGATATAATCCATTGCAGAACTGAAAGTTAAAACTAACGCTCTTTCAGTATTTGGAGACACATTCATCGCCAAATCTGCTTTTCCATTATAAACATCTGCAACGCATCCTATCCAACTTCCGTTTGGTAATTTCTGCCCTGAACCTCCAGGTTTAAATTTCCCGAATCCTGTTGATGGACGAGTTGTGTATGTGAAATTGTACATTTTCATAATTATCGAAAAGAGCAAAACATGAATACCGCGTTTATTCCTCCATTCATTCCCTACCTGCTCACTGGCATAAATTGCAGGAACTCCCAAATTAGCAGATAGTCTTATAGTATGCCCATTAAAGTGCTCAGTAAAATCTGGGAAAATATCAGAAAGTTTCTTTTTGTGTAAATTCATTTCTAATAGTTTTGGAGTACCATTATCATTACAATAGAAACAAATTGAATGACCAATTACAAAATTGTTTTTCGAACGCACAATTAATTTGTATCGGATTAGGAGAGACAACGGACTCAGTAAAAGTTCTCTTTCAATATTTTCAGTTGGAGTAATGAAAATGTAATGATCTTCATCCTTCCGAGTGATTTCATTGTGATGTGGAATTAACTTTTCATTGAATCGTTTTTCAAACTCTTGGTTGATCACAGAAAGCTGTGTAATCACTATGGAGCAGTAAGAAGCAAATCGAATTATGTCAGTATTTCTTTGAAAAGATATGTTGGACCACAGGTTAATTGAATAAATAGAGTTTCGAGTTGTTAGGGCCAAAAATGTAGAGTAGCTGGATTCAGTATATGTGTTCCTATGTTTATCATAATTTCCGTCGACAAAAAACAAAGAACAATCACTAAAATGATTTTGTACGATGCTTGAAATAAATTCTATTGAATTTTTGTCGAAATAAATATTGCTTTCTGATTGTGCAAGTTTTGTTATGAACAGAACAACAATGAGAGATATGAACGTCATTTTATTGCTGCTTCTTTAGGTGTGATTAAAAAAAAGCATACTGACTTTCAAGCCAGGAACTTTTATAGCTCTTACTCATTAAAAAACAATCTTAATCTGCTCAATCTGCAGTTCAGCTCAACGGACATAATTTAAGACGACTGTTTCTTTAGCACATACTTTGAATGAATTTTGTATTCTTAATTGAGCTTGACTGGCTTAATGGAGATCAGTTTACTGTTCGAAGACAATTTCACACCGCAATTATGAAGTTTTTCTAGATAAAAAGGAAATGTTGTGTCTGTGCTTAATATTGACAAATACACATGAAATTGCTTCTAGGCTAGAATAATTAATAATCGGTCGGGCATTTTAATGCCGAAAACCCTAGTATTATAGGTGCAAAAGCAATTATGTGACAAAAGCAGATAGCTTTATTTCAGTCCAAGACGAATTAACTTTCGAATGGGAACGGGAGGTAAACATATTAATGCATAATAGTCATTTGAGTTCTACGTCGCATAATTACTTTTCTTGGTGCGTGTGAACAGTACTTAAGTTAACTCATTAACAAACCCGAAAATGACAATAATTTGCAAGCTAATTAAATCTCAAGTACTCACACTTCACAAAATATCAACCCATTTTGTATAGTACACTTTATTTAAGGGTAATATAATTATATAAATATTTATTTATGTTAAGTAATATCTTTTGCACAATTTAATATTAGTGTCTTGAGCATTACAATGCAATGTCTGATATACTAAAAGAAGGTTGGCCTGCTCGAAACTGTCTGTTTGAATGTTTTTTTTCAATATTCAGCAGGCTTAAATTTCTAGTCCATTTGGAATACCTGGAACGTGGAAATAATAGGTGTGCAAAACGACAATAAAAAATTAACAAATCGCACCACAGAGGAAATATTGAGGTACAACTAAAATTATCGCAGTAATGCTACGAGTTTTGCATTACACCTATATACTTATTTAACGAGTAAATTTTGGCGAAAAAGTCACCTACTCAAAACTAAATTGCTGCAAATTATGCTTAATGCTTTGCATAACTGACTGTCTAAAATGTGATGCTATTGCTTACCACAGAAAATGAACTTTAATAAATCACGATACTCACATAATCATACTTTAGTTTGACAACGGATTGATTTATTGATAGTTTCCCATTTGGAATTACAAATGTAGTCCACTCACATGCATTAACTCTTTAGGTTATTGTCGGGATGGCAATGATTCCCTTAACCTATTGTAGTCCGCAGTGCTCGTGGAGTGGAAGAAGTGCGTAGAACAATGCAGAACAAAGGAAGATGGAATCAATGTCCGTAGACACACACAAGTATGTTGGGGAGAAATAAAAGAATACTTTAGATTTTATTTAATGGAACGAATTGAGTTGCACCACTTTAGAATATATGAGGGACTTGTAAATATTGTGAATAGACATTAAATGTAGGAATAGTTAGTTTTAATTGGAGTTAGAATAGGTTTAATTTAGGTTAAGTTAAGTTTTATAAATGACAGAGGGGGAGTTCCCGCTCCGAGAAACGAGTAGCCGTATCTTTGCCTAGTCAAGGCAAAGGACAAAAGTCAACTGAGAAGGAATAGGAAAGAAGAATGCCGTCAATGAGTAATTATATTGTCATTGCATGGAACATGCAATTACTGTAGGTAGAATAGGGATTTAGATGTCATTGTGGTAGGTAGGTATTAGAATAAGAAATAGATAGGAAATAGAGTGAAGAGAATATAGGTATGTCATTTTCCTGGAAAAGGAGATAAGCCGAGGTCAGTGGCAAGAAATGGCTTTGTCTCGGTGTGCATCTGCATGAAATGCAGATGACACCGATAAGGAATAATCAGAAATAGTTGTTGGTTGTGTGGTGATTGTAGGCATAGCGGAAAAGCTATGCTTACATTACTACAAATGCATCCAATTGCTTTGTTAAACTGCACCACACTATTACACATATTTACCGAATTAATCACCTCCATGAAACCTTTTGTCATGTTTTAGAAAACTGGAAAACCTTGAAGGGAATTAATAAATGGCTATACTATTAAAGCATTTGAACATTGAAAAATATTTCTGTAGCATTTACCATTTACTATTCTTGGTAACGAGCGGTTACACTTATAGAATATGTGTTATTAACAAATAGACGTTTGTAGAAAACATAATCAAACTTTGATAATAATATATCATGCAATTTGAAAGCCAACTGGGTAAACTCTAATGCGACATTGTGCCACTGAAAATTTAATGATTTATTTCGATTTGTTTTCGCGCATTCGAAGGATGAAATGATAAATCAAATATTATTTGTGTGATTGATGTTTGCCATTCCCAAAGCAATCAATTGTCGTGCAAACCTGTTTCTCGCAATAAGTCAATTGATTACAACAATTTATAACTATTAAGTTGCAATTATAATCTTCCTTCATAGGTTCTTTGTTAAGCATTAACATTGTGATGAAATGGATCGTCGTAACGTAATAAGTTTGACTCCATTAGTCATGAAGTAAACTAAATTTCAAAGGATGGTACATTACAAAATATATAATGGCAAAGGTCAAATGGAATTGAATGAGACTGAGACGCAATAGAATAAAAATGTGACACAAAGTAGGAAAATATAGTAAAAAGGAAAGGATTTACGACATTACGCCAGATTTAACATTATTTTCAAGGATTTTCATTAAAGAGTTACATTTTCTATGATATTCGGTTGCAATACTACTTTCGCCGTTTCGCCTAATTCTACTTTGTATTTCATGTTAGCCTTAATCATGATATCACTTATATTAAGATAGAATAAGATATTTCAATTATATGTACCAATGCAGGGAGTTCGAGATTTCTGACAAATTGAAAATAATTAATTCATTTTATTTCCATAAAAAACGGTAAGGTGTTACAAACTCAATAAAATAACGCAAGTTATTTCCATAATATGTATAAATAAATCTTGGAATGTTAAAACTATATTTCATAATGATTAAAATAATCGCACTTTTTTAATCATTCTGGAAGAAGTTGCAAGGTTATTATTTCATAGCTGTTATTAGAGAGAAAGACCCACTTATTGCATATTTGTCGATTTGTGGTACACTAAGAAGCGCATTTGCCCCATCCACCATCTTCTAACCAACACCACATATAATTAGTAAGAGTAGATGCGCATTTCGATTTGCATTTTCTTCCTTTTGAATCTTTTCCTTTCTCTGGGGAGCATTCTGCCAGATTTTGTAGCCTATCAGTGCATTTGTAGGTCCCAGAGTACAAACTGCAATCGTCCACACAAGACCGGCCTTCCACTGTCCCTATTGTATTTTGTTCATGATAGTCAATACCCTCTACTTTAATGTCAACTGAACCTTTGTCACGTTGCTCACTGCTTAAATCGCACTCACTAATAGAAGTAATTCGGTTATCCCAATTTCCTCCGTTAGAATTTACATTTGCTAAGTCCAATTCTGCTTTTGTTAATTGGAGAGAAGATCCCGAACAATCCTTGCTTTCCCATACTATGATGCAACTGCCTTGTGTTCTAATGGCAGAAATTGCATTACTCCATCGACTATTCAGATTTGTACATCTCTTCCTTTCTAAGGGAACGTGCAAATATTTTCTTTCGCAGTTTTTAGAATCACATAATGTAAGGTGATACCAATAAGCATCATCTATTAGTGCATTAATTAATCCAGCGATCGCAACACCCTTTTCTTTTCCGGTTTGAGCATTACACGCCATTACATGTTGTCTTTGACCATTATGATAAAGAAATACCATCAAAACGAAAACCAATTGCATTTTGAAAATTGGAAACATGGTCAGCCCTGTAAATTTAAAAAATCAATAAGAAGAATTCACAACTGTAGCAAGTCCGAAAATATATAATTGTATAATATAAAAATTGCAATTGTGCCGATTTGCACGCTCTTCAAAAAAATATGCAATATAGTCAATCTAGAAAGTATCGTTAGATACTTTATGGGAATACCCTGACCGTCTATCCGTCCGCCTGTCCACTATCACTTTTCCACCTATATTTCGGACGGCTCTTGGCTTCTACAGTAATACACTGGTTTACTTATTTCGTGACATACCGGTGCACAAACATATTCTTTACTTTGAAAGATTAATGATAATTCTACCATAATTTACGTTCTTCTGTGTATGGGAGTGAATTATTAGTAAAGCTTTAATACTTAGGAAGGATTTATTACCTGGAGGATTCCATAATGAAAATGGCTATCTTTTTGCTATTAACAGAAAATAATGACCATTTGACTAAAATGTAACGGGATGGGATGACTAGAAAATCATTGTATGTCAAACCAGAAAAACGATTAGAAATTTCCTCCCTGATATTAATTATTAGCTGCTTATTATACTAGCATTTTTGAAACGCTAATTCGTGATATAAGGGATTACAATCTGAAAAATATAATTTTAGTGGAAATGAGAGTTTTAAATATTGATAGTTTTAAGGTTTTAAAGTGTTAAGGAAAGTTTTAAGACAAATACATAACAAATAAAATCCGACACTACGAGCACGGACTCTCAAAACTACTACAGATGGGCTTTCCAACAACTGGCATTTTTAATATATACATTGCATTGACAAATATTAATAAGTAGATCACTAATTGCGTTTTTAAAAATTTAGTATAGTTCATGAAAAGTTACGGGGTTACATTTCAACTAATTTTTATATACCAAAAACTGACTCACCCAATTGTTCTGTAAGCTGTCTTTGTTGATTTCGCTATGTATGACAAATATTTCGTTTCCCTCTGTCGAAATTGGCCAAATGAATAACACACGAGATATACTAAAGATATACTGAGAACTCAACTAAATTTCCTTCCTTTATATACTCTTTTTTCATACAATGTTACAGAATAGTAAAGCTTTATTAAATATAATCAGGAAGTCATGAGGTTAAGTATTTTGTCGAGATCATTTTTCGTCGTAGCTACATTGAATCCTGCAACTTGAAATATACGTTAACTTGTACCTCATCTTGATGTAATATCAGCTTTCCTCTGGTTAAAAAAGACGACGTCTGCTTAAATAAAAACCAGTATGCCCGTACTTCGTGATAAGAAAAAGCATTCTAGTATAAGTATAAGTATTTATTGCCAATTTCCTTACAATAAGGCCCTTACATTGCCAAGATTGAAAATAAGTTCGATTACAATACTTTATCATTTGATCATTACGGATAATTAATTAATAAGATAATAGCATATTTTCCGACAATTTGATTACAGTTCTAAGCACATTTCGATTTCTTATTAGTCAATCTCCCCCTTTATGGAGAGTAGTATTAAGCAAGCAATTATTAAGATTAAGTATAATATAAGCAAATTATTAAGATTAAGTATAATATAAGCAAATTATTAAGATTAAATATAATATTAAGCAAATTCTTAGGATTAAATATAATATTAAGCACATTTTCCGCCATATTTTTATTAGTCATCGTCTATTGTTGTTTCTGCATACAAACTATCCCCCTTGATAGTTAATTCGCTATTTTGCTTGTCAAGTAAATACAGTTTGAGTTTGTTTTTAAACAATTTAAGATTAGTTATACATTTTAGTTCATCAGGGAGCGCTACCCACTCATTTACACTGGTAACCGAGAAAGACTTAGTACTAATATTATCCATGCTTTCATTAATATCAATAAACTTATAGGTATTACTTCTTGTAGTTATGGAATTTGTGACAGGGTTTTCGTAATCAACATAGTTATCAAAGTATTCGGGACATAAGCTATTTTTTATTGTAAAGGCCATTTTAAGGACTTCATATTTATATAGCCATTTTGGGAGGAGCCATTGCAGATTACTAATTATGTCATTAGTTATACTATCAAACTTACATTTTACAAAAATATACCTAGCTGCTCTGCGGATTACCTTATAGACTTTATTAGTTATAGATTTGCATGCCGCACCCCATATAATGGACATATAGTTAAAAATAGGTAATACATAGGTCTATCTTCATTTATTTTGTGCACTAATTAATATAGGGTCTCTGTGAGCGTGAATATATTAATGCTATTAGAAAATGCTTATATAATTAACGATATAATGCCCTCGGTCGGTTGATTTTTGGCTTACGAGTTTCGCAATATATTAAGGCATAATTCTCCGTGTTACATCATATGTAGTATATAATATCGTGAGTATTTTAAGTTTACGTAGCACAAAAAGTAAAACGTATTCTAATTCTGACATTACTATTATTAGGCATTTCGTCGTAGTTGAGTCACTTTACGACGAAAGAAGACTGTTTCCGAATAACTGTACAGCGTCGTCCTATACTCAAAAATACATGACACATTCCTTTACATATGTCCACAATTATTTTGTTCTTCCAAATATCAATTTTAGCAAAATAAATAACATACAAGCGATAGTCTTGCTAAAGGTTTCCAGCATTTGAGTACAAAGTACAGTTTGCTTTGATTTTGCCATTCATGGAAACTTCTTTAGGTGCATTTTCATTCATAACTGCTTTTTATTACAAAACAATTTGAAACACATTAAGTTGTAATTTACGGTTATAAAATAATATATTTAAAAACTGCATTTTATTCCACAGGAACAAATTATAGTTGATTAAAACCTAATCGAGTAAGACATTTAGATGCACAATGTAGAAAAATCAAAGTAAATAATGAACAGTTATTTTGCATTACGAAAGTTTTATTATATTAAATTCATGATTTTTCATTACGTTTTCTAAAATATTTGGTTGCAATACTACTTTCGCATAATTCTACTATAAAATATGTAATGCTGAATATTAACCCAGCAAGAATTACATAAAAATCCCCCTTTAGGTCTGCTAAGCTAAAAGGTTTAGGACCATTTTCAACACGTGGAGAAACTGCCCCACTGTTTGTTTTCCTATCCCATTGAACTTGCATTGCTCTCTGTTCAGCCCAATCTTTTAGCAGAAGTTGATGCACCAACCCACTGTCCCGTGCCGATATAAGGATTTTATTAAAGTTTGGAAGAAAAATCTCTCTCTTCCTAGTAATCCAACCATTTGGAACAAAATAGGCCGTCTCGACAGCCTTGGAGAATTGATGACTGCCATCACTACTGGAAAAATTTAATGTCAATAAATAGTCTCCAACTACTTCCCAAATTATACACGCTTGTCTAGCGAACAAACAATGCTTTGCACACGTTGCATCGTCACTAAACGATTCCATATTTTGATATAATTTCATCATATTAGGATTAGTCGAAAGTTTAAAAAACATTTCCCCAAGTCCACTTCGAAATCCCAAAGAAGCTCCCTAAAATGCATATTAATAATAAAAATAAATAATAAGAATAACAGAATAATAAGAATTTTCTAAATTCCCCATTATTTGCATAATTTCTAACATTGTTATGATAAATAGGAATTTCTAAAAAGCAACAGTAACATTTTTTGAGTTTAGGAAAATAAAATTATTACCCATTTAAAATCATAGCTTTCGTCAGCAAGTTCCTTAAATGTCCTGGGAAGGATCTCCGTTCCTGGTAGCATTATAAAAGAAGTCAATTTAGAAACGTACGCAACTCCAATAATTAAAGTAAAGCACATCCAAAACACAAAAGTTAATTTTCCTGCTGTGAAAGAAGGTCCTGTAACTGCTTGTCCAACTAATGATTTATAAAGAGTAAAAGTGGCCTCTCCGAAAGTCCACGGTTTTATAGCTGAATCGTCTGCCGCTCCATTTCGCAGCCTATCAAGTAATACAATAAATATTCCAGTGAAAACTGAAATTCCACAAAGACAAGCCCAAGTGTCACAGGAAAATGCTTTGAAAATTGTTTTCCAAGAATACACTATTTTCGGTTTAGAAGTCACAAAATATATAGAAATGTAGCCCAATGCAGAACTAAAGGTTACAACGGATGCTCTTTCTGTATTTGGAGACACATTCATCGCCAAATCGGCTTTTCCATTATAAACATCTGCAACACATCCTATCCAACTCCCGTTTGGTAATTTTTGTCCTGAACCTCCAGGCTCAAATTTTCCGAATCCTGTTGATGGACGAGTTGTGTATGTAAAATTGTACATTTTCATAATTATTGAAAAGAGTTCCACATGAATACCGCGTTTATTTCTCCATTCAGTCCCTACCTGCTCACTAGCATAAATTGCAGGAACTCCTAAATTAGCAGATAGTCTTATGGTATGACCATTAAATTGTTCAGTAAAATCTGGAAAAATGTCAGAAAATTTCTTTTGCCGTAAATTCATTTCTAATAATTTTGGGGTACCATTATCATTGCAATAGAAACAAATGGAATGACCAATTATGAAATTGTTTTTCGAACGAACAATTAATTTGTATCGGATTAGGAGAGACAACTGACTCAGTAAAAGTTCTCTTTCAATATTTTCAGTTTGAGTAATGAAAATGTAATGGTCTTCATCTTTCCGAGTGATTTCATTGTGATGTGGAATTAACTTTTCATTGAACCGTTCTTCAAAGCTTTGGTTAACCTCAGAAAGCTGTGTAATCACAATGGAGCAGTAAGAAGCAAATCGAATTATATCAGCAGTTCTATGAAATGACACATTCGACCACAAATTAAAGGAATAAATAATATTTCCAGTGGTTAGTGCTAAAAATGTGGAGTAACTGTGTTCGGGAAGAATACTCTTGGGTATCACACTATTTGCGTCGACAAAAAACATAGAACAACCACTAAAATGAGTTTGTATTATATTTGAAATAAACTCTATGGTCACTCTGTCGAAATAAATATTGTTTTCCGAGAGTACTACTTTTGTCACGAACATCACAAGAAAAATAAAGAAATATGCCATTTTACGATATATACTTCACAGTTCTGAGTATGGAATTGATTTAACCCATTAATTTATTTAGCAGAGAACAACTGCCAAATTTTCAAAGATTATGACAGATTAGATGAATTTACGATAGTTTTAAAAATTTAACAAAACTTAAATATTCGGAATTATAGGAGTTAATAGCGAAAAACATATTAGCTACCTCTACAACCTTGTCACTTTTTGCCCTTGTGCGGTAGTCTTTCTCAGGACACCTTTCTTCCCGAATAAACAAATTACCTGCTTGTTCATGCTCTTTTACAAGAACTTTTGTAATTGTTCGCAAATATATATAGTATGCATAATAGTAAAGGAAGCCATGGAATTGTCAATTTAAGCGTTTGTTTCATTTGACATTTGACATAATTGTATGATGGATAACTATAAGCATTTCTCAAATGCTCCAGTTATATTTAGTTGTCGGGTTAATTTGTTTACGTCAATGAAATTTTTGATAGACGTTTATTTTAGGTAAGAGAGTATGTATATATATATATATATAAGTTATACAACAGAGTGAGCACTACATGTATATATAGTAAAAATTAATACATATGTACTTGATAGAAAAGTTTACAACTGATCGTTATGATATTACAGGCCGTGACCTTCACATTCGGAATGTTTATTTGTAGTGTCTATAGGTAAATTGCAAAACAGCTTTGGTGCACTAACAATAATTAAGAAGGAGAATGCAGAATGTGAATAAAACATATCTACATCCATCAAACGCAATTATCGTACTATTTCCTTTAGAGAATGAAAGTAGTGCAACGTTTCGACGTAGTATGCTGAAATATTATTCAAATAACTTATCGATTACTCAGAGAAAGGAATGCAGATGTTTAAGAGTGCAAAATGTTATGCAAATCAATTTAAGCCCAATAGGGTTGACATTGGCAGGTACAAGTCGTTAACAAGGTACCGTAATCGTAATGCGTATAACAGTTGCATTATTGAGCTTCACATATGATAGTAATGTCTGATCTGTCTGAACATGTGCTTCGCTAAACGATACTTTATGGTAATGCCTAACTTTTATTTACTCTTATTTGCATGAGTTAAATACACTTGTGCAATCTGCATACAACACTAAGATTGGCTACTATAATAATTAATGGACGCAATTTAAAGTCGGGACACAAATGAGTGAAACCAGAAACAGGAAACTTTTCTGTGGACTGGATGAAAAGCGAACTGTTTTCCGGCTACAGAGAAGTTAGTAAATGAAATTGGGTACTACTACATTAATGCGAGTTAATACGGGTACGGATTTTCTATGGCACATGGAAAGACTGTTGTATGCTTGTAACTAGAATGTATGAGGGTGTTAGGTGCATATGATAAGGCAGGTGTTCAAGCTCAGAATAGCAATGGAAAATATCTTTAATGAGTCCATTGTTAAGGTTAATACGTTTAGGAATACAAATTATATTACAAAGAATTTCTCTGTAAATGTCAAGTAGTGTAGTAATAGGTATAAAGGTATAATTATCTTCATAATTTGCATGATATGGATAAGAAATACAAAGAATTTGAAGTACTCTCAATTAAATTTTATACTGACTCCACTTAGGTATTCTCCAGCAACATTTGCTCCAGTTTCCATTGTCTCTATGTAACAGCACTTCACACATAATATGTGACATATTTCCTTTACGACTGAATCAATCAGAGCTCCGTAAAAGGTTACTTGCCTTATCCATATCATAACCTCATAACCTCCATATCAAATCACAACAAACCTAACACTAGACCATTTAAAACATTTTCTGTTACTATTCCGAGCTTGACCACAGCTACAGATATATATAATGTGTTCCAAAATTTCACTACTTCAATAGAGGAAAAGGGGACGTCCCGTGCATATGCAATAGAAAATCCGTACCCGTATTAATTCATTATTAATATAGTAGTCCCCCATTTCATTTAGCAACTTCTCTGTCGCCAGAGAACCGTACCTAATTTCATTTGGTACGGTTCGATCAGTCCGCTTTTCATCCAGTCCACAGAAAAGTTTCCTGTCTCTGGTTTCACTCATTTGTGTCCCGACTTTAAATTTAATCCATAATTAATTTAATTGACTCCAGGTATTCTCCTTATGTATTATGTATTATTAATTCAATAACAGATGAGTTTAAGCAAATTGATTTTAAATTTTAGGCAAATTAGACTTACTATAAAATATTAGTGTGGCATAGGCAGGGTATTAGCAGGAGGGATTCGGTGTCGTCATGAACAGAATTTTATCTTGCTAGAATTGCTAATCTAAATATGTTTTTAATTTGTGCAACATTTGTTGAATGTACCTTGAGCTAACTTCAATAATTAATGAACTGATAAAGAACTGCTTTCAATAGAAGTAAAATGCGTAAGCTCATACAGCTGTCAAAATAATATATAAGGGCCTGGTGAAGAAAATCAATCCTCTCAAATTTTGGTAAATTTTATTGAATGTATTTGCTGAACTTCTGACGTATTGTTTTAAGGGGACAATAACTGGTCATTAAAACATCTGCATTTAAGATAATATTACTAAGACATTTTTGTTTTCTCTTAAATCAAGCTAAAACACCTGACGGGTACATTTTTATACCAATGTTTGCATTTGTACAATATTCAAAGGTATTATTCTTCTCTATTTTGGCTGCGGTTCAAGTTAATGATTATGGGAATATTAAATTTATTAATGGTGGCTTGGCTACTCTTTTACTACAAGCATATTTTCAAAGGCTTAGTGTTCAATGTACCTCAAAAATAATAAATTTACCTCAACAAAAACGATAGCTTTACCTCATATAAATACATTGGTTTAGGAATGTAATTACGCACCTATAGATATCAATGAATGAAATGGAATTCATTTTACAGTGGTTATAAAATGTTTATTTTGTTACTTTGAATGCTATTCTACAAAGTTATAGTAGTCGGTCAGCTATGCAATATTCATTGATAGTTTCTCCATCGGTTCATTGTCCTCGATCAGGACAGCATTTTGTTTTCACGGGCCTACTGTGACAGCATCTCAAGCCTGGGCAGCACTCATCTCTTTTCCGACATAACCGACCATTACCTAAACACGAATCTGATTGCCGTCCCATCTAATTATTGCAGTCGCAGTAATAATAAAAGAATTAAAATGTCACGTTTAATTTGTACCTTTTCATATTTACTTTTTTGAAAGAGAAAGTAAGCTGAAGGAAATTTATTTACCTTTCTTCCAAAAACACCATCTTCATATCCATCTTCACTGTCAGATTCCAACATGTCTTCGTCGATCACTACTGGCTTATAGCGCATAGAACGACCCTTTCGCTTGCTTCTCTGAAGATCTTCATCGATATCAAAGAAATCCGGGTCTGTTTCTTCTACATCATCAAATCCTTTTAAAAGACACAAATTAAAAACAGAACTCTAAAAGTGCATGAATTGGACCGCAAGGGTACCCAGCAAAAATCTTATTCAAAAGTAATCAAAATTGGCTTCATTTGTCTGTATGAACACGGAAAATAATGTATATTATATTATTAAAATGCTTAAAAGTACATTTCGAAGTAGACACGATGAATTATGTAATAATATATAATTTTGTTGTTAACGATACACTGTAATATCACGGTCCGTATATCAAATATACAGCGACCGTGGTAATATTTTATTAAAGTGCTTACCTTTAGCGAGACAAAGCAAGAGAACGTTCCAAAACACTATTATCTTAAGCACATGCATGTTTACCACAATGAAGTCTTAAAAATATTTTGTCAATAGAAAGGAATCAATAATTCAAAAACATTTCATAGGTTGTACCAAATACATGAATTGTAAAATGCATTTAACTTTAAAGTATATAGATTACGTTTAGTAAACTACAATGAAAAATGAATGCCAATCAAACACTTATTAATCCATGAACAAAAGGCAATTAAAGCGTGTAAACGCTTTCCGAAGTATCATGTCAAGTTATATGATATATTAAAATAACTTCAAAGAATAAAGTGAGTTAAAAAAGGTTTCAATTTGATGTAAAGGCTTTTAAAAGTCAAAAACATAAAAACTAAATGGAATTTTGAATCCAAGAGTTTAATGATTCTAAAACAATGAAAAGAAAATTAAGCCCAATGTACTTACTTTTACTTCAAAGTCAATTTTCTGATATGTAAAGGCATATACCTATAATATGCAGTACAATGGGTTATGCAATTCTGCGAAAACAAAGCATTTTAGGAATGAACAGTTGTACGATACAAATATTTCAATGAAATGCAATATATGTGAGAAAAACCTAGGTGTATCCTCAAATGCATTTAAATCATTAAAAAAGCGTAAAGATTAGCAACTTTTCTAGCTTTAGTTTTCTAATTTTATAGGTAGTTATATAGATTGTTGCGAAATAATACGGCCAAATAAATAAAAGGGACATTATTTATCATTATGTTTATTTATTTGTAACTTATAAGTAGCATTTTTAGAATACAATTTTGATAATAACATTTTAAATGTTTTTCAATACCGCAGTATTTGCAAATGAAAGTGTTTATCTTTGAAAACAGCGTCAGGTAAATAGTTTTGGTCATGACAACTTTTAACGACAACCAAAAGCTACTGATTTTACATCATCAGAGAGCTTGTTAACTTTGTAGTATTTATAACCGCCGTAACAACTGTCAGTACCATTGAAGTTAGTTCCAGTGTACAACGTCCATTTGCTATCCTCACCAGTTACCAACAAAGACCTAGGTACAAATGGGAGATGCGCATTTGCGGGTTTGCGGACTTCAAATGTTTCACCTTCAAAAGTTTCTTCGGAGAATAGAATAAGTCCTTTACCGTCGTAGGCGTCGGCATCAGGTCCTACTTGGAGTATAGATCCAAAGTTTTTACCCATCAAGCACACTTCATCCGACCATTGGTTTTGAATCGGATATGATCCAACTGTCCCATTGTAATCCGGTTCACTGTATACTAGCCAACTGTCAACGCAAATAAAAATGACGGTCAACATTGTTGTATTGTAACATTTATATGATTCAGAATTTTACAACTATCTTGATTAATTATTAATATCCAATGGGAAACTGCTTCTGGTACAAGATTTAAGGAATTTTAATGGGATTTTGAAAAACTTTAGAAATAAATAACTAAGAAAAGTGACTTACAGGCCTTTAGAACAAATACTGTCGGGCGATTTAACTATTCCTGGTGCAAATGCTTGAAGATCACGGACACTGGTAGTGACGGTAAGAGAGCCAACATTCTCCTTCTCAAATCTTAAATGCCTTTCCCCGTGACAAATTGCAGCGAAAATGAACAGAGCAAACAAAATTTCTTTGCGAAGCATGATTATATAGGTATGAAATATATAAAACTATGTCACTTCTTCTTTGATCCTAAGTGGTGGGTTAACTAATACTTTTCAATTCGTTTTATTGAAATAAGTATGAAATCTTTATTATTGGACTAGATTTTTAGGTTGAAAATGTAAGGTAGTGTAATAAATGAATTGTCGTGAAGTGGCTTTATAAATAGGTTTAGTTATGCGGATAAACTGGAAAGTGGTATTTAAAACGAAATCATGGACTTGTTTTTTACTGACAACACAAGTAATAAATCTTGAAATATGTAGTAAACAAAAGGGCAATATACTTTTGAGGTTTTATGTTATGGTTGTCTGTTGTCAGGATTCACATTCATCAGTCATTCTATTTGAAATAACATGAAAACCAAAGAGTCAAAATATTGCTTTCTATACGTTCTTACTTTTTCTAAATTTCTTTATAGGTACTCTTATAATAGAAACTTCTGTTATTCAAGTCCGTTTTTCTTTGAAGGAAATACAAACTCTAAAAATATTTCCAAAATTCTCAGTATATCTGAGGAACTGAATTTGCGGATGTGGTTATCAGCGCATTTTACCTGAAATAGATTTTATTTATCATTAATTCTCTTGACAGTTTGCGTAATGGGTTCACTAAAATATTTTAATAGAATTACATTTTCAGGTCTTTTAAGGAAAACCTCGCATCGCACCACAATAGAAAATCCTGGAAAACAAAAATCACCGTCGAAAGACACTTCGTAGAATTTTACGGATTTATTTCTACACTTATTTATTGCTCACTCTTGAAACTGAGAAGATAACATTAGTAAAACTATTAATAATGACGTTCACAGACTATAAAAATTAAATTTTCATATTTAAAAGCATTTAATTCCATTAAAAATCAATACAAGTTTTAAATTTCAAAGTGCATAAATCCTTAGCAATTTAATTTCTATGAAAGTTAGGTTACTAGGAATATTCGAACTACCTAACATGCAGTTAACCATCATTTACCTCAATAAATTAAAAGAAGCAATATATATGATCCAGAAAATCAAATACATCGGTAAACCATGTGCATTTGAATATATCAGTTTGTTAGTATTGTACTATGGTTAATAGTATTACGTAGAACTCACTTAAAACAGAAAAAGAGAAGTGGTAATAGTAATACAGCAAATATGATATAATGAAAGTATTGTTAGAATTCAAATTGGTAACTAAAACAATGGCAAAACGACTGACTTTTGATTTTGAACATAAATATGGATCTGACCAGACTTTAGTGCAAATGTTTTGCTTGATGAACTTGTAAGAACTTCACAGCTCTGGGTGATACTTCGTCCTTAGTCTTGCTGTCAACATCACATTTCGAAACTTCAAAGGAGTGATACGCACAATTTTCAAGTAGTTGTGAACTTAACTCACGCTTCCAGCTTTTAGCGTCGTATTTCTTACTTACATTGAAATGTTGCATTATCAGCCTAATTAAGCAGCCATGAGAAACAATCAAAACAGTTTCTGGGGTTTTGCTTTGATCAAGTTTTGCAAATAATTCCTACAAAATAATATTTTAGTATAACTTCAATATTGCAATATCAATGTTATTTCTGTTTTCGTTTTAATTTTTGATAACTTTGCTTTGTAAAAGTTACTAACCTCAAAGAATGACTCTTGTCTTTCAATCGCTTCACCAACGGGCTCACATCCCTCAAAGTCAAAATCTGCATAATCGGGAAAAGCAGAGTCTTTTACTTTCCGGCATATAGAATGGAAAACGCTGTACGACTGGCCTATGTATTTATCGTCTTCCTGTAATTTTCATTGAATTTCATTTCATTCCATTGATTTTTAAAGTTTTGTGCAAAACCAACACAAAAGTCATTGCAACAATAATAATTTACCAATTCTCGGATTCGTGAGTCCTGAATAAATGGAATAGATGCACTTTGAAGTTTGTCTTTGGCAATACTTGCCGTTTCTTCAGCCCTTGGGAAATTGCTACTGTAAACTCTTGTGAATGGCACTTTGGACAAGCTTTCTCCTAATAAAGCTGCTTGACTTTGTCCACGTTTAGTGAGAAGGTTCTTAAATGGATCTTTAATGATTTTTTCCATATTTCCCGTGGTTTCTCCACTAGAAAAATAAAAATGAAAAAACAACCGCATAATTCATGAGCTACAACCCAAAGATTAGATTAAAGCAAACATTAAACACCAAAGAAGACATTAAACGATGTTAGTAATTAGTTTAAAAGTCACAGGTCAAAAGGTTACTTACTGTCGGGCGAGATAAATCAAAGTTGAGCTCATCTTGGTGCAGTTGGACATTGATGGGAAAACTGGGAAAAGTGAACTACTGAAAGAATGAATCAAATCAAAATATTATTTCGTTTTTGCAAATGTTCACTCATACAAATTGTACATTCACTCCAGTGGTGACAACATCTGCTTGTCAATAAAAACTAATTTGATACATAAAATGTTATAAAAGTCTTGTACACATGTTTACCGCTGATTTCGCTAAACACTTGAATGGAATAGCCTTGAGCTTTCCGCCAGTTCAAGGCTATATGCGTCATAATATACAAAGTGAGTTCACTCTTTGGTCTTTGGCATAAGCACACTGATAAAATACAACGTTCTCAATTCCGATGCATTTAACTATTATGTAAATATGTACACATTGACATTAGTTGAACAAAATAATTATTACCATAAGTCTATTAGTATTATTAAGTATTATTATTATAAGTCTACGAAAGTCTCACATACCGTATTATGTACCGGCAAATACCGTATTACGTATTATATAACTTAGACAATTTTAGAAACATAAGCATACAATAAAATTGTAACATCAATCTTAGTAAGAACACTGAAGATAAAATAAACATACTTTAGGGTTTGCAAACAATACTTACAATGCGTAAACGAATTCTTCACCTAGAAATTATTTTCAGCTTCAATAACTATTTTTGGCAGCGTTACATTTTTAAATGTAAATTGCTATAGAAGATATACATCAGTTACTAACCTATCTGTGACGTGTAATTACTTACACAGAGACTGCTAGTATTGAAAAAAAGACTATATTCCCATTTGTTCAATGTTAATTCAGGAATATTATCTCTCAAGAATTCAAGTCGTTATACTACTCACATTCAGTGAACTACATGTGGAGCAGATACCGTGATTATTTTAATGGCCTAACCACAGAAGATTGGAACGGGAAATTAAGTTTTACTTTATGGCCATATCCGCATTACAACCAATTATACAATTATACTGAAATAATTGGTTAATTCAGTTTGCTTTAACATAGGATACTGAAATGTGTATGGAAATGGTAGGGATGCATTTACGCCTCAATTATTGCAGAATACGCTTTATTAAAAGAATGGTGATTTATCATGTTATACCAAGCAGAGAATAACGTGTTATTCTCTTTTTAATTTTACAATAACAATAACAAGCAGTGACTTCACCAGCAAAAGTAACCTGATTATGTTTGCAGTGACAGATGTTTTGTGGACAGTCACAGATTGAGTTTTACTTCAATAATGACTACAGTCGAACCTCGATGTAGTGACGACGTTTCGGAAACCTTATTTTGTACAGTTTTCACATTTCACATAGAAGTTATTGGAATTGATATGCGTTATGCACTGCTATTATTACATAATATAATTCAAAAGTGTTGCAAATTCAATTACAGAGCAAATTAATCGTTTTAATAGAAAATAATGACTTACTACTATTCTCCTAACTAAATAATACAATGAATTAGTGCATTAGGGTTCAGAATCAGGTAGGTATATTGCATAAGTTTTTAGTAATAAACATGTATAGGCAATGCACAATACTTCATTGAAAAGTTCTTATATTTTATACATAACTTTAAATTGGCGTCACTTGTAGGAAGATTTAATAGCAACGGGTTACATTATAACCGAATTACAGATGAAACCCTGGCAAAATCAGGAAAAGCTGCTCTGCTGGGGTTTCATAGTATTTTCACTAAGACATGGCTGAGACTGTTGATAAAAGTATTAATATCTTCATTGCTTATGCTTGTAAAGGGAAACTTCTTACGTAATATATGAAAAAGCCGCATGCACTTCTGGTTCTTAAAATTAACCATCAGTTTCGTTTTAATTAACTTTTAAGTGTATGCTTTTTAGGACTAGTACTTTTACACAGTCTCTAGCTGAATTGGTATATGTTTATTCTTAAACATTTAATCTTAAGCACACAAACAAAGCAAATAGCTTGTATTTAAGTGTACCTCAAAAATAACTGGTTTACCTCAAGAAAAAGCATTTTACCTACTTGAGCTACATGGGCTATAAGAAAGTAGTAAATTGCATTAAAACTTTAGGTAAAGGTATATTAATTATCAGTTCGGAGTGATAATACTTGAGACTGGATAAATATTTATCAAGTTAATTGTATGAGGTAAAGTTATTATTTTTTTAACCTTTTTTTACTTACTAGTAATAATAAAACACTACGTTTAATAAATGCCTCTGTAGTAAATAAATAAATTACATCATTCGTTAGTACTAAGAAACAAAATACTTATCGTTTAATGAAACTTGTTATCAACATTTGCAAAAAAGTGTGGTATTCATGCTAAAACATGCAAAAATCAATGAAAATAACAGAATTGACTTTTCTGTAAGGACCGAGAGATAGAGAGAGAGCGTTTGTGTTTTTGGAATGGCATTATCTCTTATACAATAAAACCATGGTTGTTAAATAGAGCTACAGCATCATTTGTAACGGAAGGATCTGATTACTCTTTGACATACTGCATTGCAAAAATTCGTCCCGTCTTACTGGCACCAAAATAGAACTGTGTTTTTTTCATAGCTTGGAAAGCATTCTTCTATATAGACTTGCTGTATTGGTGTAGATCAGATAGTATGATGGTTCAGCATCAACAGTGTCTTTTCCCGTTGCTTTCATTCAATTTCTATCTTAAGCAGCCTTTATATACATTTGGGATATTGTGCAGCAGTTGTGCTTTAGTGTTTACTTATATATTACTTGAACATGTTTTAAACACAGCACTTTTGCCATCCTGACCTTTGAGATACTTTACCAAACAGGGTTTAAGTAATGGAAGGGTAAAGGGGAAATGTAATGACTATAATAATTTTAAATTTAAATGCACTTGAGCTATTTTGGTTCCCTAAAACCATTAATCTGTTTATAAACTGTATTAAGAACAGCAGCAAAAGAATTTCAATATTTTCTCAGTATTTACTTATAATGTGCACCCTTTTGGAGGTCTGAGTTAAATTGAATGTTGATAAAGCACAACCCTGAAAAGTTATCTCTCGCAGGTTTGCACATGTTCTAAATATTCGTATTCTCATCATTTCGTCCAAGTTTTCTTTTGAGTTTGCTTACTTGTTATTCACTTGTTGGTTAATATCTGAGAGATACTTGATTGTGTAGCCACAAGTGGACCAATTTTAGAACTGTCAATTTTTTAACAAAATCTGATAACGTGAAAATTTGAAGATGAAGGATTGCTTCTGTATGTCTCTCCGAACTGGAGGCACTATAATTGCAATTTTAGAACTCGTGAGTAAAATTACTAGTTTAGTACAATTTATTATTTTACTTAACTAAAAACCAACCAAAGTAAATTTCAAGTTTACTTTTTAGTTAGTGTTTTTTACTACCTATTAGTGTTCTCTTGTCGTATGTTAAGAATGATGAGTAATAGAAACAGAAATTTATTATTTATTTATTCCCTTGAACTTACAGCCATTAATTATCACATAATTTTAAAAGTCAACTGAAATTTTTTTGGAGAATACAGGATCGTTTGGGATCATCTCTAAAATGTTTTCCGATGAGACATTCAATTTCTGATGTAAAATAACTTAAATGTAAAATAATGTTATTTTTGATTTCTAGATACTAAGTATATTTGGCGTTCTTTTTTTACTATTCTGGGCTATGGTCTTTGGTACTGCTATTAGCGTAGCAAAAGATGCTCAGCCTGCTAATCCTAAGGAGGCACAGGACAAAGATGCAGCAACATTGGGTAGTTGATCATTAATTGAACTGTCACATTACTCTTTAATTTAGTCAATTTCAGAATGCAAAATCTTATTATACTAAGATTATACTGTAGTTTAGAAATGTGATAGTGAACAATTACCTATGCTCTTTTCTGTTTTAGTTCTTTTGGTAGTGCTGATAATCATCGCCATCTTGACAATTCTCTGCGTATTACAAATCATTATATCATCTTTACTGATTCACGGTATTAAGAAGGTAAATTTTTATGACTATTTAATTTTTATTAAAAATTATGAACAAAACTTGATAATTTATGATTAAAGCATGTTCCCTTAAATTTACAAGTTGCTAATCAAATGGCTGCTTATATATATGATAAATGTATTAACTTTGTGCGATATCAATTAACTAGGCATGCAAATGCATTAATTTAATGAAAAGTAGTTTAATAATGCAACAATTAGCTTTGCTTTGCATACTTAAATGACTACAATAGCACAAATTATGCAATTGGAAACGAAATCAGTTTTTCTGAATGTCCCATTGGGATTTATTGAATCGAGTGGAAAGAAGTAATTAGTTTTTGTGAGAGTAATTACACGCAAATTTTTAGTCAATAGAAAAACACTGTCCTCTTCCGCAGGTGGCACAATAGATGGTACAGGGTGTAAACAATGAACATTGTAATTAAGATTTTATTACTCAATTAGTACTCAATTAGTTGGGATTACTCAATTTTTTGATTGTATATTGTATCCCTCAGCTTTTATTTTTCAGGTAGTACCAAAAAAATCCTGGAGTAGTCTAAAACCCATTCGATTATATTTTGTATGAGAATTATACACAGTTACATACATCATTATTATAATTACAAAAGGGATACTTAGTCAGTCGTACTGAAAAAACGCGAAGAATTTTATACTGCTTCAAATCAAATGGTCAAATCGAAGAGGTGTACCGAAATATTTTTATGTACAACATTTTGGATTTTGATATTAAATTTATGGAACACTGAGACACGCGAAAAATAAAATTATGATTGCCACTAAAAGGTATTAGAGCTCAAGGCACGTAAAAAATTGTTACGGTTACTGTAAGGTATTAAGGTAGTATAAGAAAGGCTTTCCCAAATCTTTTTGAAAAAATACTTCGCGTTTTTCATGGTGGAATAATTCTGTTGAATTTATCTCCACTAGTTAAGTATTCAATCTAGAAAAAAATTAATCAGAATTGCCCCCATCTGGAAAAAGAGGGAAATCTTTTTACTGCTGAGAAGAGCCTTACCCTCACGTAGCCCTAGTAGCACTCCACATACCTTGGTTAGAATTGAATTGAAAACAACAATAATTAATATTAACGCATAGTATGCTGTAGTAAATACGATTAGGGCTTTTGCTTTAACCTGTCTTAACAACCCTCTATTCCAATTCCAATAATTAACTATATTGAGCAAAATAGTCAATAATCATTCCTTGAATTCGTCATTACTTTATTGTCATTGTTATTTAAACATTAAATTGCTGATCTTAAATAAAGTATTTTTATTCTAAATTGTTTGTTTCCCATTTCAGAACAAGCCGAGTTTATTGACTGTGTGGCTGGTGTACACAGGCATATTCGTTGTCCTTAGTGGCATTTGCGTAATTGGGGTTATGTTCACAGAAGGATTTACTCTCGTGTATGTGATTGAACAGCTAATTTTCCTTGCTATAGAGGCTTTCTTCGTAAAAGTCATTTACGACCTTCGTGAGCAAATAAAAACAGAAGGATGCGGAAATGCAGGAGTTGTGCACTATACCCCCAGCTAATATTGCGATAATGTCCACTAAAATATTTGTTGAGGGAAGTTAATTCTTTTATTTGTACTTGCATGAAATTCATTACACAATTGTTATTATGAGTCAATTGTACACCTTAATTCTAAATTACTCATAAAATGTTGTCGGGTATTTTATTTTGTAAGCCATGGAAGCCGTTCTTGGGTTTATCTGTT
The DNA here is from genome assembly GCA_020352615.2 of Yoshiicerus persimilis. Classification (NCBI taxonomy): domain Eukaryota; kingdom Metazoa; phylum Arthropoda; class Collembola; order Entomobryomorpha; family Tomoceridae; genus Yoshiicerus; species Yoshiicerus persimilis. The sequence continues at coordinate 69,976,962 of CM036940.2, read as the reverse complement.
AATCGTGTTTACTTTTAAGAGAAGAAAACTATCATAGCACAGCTACGACGGTGATGACGATAAAATTAATAAAATCATGAAAGACCAATGCACGTCAATATTATCTGTCGCCTTTTGAATTCTTTAAGGTATAAATATTAGTCATATCTATATATATTAAACATTTTCCTAAAAGTAAACCTATTTTATGCAATAATTAGTGTACATCAGCATTACCTTAAAAACAAACATCTTATTGGTATGATTATTGCCTTCTCTTCTAAGTACCGTTTTTAATCCAGAACGAATAAAATCTAATCCTCAATGAAATTAAATATTTTACTTTAGTTATTAGTATTATTTAATAGTAAAAATATTGTTAACTTTCATCTATTGAGCAACTGATGTTTACACAGTATGCTGTGCTGATCAAAATTTTAAATTGTTTTAAAATCATAAAACGTATTATTCGATAAATTTTTGGTGTTAACAAATGGAGAGTCCCTTAACGGATTTTAGACGTATTTAATGCAAGCAAACAATCATGTTCGACGTGCTTTCCTGAAGGAATGCTGACTGTTGTCTATCTATAATATGTTCAACTCCGTAAAAACCTTATAAACACAAGATGCTTTCTGCAATATTCTTTAATTTATTTTAATAATAGAATATTTGGAAAAGCAAAACTGTTCAATATGTACTTTTAAGCAATCAAATAAAGTCCTGTTACGAAGATGACTAATCTACAATCGTTATATTGCTAAAAAAGTGTGTCTAGACTTTAAATGGCATTTTCTCAATTTATTTACCAATTGTTGAGACTTAAGAATGAATGTGAAATGTACTGTAATCAATGAATGTAACTGTCACATCATATAAATATATATTCATGTTAAGGAATATATATTTAATAATTTGCACTTAACTGCATGACCAAAAGAATACCTCAATGAATTGAATAGAAATTATTTTACGATGGGTTTTTAAACGCTTTGAAAAAGCAAGACAATCTAAACAATAGAGGAGGATAAAATGTTTAGTAAAGGGATGTCGTTATACAAAATTCTTTTACATAATCAGCTATCAATGAATTGAAAAACAATATCTTCATTTTAAATATGACTTATTTTTGAATGAGGATTCTTTGCAAATGACAAAAAATACAGAGTGTACCAACTGCAAGTTCAGCAGTGCAGTATGTAAAGCAGTTCACACGCTCACCGAATTTCTAGAATCTACTGTAACCGAACCGAAAACATTTTTTGCATAAGTTCTTTCTTCAGTTTGGAACGGAGTAGGAATACATGCGTAGAGTGAGCATAACACACAAACCTGGAGAACTAATATAAAATTATGTGTTGTGTATAAAAGTAGAGTATAGGCACTGATATGGATTTTCCAATACTGCTTCAGTGCTTCGCAAAGGAACATTACTTGTGCGCCGTAGTGCTTGCCAGAAGTAAGTAGAAATTGCATTTGACTGAAGGTCGAAACCGGAAGGCAGCGGAAACCGAAGTAGAAATTACCCGAGAAAAAGTTCAAATAATTATCAACCAAAATGAAAATAATTCGAAACTAAAATAACACAAAGCTGAAGTGAACGGCAATAATTGAAGGTCAAAAATGAAATTGACTGAATGCACAATTTGTCCACTGTCCGCTGCAACTAAGACTTTATGTGGATTTCGTATAAAAATATTTACTTCTTCATCTTGATTAAACCATAATTTCCAGAAGAATTTGTTACGCAAACTTCCATTTCAGTTTTCTAGTTTCGGCTGACTTGAGTAACGTTTTCGGTTAGCAAAGATTCTTGTCTCAATTGAATCAGCTGCCCTGCCTGCCGTATATTAGAGTAAAATTGCTAAAAGTGTTTCGACAACCAGAAACGTTCTTCCCAGATGGATTTTACACTTTTCCAGTTCACAGTTTACTTACGTTAAGTATACTATGTGATTCTGGTTGAAGAAAGAGGACTGATTTTCCTAATAAACTCGTATAGTAAAACCAGTTCGTAAAGCAAAAATAAACTCAATTATAATGAAGAACTGCTTTTGCATTTCGCTAAGAACCGGCGGAATATTGATTGCAATATATGAACTGGTAAATATTACTATTATTACATATTGACTTCAGCTGCAGGTCAAATACATTGAAGATCACTACTAATTAAAATATTCTTTTAATAAAATTCAGATTTTAAATATATTTTTCATTTTCGCGTTTGGACTCGCTTCGAGACTGCGTTCTAAGTACGAAGATCCTGTTGCACCTAAGGAATTGCATTCAAATGTGACCATTGCATCACTTGAGGAAAATCAGACAACTGTGGAGGACAACTCTGCCTCTAATGACGGTAAGGCTTTAATTCGTTTAATATCAATGAAATTATAATGCCTGTTAATGCATTTCTTATTTGTTTCGGAATAAAAGGATTTGAATTAATAGAAAAATTAGACAGTGATATCTTAAATTAAGTTTAGAATTCTTTCAACAAAAACACTGATTTTAGTACTAATTCCCAACCTTATATAGGTAATCATTAAAATATACCAACTAAACTTAAATATGCGTTGTTGTACGTCTTTGCAGAGTTCACTACAAATGACGGTATTCAGCTTTTTTATTGTGTCTCACAAATGATTGTTTCATCCCTACTGATCTTTGGTATTATAAAGGTAAGTTGTGAATTTCTGAAATATTTAAACCAAATAAATATAGACAGTCAATAAAATTTATTACCAAATCGCATGAAGTGAATTTAGGGGGAACTATTGTTTTAAAGTAGTATTACTCTGAGTGTACATTTTTAGTTAATTCGATTATTTCCTAAATGTATACCAACGTATCAATAACGAATTTGTTTGTTTGCTTTGTATTTTAGAAAAGACCGAATTTTATAACAGTGTGGTTGATTTACACAACTATCAACATTATTATTTTTACTTGTACTAATATCTGGAGTTTTTCCACTGGCGATTACAGACCCCAATATATGGCTGCAAAACTAGTTTCCCTTATTATATGGCTTTTCTTCATTAAGGTTATTTATGATCTCCGCAAGGAAATAAAAGGAGAGTCAGGTGAAGTTACTGAAGTTGCAAATGTATAGTATATTAATGAGATTTCAAAGTAATAGATATACATTTATTTAACGTCTGCTTTGTTCAAAATGTGTCTACAGAATACTTATGTAATACGAACACAAACTAACAAACTCTTTGTCCAAATGTGCAAACTTCGTCCTCTCTGATCTCTGTTAATATTACAAACGAATAACAATAGAAATGTTGTGTTCACTAAGGGAAACAAAGAAGATGGGCGTGTTTTGATGGAAAGAAGGTAAAATAATTCATGCTGTACTTAGATTTGTGGTGCTTTAAAGACCAAATGCAATTTCAAAATCATTATATTGCTTAATGCATTAAGTATCTGCCATAAACATTGTGAGGCTTTCTAAATATGGCTGATCGTAAAATATACAAATTATAAATTAAATCAAATGGCAGTTTTATGTTTTGATTAACTTGTCTTTTATTCACAATTATTTACAATACTGCCAATTTGGTACAAAAGTGAATTATAATGTTTTTCCGATATTCAAACCAAAAATGCCATTCTTCACCACAGTTTATTATAGATGTACTTTATTACTACCAAACAAAGTTCATCCAAATTAATGTTTTATGATTGTATTACTAATAATTATTATAATTTCCGATAGGTCTTGAAAAAGTTTGTTGTACAATGAAGTATTATGTTTGTTTTCCGAAAAGTAAAGTTCAACTTAAAATGCTATTAAACTGAGTAATTATACTTATTAAGTATATTATTAAGTATATCTGTATAGGGAAATACCGTTAGCGGCATGTCTTGCTGTTTTTATATATTTTAATTACCTATATTTCATGTTTAATAGATAAACGCAATTTCATTCCTTAATGTAAAAGTGAGCTTGAAATGTTGAAATAGTTGCCAAAAATCCAAAAATCTAAGCTATTAATAAGAAAGAGTATACTATTGTAAAATGTAAAATTTCAACACTAGAAGATAATTGTGATTACCATTAGTATATGACGGTAATTTGGTTTACAAAAAGAAATACACAAACTCCTAGTATTTTTGTAGAAGCAAGTTGTAAAACACAGTCCAAAATGAAACTATTAAGATCTTTTGACAAAAATAAAATTGACTACAACTCTTGTAACGTCCTATGTCCTATTCGCCATGATCAAAAACTCTGTTAATGAAGATAACAATAATCGTCCAGTATGACAAATGGATCATTCTAAAATAATTCAAAAAGTGTATACGCTAAGTAATAGTAATAAAACATATATCTACTTCAAAAATTTCGAATTTTATTCCCCGATATGACAGTCAATGTTGCCAAATGTTAACGCTTAAATCTTCTTTTTATTAATACTAATAAAGCAAGTTGTAAGCCACAGCTTACGCAAAAATGTGTAACAAATAAGTACAATTAGCATAGCAAAATGTTGTCAGTGATTATAATTTATAATGACTAAAACGAAAATAAAAGAAAATTTTTCTGCTTAACTCATTGAATGCACTTTAGTCTGCAAGTTCGGACAACCATAAAGCCAATCAGAGAGTTTCTGAAAAGTTGTCCACCTACAATTGAAACCAGTGTTTATGGTATCTTGTCTTTTTAATGGAATTTGTTCACGGAAATAGTAACTTTTTATAGTATATTCTCTATTCAGAACCCCTAAATTGCACCAAAATCTCCAAGTACGTAATCATTGAACTGAGAATCTGAAAATCATTAAAAAAGTATTTACAAATAAAACATTTTCATCCGATTACATTCGAATTTGTAAATGTAATGATAATATTTTGTGGAGATGTAATTTACCTATGTGGAAAGGAAATAATTAAGCTTAAAGAATTCTCCTAGTACATTAATCGAAAATGGATTTCCACAAAGCAACGCGAACAATTTTATGTTGCTTCAAATTAAATTTCAAATGAAAGAGCTGTACCGAAATATTGCTTATGTACGTATAGCATTTTGGATTTTGATATTGAATTCATGGAACATTGAGACCGTGGTAACTAAAATTGCGATTGCCACTAAAAATATTAAAATAGAATTCAAGGAGCATCAGTTGTTAAGGTTAATTTAAGGTGTAAGGCAGACTTTAGGAAATAAAACGTCAGGTTTTTCAGGGTGGGGCAATTCTAATGAATTGGTCTACGCTAATTATTGAATATGGAAACAAATTAATCAGAATTGCCTCCATCGGGAAGAAGCAGCAGTTTTATATGTAAAATACTTTAAAATGAAGTCTTTTTCCTGATGGAAGAGGCTACCTCTCTCACGTAGCCCTAACAAAACTCCACATGCCTTGGTTAGAATTGAGTTATAAATATAATTAATATTATTAACGCATACACTAATCAATAGGAATATGGCTTTTGCTTAAACCAATCAAATTAACAACCCTCTATTTCAATTCCAATAATTGATTATTTTAAACAAAACAATCAATAACGATTTCTTCAATTCGTCATTATTTTATTGCCATTCTAAGCATTCGGTTTGGTGATCTTAAATATAGTATTTTATTTTAAAGTGTGTTTCCAATTTCCGAACAAGCCGAGTTTATAGACTGTATGGTTGGTCTTCACCACTATATTCCTTGCCATTAGTGCCATTTGCGTTATTGGGGTTAAGGTTACACAAGGATGTACTATCGGTTATCTGATTGAAGAGCTGATTTCCTTTGCTATATCGGTTTCCTTCATAAAAGTCATTTACAACCTTCGTGAGCAAATAAAAACAGAATAACAGAACGATGCGGAAATCCAGGCCAACTAATACCGCAAATAAAATTTATTTGCGGTATTAGTTGTCCTGCATTTCATTTTCATCATTTGCATCCTTAATTCATTTAATGATGTTAATTAAAATGTTTGTTGAGGAAGTCAATATGAGTTAATTGCGCAGCTTACTTACAAATTACTCATAAAATGTTGGCTGGTATTTTTTTACCCTGAAAGCTGTTCCTGTCTGTGTTTATCTCTAAACCATGCTTACTGCAAAGAGAAAACAAATCTACCAATAGCACAGCTACGACGGTGATGACAATAAAATTGATAAAATCGTGAAGGAACCATGTACGTCAATATTATTTGTCGTCCTCAGAGTTCTTTAAGGTATACCAAGAATGAATATGAAATCTTTTGTAATCAATGAATGTAACTTTCATATCATATACAAATACATTCATGTTAAGGATAGTTAAAGCAATTTAATAATTTGCACTTAACTGCTTGACTAAAAGAATACCCCATTGAAAGGGAATTATTTTACGAAGGGTTTATTAAATGCGTGGAAAAAGCAAGGCATTCTAACAATAGAGGAAGATAAGTGTTTAGTAAAGGGAAGTCGTTCTACAACAATCTCTTACGTAAGCAACTATCAATGAATTGCAAAATAGTATCTGCACTTTAAATATGATTTATTTTTAAGTGAGGATTCTTTGCGAATGCCATAAAATAATGATACAGACGTTATCAACCAAAAGTTAAGCAGCAGCACAGTATACAGAGGAGTTTACACGCTCATCAAATTTCTAAAATATCTGCTTTGTAACAGAACCGAAAACATTTTTTGCATAAGTTCTTTCCTTTCAGTTTGGAACGGAGTAGGAATTAATACATGCTTAGGTAGAATGAGGAGAACACAGAAACCTACAGAAGTAATAATACTATAAAATCATGTGCTGTGTATGAAAGTAGAGTAGATATGTAGATAATATTGATTTTTCACCATACTTCGCAAAAGAACATTACATGTGCGTCTTAGTGCTTGCCAAAAGTAAGTTGAAGTAGCATTTGGCTGAACGTCCAAAACGGAAGGTAGCGGAAACCGAAATAGAAATTACCCGAGGAGTGCAAATATTCATGAACCAAAGCGCAAAGTAGAAATAATTCTAAGCTAAATTGAATATTACTCAAAGCTGAAGCGAAAGTCAATGGAAAGCCAAAAATGAAATCGACCGAAATTTGTCCATTATCTGCTGCAAACGACTTTATATGGATTTCGTATAAAAATATTTACCAAACCTTTTTGATTAAACTATTTTATTACTCAATTACACTAATATATACCTCATGATTTTAATCGGGTTACGTTAGGTAAGATTTAAAATGTTTTAAGTTCGTATGTAATTCGTCTTCGTCATGAAGAGATCGGTACCGTAGTTTAAAAAGGATGAAGTGTGGACTGGGACTTTCGTCATTAGTAAGCTACAAGCTACAATATTATAACCAACCTATCTAGCTGGACTCCAATGAAAGCTGCGTAAATCATTCCAATGAAATATAATGCATATTATAATAAGGTATATTGATTTCAATAATCGAAAACGTTTTAGCTTACTGTATAGGAGTGAGGCAAAATGAATAATTATCACCCAAAAAATTCCATGTGGAATTGCATTGGAAGCATATTATCAAAATTGTCTAAGAAAAGGAACTCTTTTCATTAAACTGAGGAGAATGCGCTTAAAGTAAAACATCTAGGGGCATTAAAAATCAACTGTCTCAATTTATATTGCATTTGTGTTCTTATATAAAAACTTCTATTTCATGTTTCTCGTTTCGGCTAACTTGTGTACCAGTTTTGGTATGCAAAGATTCTTCTCAATTGTATCAGCTGTATGTCTGCCATATACTTGGAGTACAAATCGCTAAAAGAATTTTTAACACAACGAACGTTCTTCCCAGAGGGATTTTAAACTTTTCTCACTTTTGGCTTTGTAAACTGTGATTATAGTTACAAAAACAGGACTGATTTGCATGACTATAGTAACATTAGTTCGTAAAGATTTGCAGAGTAAAGTTCGTAAATTATGAAGAACTGTTTTTGCATGTCGCTAGAAACTGCCGGAATATTGATTGCAGTATTTGAAATGGTAAATATTATTTTATTACAATTTTATAATGACATCAGCAACAGGTCAACTACAGTAAAGAGCACTACTAATTAAAACATTCTTTTAATAAAATTCAGGTTTTAAATATAGTTTTCTTTGTTGTGTTTGGACTTGTTTTGAGACCGCCTTCTAAGTACGAAAATCCTCTCGGACCTAAGGAATTTCATTCTAAATTGACCAATACACAACTTGAGGACGAGGAAAATCAGACAATTGTGGGGGCCGATTACTACCGACACAGCGGACCCCCTATGGACAGTAAGACTTTAATTCGTTTAATATCAGTGAAATTACAATGCCTCTTAGTGCACTTATTTTTGTTTCGGAATAAAAGGATTTTAATTAATAGAAAATTAGACGGTGACATCTTAAATTAAGTTTAAAATTGTTTCAACTAAAATAAGGATTTTATACTAATTCCCAAACTAAATCATTAAAATAGCCAAACTATTAAACTTATATATGCGTTGTTTGTACACTTTTGTAGTGTCGGTGCTTACTACAGATGACCGCATTCAGCTTTTTTATTCCGTCTCACAAACAATTGTTGCGGCCATACTGCTCTTGGGTATTACAAAGGTAAATTATGAATTTATGAAATATTTAAAACAAAAAAATATAGGCAATCAATACAAATTAACAAATTGCAGAAAAATATGGGGAACTATTAGCATTTATAATTTGACAAATTTGACATATAAATTTTGATTTCGTACTCTGAAGTAAAATACTATAAGGTTTGCTTCCGATGTGCACTATGTTCATTATTTTTACAAAGAGAATGTTCTTTATTTCTTGTTGCGCTGAAAAAGATCAAAAATGCGGCGTCCATTTAGAAGAAATTACAAGTTAATACGTAAAATAATGTAAATAATAAATCACATCGTATTAAGGAGTATGACTTCTATCTATGACTGGATTTCAAAATCAGGCAATCGCAATGTGGTAATCGTAATAATGTATAATAGGCCTGAAGAAAATATTTTACCTAGGTACCTCAAGATAAGTAAGCAATAATTGGCAGCAATAATAAATTGTTTTAAAATACTCCGAGTGTACATTTTTGGTTAATTCGGTTATTTCCTAAATGTATAATAACATATCAATAACGATCGAATTTATTTGTTTGCTTTATTGCATTTCAGAAAAGTCCGATATGTCTAACAGCCTGGATGATGTACACAACCATCAACATTATTATTTTTACTTGTATTAATATCTGGAATTTTTCCACTAGCGATCACAGATCACAATATTGGGCTGTAAAACAAGTTTCCCTTATTATATCGCTTTTCTTCATTAAGGTTGTTTATGATCTTCGCAAGAAAATAAAAGGAGAGTCTAGTGACGTCGCTGAGCAAGTGTATAGTCTATAAATGAGATTTCAGAATATTAGATGAACATTTATTTAACATCTCCTTTGTATGATTTAAAATGTGCCTAATATGTAACACGAATACAAACTACGTACTTCACCTTCTCTTATCTCCTGCTAATATTACAAACGAATAACAATAGAAAAGTTGCGTTCATTAAGGGAAACAAAGAAGATTGACGTGTTTTGATCGAAAGAAGATAAAACAATGCATGCTGTATTTAGATTTGTGGTGTTTTAATGACCAAATACTCCAAATCATTAAATTATTATATGGCTTATTACATTTAACATCTTCCATAAACATTGTTAGGCTTAATGTTGTACTCTAATACTCTTATACTCTAATACTCTAATACTCTAATACTCTAATAATAATGTAATACTCTAAGTAATAAAATATATCTACTTCAAAATTTTCGAAAATTCCCCAATATGCCAGACAATGTTGTCAAAAGCTAAAGCTTAAGTCTTCTTTCTATTACTAAAGCATGTTGTAAAATCAACAGTTTATATAAAAGTGTTTAATAAGTACAATTACTAGTATAGCACAATGTTGCTGGTGAAGGACAATCATAACGTCAAGCAGAGATTTTTTGAATAGTTGTTCATGCACCTACAATTGCTGATAGTATCTTGTCTTTTTAATAACATTTGTTCACGAAAATAGTAGCTTTTCATAGCGTACATTCTATTCAGAACCCTTAAATTGCACCAAAATCACCAAGTACGTAATCATTGAACTAAGAACCTAAAAATCAATTTAAAAAAGTATTTTTAATAAATACATACATCCGTTATATTCAAATTCGTATATATAATGTTAATATTTTGTGAAGATATAATTTACCGATGTTAAAAGTGAACAATTAAGCTTAAAGAATCCTCCTACGTTAATCGAAGGTGGATTGCTACCAAGTCTAAACGCAATTATATGAATCTACAATAGCAATCGTAAATTAGTACCAAACAATGGAGACACAGACAATTTGTCAGTAATTATTTATTCATGTTAATAATATGCCTACCTTGTTCTCTATTTCTGAAGTAAGTAAAGTATAAGGCAGATTTTGCAAATTCTGTATCACTTTTAGAAAATTTTCAGAAACATTTCCACTTTCATGGCAAAGATAGTAAACCATAGTTGCATAAAGGGCGATGCAAATCATTGGTTGCATTAAATATAAAATATTCGGCGCATATGGAGAAAGGAATGTGTTAAAAATGTTTCCTAAGATATACAATAGGGTCATTATAAATTCAATTAGCAATCCTTTTGTAAACGTTTCTGAAAAACCAGTAATCACTTCTTCTAATGAATTTACAGATTCTAAGATATTTAGTATCTTCAGTTTTTTCTCCGATTTGTAATTCTTGAAAGGTGTTAGTATGTATTCATTCATTAAATGTTCATGCCCCATTAAAAATTCATGATTTTGGTTCATAGTGGCATTTATTGACATTTCCCGTAACTCGTCAATAATGACATGTAAACCGAAATTGAAAAGTTTGACAAAGAATAGCAAAAATAAAAAGTGTGATACATGAATAATTGCACAGAAACTTATATATAAATGGAAAAACTGTCCCAGCACTGTTTCCCAAAAACTTAAATTTTCCAAAAAGTTTATATAGCCAAATACAAGTAACCAGGGAAGATAAGTTAAACTCAATAAAGCAATGATCATTCCGAACTTTCTTAAATCTCTGAAAATTTTTCCAAGCAAGTGACTGTACTTGGTTTCTATTTCAGGATTCCTTAGACGCAATTCAATATAAAACGCAACAGTACCTTTCCATACTGTAATGTAACTTTTTCTTTGCCATAATCCGAATAGTCGTAGTAAAGCGGTAAGGTCAATCAAGGAATGAGAATTAATCATCGCTGTGACAAAAGCAGTTTTTCCGTATTTAAGGTACTTATCAAAACCCTCTGACAAAAAATTATTAGTACTGATCGCTGAGTGCAGTAGAAACATAAGTTGAAAGATAATATTCCAAAGAACAGAGATGGAATATACTTCAGTAGTCAATACACAGAATTGCTTCACTTTGTTAACTGTAACACAATAGTAACCCGAAATCTGTCCCATTCTAATTGCCCAGATTCCAGTTTTAATTAGAATATCTTCATCATTTAGAGTTTCTAGAAAGTCTCTATTTTTCATGATTGCGGCTGTTGTAAAATTATACAATTAAAAGAATATGTTTTTATTAAATTAATTAGATATATCTTGTTCGTGCTAGCGTTTCTTTCGAAATGCCATTAAGAGCGAATATTGAGGTTGCCCGGAGAATTTAATTATTAATTACCCGGTACTTAAATATTGATTGGTTGTATTTCAAATATATTAACATTCTTTGCATTTTCCCTTTCGATATTATGCAAAACTTTCTACTTGATTACCAATTTACTAGTGCTATTATGAAAATGCTACTCTTCTAATTACATTACTAAGCAAATAATTATATGGCACTGGATTATAAAGTTGTGACTGTATATAAACCCACAACATAAATATTTACTCAGAAATGGAAGGCAATTCATTTTTCAATCAAATTGCATATGTCACCAAATATTTTGGCCAAATAAACAAGTTAGGTGACTGAATTAGTATTACGAAGACTAATTAGCTCTGCACTCTGTGTGCCAGAACAACTTTTCATCAAAGTTATTAAGGTAAAAAATATTTATTTATTTCAAGTAACGAAACTCCTTATGGCATGGTCTTGGGTTATTAAACTTTCGACCAATTGGGCGAACAGGTTGAACGAAATTGTATAAATTCTATATTAATTCAATTCATAAAAGGGTATACAAGGCATGCATACTGTTTTTATTAAAAGTAAATATATAAAATAGTACAGTATATATTATATCAAATGTTTTCAGGCAACTGTAATATTTTCTGTAGGCTTACGAACCCAAAATGTAAAAGCCGATCGAACTACAGTACACCTGAAATTTGAAAATAAATTTGCCTTACAAAAATAATTATTTAAAGTTCTCGATAGTGATATGCATACATGGATTGAATAGTGTCTTAGGAAAATGTTAATTCTCACAGTAGGACGTAAACTCCTTTCTTTTCGGGGGCAACCCATTTGATTTTTTCAATGTACTTATCTTCGTTAGAGTTGTGCGTCACAGAATTACACTTAACCATTTTTTGAGTCTTCTCGTCCAAAAGAAAGCTTCCGACAAAGAATTTCTGCTTCTCAAAATTGAAATTTCGTCCTTGGACTAAAAAGCCTCTGAAAGAAACATTACTGTCGCGATTTCCAGCAATGGTCAGAGTAACTACTTCTCCTGGGGAAACTTTATTCTTGTCTAATGTCAAACTGTATGGAAATGGAGACGTTTGTGGAGTGGCATTGCCATGATGAGGAGTCAAATTTTCACAAACGTAAGAATTGGAAGGTGCTCCGTTTGAGTTGGCCAATACAGAAAAATACAAATATCCAGTGAAGACCAGTACTAAAAGTGACCAATAAAAATTCATGACTTAATCAGTTGAAAAATAAAGGTTGCATAAATAAAAAGAGTTGAAAATGCCAGTAGCAGCTACCGTACTATAACAGATATTGAGAAAGGTTGATTTAATTAAGCAATCAGGATTAATATCTCATTATGTAAATATTTATTGTCATTTTGTTGTTGCGTATAATAAGCAATAAACTTACTTGCGTCATTCTACCATGCATTTAAAACTAGTATGACGTCTTTCCTTAACAAGAATAAGCAATAATGAATTTTCACAGTATGCCACAGTAGTAGTATTATGGGCAAATCATAAATGTACCTCAAAAATAATCGGTTTACCTCAATAAAAATGATCACTTATTCTCATATAAATGCGTTTAGCTAATAAATATTTATCCCGCCTCACATTTCTCAGTATTGATAATTTACCTTTGCCTCAAGTTTTAATACACATAGCTAACGTAAATGTTTTTCTTCAAGCAAATCCTTAATTAAAAATAAACCTCAGAAAGTTGTACAAAATCCTCAGCAAATAATCTTTTTTCCCAAATTTACACTACACAAAAAGCCATATTATTTAGCAAATAAGAAATTTTGTTGAAGCACAGTAGTATTACAGTAACGGAATGAAGTATAAAAAATGCTTCAATATTTATGTATTTCTAAATCTAAAGGTAGTCTACAGCCTAAAAGTAGCATTTAAATTTTTAATACATTACTGAATGCAAATGCGAGTTTATAAGAAATAACAAAATTTACTTAAATAAATACCTTAAAGTTTTACAGTTCCGACAACGAGTTCCCTACCACAACATATCGATCAAGGAGCAAAACTATTAATACTAAAAGTTGTCTTGAGAGGGAATCAATCTCTATTTGACTTCTTAGCTGAAGTTTTATTTCGGTGGCTTCCATCGTTTTATAATCTTACAGGTCAAAGAATTGGGGCGCCATTTCAATTCTCATCCTCATTATGTAAGGAATGTAAATATACTTAAGCCTCCTGTACCGGAAGAACCGGAAGTAGTACAGCAAACCCGTTTGCACCACTCAAAATCCGATACAAAGTTACATTGAAATCTCTACTTTGGTCAAAATCAGTTGAAGGTAAGTGGGCGAAATATTTCAGTGAAAAGGAAAAGTACAAAAATGTGCCTGGTTTCCGAAGATTCAGATTTTTCCCGGCCGGACAATTGTTTTAAAAATAGCATTTTCTCAGCTACAACCAATGAGTGCTTGTAGTGTGCAACCTATGAGTGCTTTTTCCTGAATTATTCATAATAATCGCAGAAGGCTGAATATTTAACTTTTCTGGAATTCCAGGAAATTCCAGAAAAGTTGAAAATTCAGCATTGATCGATTATCATAAAAAATTCTAGGAAAATCACTCAAATAGCATGAATTGCAGCTAGGAAAATATTATTTATAAAAAAAAAATTTCGGCAGGGAAAAATCCGATTCCTCAAAAATCAGGCACATTTTTAAGTATTTGACCAACTTACCTTTAACCGATTTTGACCAAGCTAGGGATTTCAATGTAACTTTGTACTAGCTTTTCAGTGGTGTAAATAGTTTTTCTGTACTATGTTTGGTTCTTCCGGTACAGGCGGCCCCTTAGTATATTTACATCCTGTATTATGTTGTGATGAATAAATCGTATAATTACTTGAAGTTAATTGGGAAAGTTTAACGATTTCCTAACTTAATTCACGCGGTTATCCATAATCTATAGAACCTCTAGGTACATGTTAGATATAGTAGTTCAACATTTCATTTTATTTCCAAAACTAAAAAATTAATTAGCAATAATCACAATTGATAAATAAGGTACTTGCTGGAGACCTGTTTTCTGTAAATCTTAATAGAATTGTCTTCATTCCGTAATATTTCTGTTGTTAGTCCTATTTGAATGGTATGCTATCTTGGTAGAAAAACGCGCACTTACGTCAAATTGATATTATATTTGCTTTTGAGGTTATTTTAGCTAAATTGTTGGAATAGAGATAAAGTGACCACCTTACTACTACTACTACTACACTTACTTAAAACGATAATTAAGAAGTAATTGTAATAATAAATGAATTAGGAATTGACAAGCGGGTTGCGTAACAGCGTTACTCAATTTGTTTTATTTAGTATTTAAATGTACCTTATTATTTATGCAGACTCTTTCTCATAATAAAATTTAAAATGATTGTTGTTGTGCATTATTTAAACTAGGTTGACCGTTTAATGATTGTAAAAACTTCCTAATTGTAGGGCATTTACCCTTCATCCTTCACTAATACTGAATTCTGATATGGCTAGTTATTTTGGCTTGGCTTTACAAACTCTGTTATAAATAGAAGCCAAGCTGTTTGTATTGCCAGTGTATGAAATAGTAAGTCGCTTGCCAAACGTTACTCTGCAAAAGATATATAATAAACCATGCATTAAGTCACCTCATTTCTGTTTAGTTTGATCTTTTTGCGGCACACTCACATTTCCAATCATACTCTCCGAGTATAATACATGTGTTCTACACCATCACCTTCACATAATATTCATTTCACTAATTTTCCACTCAACATTATTGCCAACTTGTACTAAAACATAGTAATATCCCAATTCAGCTACTTTCAGCCCTCAACACTGCTAGCCTTCTGTCGTGGCATTAAACTTGTGAGATAATTCCACTTCTTTCTGTTTAAAAGTTTACATAAAATGAACTTAACGTTTATATTACAGACAAATTGAATTCCTTTGTTAAAATCTTTTCATCGAAATAATTTGTATAATCATTTAAAAGCACCGTTCATGAGAATTAATTATAATTTCATGTAAAGGGTAATTTCTTTAGATGAAGTAAATGAAATATACAGAGGCCGCTTTAAGGGCGGACAACTCCGATATTTGTCTGGGCCACACAAAATTTTAGGAGCCTCAAAATTATAGGCATTCGTGTAATCCAAAAAATAGTATTCAAAATCGCGCTGATAATATTCACATGTTTAGTATATTTTTAGTGAATTCCAAAAATAACGCCCAAAGTCAAGGAAAATTAAAGACAATTTGTTAAAATTAAAAAAACTTTTGCGCTTTGCGCAGATATTATTAACAGTTTTTGTATATTTTTAGTCAAATCCAAAAACTGGTGCTTAAAACCAAGGAAATTTAAGAAATATCTTTTTTACTTTAAAAGATCTTGCGATTCACGCAGATAATATTACTATTTTTGTATATTTTGGGCCATTGTGCCGGCGGCCTCGCATTTCTATGGCGGGCCCTTTTCAAAATGGAATGAAAATTTCTAACTGCGAATAATTTTTATTAATGATGTGCATTTTAAAAGTAGCAGCTTTATTAACAAAGGGGTAAAGGGCGGGTTGGAGTGTAGATAATGGGGCCAGGAGTAAAATGGGTCGGTGGCAACGGTTGCAACGGTTGCAACGGTTGCAACATTTTTGGGAAAGGACTTAGATATAATTTTCCGGTTGTAGCGGTTGCAACACACTGTAAACAAAACTTGGCGTCATAAAAATTGATTAACAATCCTCTTAATACCTTAATACCCCTTTAATAATACCCCCTGAAAAATACCCAATTTATGTAATACCCACTTAAAAATATTTTAAAATGCCACCTTTAGAAATACTACCTTAAAAATGCCACCTTTAGAAATACTACCTTAAAAATGCCACCTTTAGAAATACTACCTTAAAAATGCCATCATATAAATACCTTCCTAAAAATACACTCTTAAAATACCCCCTTATAATAATCAAATAATCTTAAAAATACCCCCTTATAATAACCTTAAAAATACCCCCTTAAAATACCCCCTTATAATAACCTTAAAAATACCCCCTTAAAATACCCCCTTATAATAACCTTAAAAATACCCCCTTAAAATACCCCCTTATAATAACCTTAAAAATACCCCCTTAAAATACCCCCTTATAATAACCTTAAAAATACCCTCTTAAAATACCCCTAAAAATACCGCCTTTAGCAATACTACTTGAAAAATACTGTTACAAAAATACCACCTCAAAAATGAATCCCACCTCAAAAATGTCACCTCAAAACCGCATTATTTGTATTTTGAGAAGGCATTTTTAAGTATTCTTAAGTGGGTATTACATAAATTGGGTATTTTTCAGGGGGTATTATTAAAGGGGTATTAAGGTATTAAGAGGATTGTTAATCAATTTTTATGACGCCAAGTTTTGTTTACAGTGTGTTGCAACCGCTGCAACCGGAAAATTATATCTAAGTCCTTTCCCAAAAATGTTGCAACCGTTGCAACCGTTGCAACCGTTGCAACCGACCCATTTTACTCCTGGCTCCATTATCTACACTCCAACCAAAGGGCGTCATGTTCCTGACTTTCTAATTCTTTTTGATTACATATTTCACTTACCAACAAATCGAAATATAGTAGGTGAAAATTCAATATTTTGGTTATATAACACTGAAAATGAAAAGGTTTGACTTAACGAGTCGATATCAAATAACTCCACATGTTTTCTTTTATTTCCATTTAGGTTTTTCCCAAAATTTCAATAGCACAAGAACTTTTAAAAAACGCCTGCTCAAATCTGATTCAACCGTCTAAACCTGCGAGAAACACTGCAAAGAGAAGTCAATTATTCAATCAAGATGAACTGCACCTTGGAAAATCGTAGGATCAGCCTAGGTATAGTGTTTGTAATTAACTTTATTTTTGCTATACATGAACTCTGTAGAACCTGAGCGGGCAATATATTTTGCTCCCTTTCCCAGGGATAAATATTTTAATTTCGATACTAAGTTAAAGGATATTTAAAGTACTGAAATTTTATCATGTTAAAATCAATCGGTGTTTTACTGGTAGAATAAAAGATTGTCGTCTTTAAGACTACCATATTGTAATTTGCGATTACAAAAATGTTATCATCTTTTTATAAATATTTTGTAAAATGCTTACCTTTTGTGAGTAAATCTGAGACAAGACCTCAAAATATATGAACATCCGGGTAAAAGATGAATTGTTCTTTAAAAACAGAAATATCCACCCAGTATTAACAACTATATGTAATTGAATTGAATTTACATTTAAAATTCTATACTTCCACATAGACTGTATTGAATTCGGAGACGTTTTACCAGGTGGAAGAAGAAGTAGTAAAGTCTTCGCAACTGACCTCTGCGAAATAAGAGACACAGCATCACAAATTATAAATTTGATGGTAAAACTACAATTTTTTATTCTTGTTGGAATAAAGAATGTAATTATTTCTTTTTATGTTAATTCCTATTTCATTGCAGATAAATTGTGTGTTTATAATTAGCAATCTAATATAAGCCTTGAATATTTACAGGCACCAGACGAATCGTTTTATATATTTGAGGTTGAAAAGATAATTGAAAAGCATTCACAATGGAAATCTCTATTTCCAAGAGTAGAGCTTTTTTATGGTAAGTAAACATTGAACTATAACACCATCATATACATATTTTTATATTTATCGTCATTATAGCTGTGTTAGTTTGTGTAGGAAAGTGAAATAATTTCTCTAACCAATTATATCATAAAATATTGTAAAGCAAAATGTAATTATAAATTACTGAAAAATTAGCTGTGAAATGCAATGACCACCCTATCGTTTTGAAAATGTTCGCAAGTTTGGGGACCGGATTCGATTGTGCTTCTAGGGTATTCAGACTAAGAAACATATTCCATACATTTAATGCTGTAGAACACATTTTTAATTTGCTTAAAGTCTGGATGTTGAAAATGAACATTGTTGATTATTGCCTATACCTAAAAAATATTGTAGACGGAAATGCAGGCAATATTGGATTTAGACGTAAAGCCATCGAGAATTATATTTGCCAATCCAACAAAACTTCCAGCTCATATTGAAGCAGCAAGAAGCTTTGATGTGCTCAAAATGACATTTGACAATGAAACGGAGTTGTATAAAATTCAAGACTTGTTTCCGGAAGCAAGGTATTAAACATTTAATTCCTGTGCCAATATTGCAGATAAGAAAGTTATACATAACCACAAATAATTATTAAAGTTTGCTGATACGCTTGAAGTGTGATGCCGACGCTACAAAATCAACGAGCACTTTCGACGATAAATTTGGTTGTTCCACAGAAGAAGCCACTGAATTGCTATTAATTGCAAGAAAACTTAGTCTAAATGTTATTGGTGTGTCTTTCCATGTTGGCACCGGCTGTAATGATCCTCCTGCGTTTAAGCGAGCTATTGCAAATGCTCGGAAAGTTTTTGATTCTGCAAAAGACCTTGGGTTTAAATTTAACTTACTCGATATTGGAGGCGGTTTCGCAGGTATTCATTTTAATTGTCATTCCCTGTAAACAAACCTAGCATTACTAAATATATTTCCCAATTTTTTTTCAACTTATTTATGATGTATTTAACTTATGTGTACAGGGAACTCTGATATTCTGACTACAATTGTAAGTACATTTATTAAACCATTTAAATTTGAGAAACCATTTTGCATCTTACATGAATTGAATTAACAGCTCTCACAAGTCATCAACTCTTCTTTGGAGAAATATTTTCCAGAAGATTGTGGTGTGAAAATAATTGCAGAACCTGGACGGTTTTGCGTAACGTCGGCGTTCACTTTACTAACTCAGGTTCATTCTATCAGGGAAACAAAAGGGGAAGATAAATCGTCTTTTAAGTACTACATCAACGACGGCATTTACAGCAGTTTTACTACTGCTGTCGTCGATAAAGAAAATTTTTGGCCAGAGACGCTTCTGGTGAGTGAACGAAATTAAATCTAAGCCTATAATTTCCCAAATTTACTTTGTTTGTCATATACAGAATAATATATCGAAGGAATAATTTAACTTGGCTTAAATTCTTTCAGCCATGCGAAGGCGATACTTTTAGCTCCTCCGTTTATGGACAATCGATGGACGGTGTTGATCAAGTTTGTAAAAACGTGGAACTTCCTAAACTGCAATTAGGAGAATGGCTTGTTTTCAAAAATATGGGTGCCTACAGTTTTGTATCAGCGACACACTTCAACGGATATTCGAACCCAAAGGTGTACGCTATTTCTAAACTAAAAACCTGGTAAGACTACTTTTCCTAAAGTACTATTTGTAGAATAATTTACTTTGAAAATTCCCTTTGAGATATGCAATAATATCATTCTAACTGAAAAAACAAAGTATTTAACCTAAAATATGGCAATTGAAGTAAAGCAAAAAAGTTTAAAGGAAAATTAAGGGCACTTCAAAAATAATTAATTAGATTGTAGTCACTGCCCTTATTTAGTCACAAGCACTGAAAACTATATTAAGTTTTTCAAATTGCCACTTTGGCTGTAGAGAAATAAATTATAAATATATTCGAAAAGAGCACTCCGTACAATGCCTAAAAATCGCAATTCCATTTCCTTCTAATCTAATGTTGACTTTTCGGTAATTTTCAAAAAATTACAATAATAGTAAATAAAAGTATTATTTGTAAATTACTTTAAGGAATAGTGCTTTCGTGGGAACTTTCCCAATATTCCGTGTGTAGTAAATTTTGGGATACAAAGTGAAATTCGAGAAAGCAGTAGGGGAAGAGGAAAAGTCCAATGTTATTTGAATTTTACATTTCCATCTTCCCATGGAAAGCCTCCCAATATTCCCAATATATTCAACTTATAGGACTGGCAATTGATATTTACCGAAACATTAAGTGATATTTGCAAAAATCAGTAACAGCTATTCTGATCTTTGTTTTCAGGAATGTTCTGAAAAATGTTATTCCAGAGGAAGACCTTATTTTTCTTTAGAATCTCAACCTAGAAGAGAAACTAATTATTGACACGATGACATGTAAAATCACAAAACTTGACTATTTTTGCATTTTTTGCTATACATGAATCAGAAATCAATAACATACACCAACCACTGCTACGACATTTTGCTAGATTGAATATTCTAAATGTATGTGATACATCTTACGGCAATATTCCCAGGACTAGTTTATTTTTGCAAGTGCACTCTAGGGTTCACGTACTTAACTTTTATGTAGCTTGACCCTTGACTAGCTTCTTAAGTTGAATCCCCTGACTTTATGTTGAATCCCTTGACTAGATTCTTAAGTTGAATCCTTTGAATAGCTTCTTAAGTTGAATCCCTCGACTAGCATCTTAAGTTGAATCACTTGACTGGCTTCTAAAAATGAATCAGTCGTTTGTATTGTAGTTGTATGTAGTTTCTTACAAGTAATTAGTCGCCTTTAGTTATATTTAATTTCATGAATGAAACTAAGCAAGGATTACAAGTGTCCCTCAACATCAGTTGCAGCAGTAACAGAAACTTATATAGTTATAATAAAACACTCTACTATATATGTATGCATTTTGTAACCTATAAATACGGTAACTCACATATATGGAGAAGAACATTGAGTTGCAACCCTGGTGGTGGTGGTGTAAAGTTTTCCCTTTTTGAATTATCAATAAAAATTACTTTCAAGTAACACTAAAATACAAAACATCTGTGTCTCTTCATTTATGATAGTACATTTATTAAGATCAAAATTTTTTGTCTATTCCTTCAAGCAGAAATCTTTGCAAAGTTTATTGTTCAGTAGTTGATTTTATCTTTTAGGACAACATGTGCTGTTGCATTCTCTTTAGTCTCATTTCATATTGCTTTATGTAGTATTAAAATTGTTGTCTTATCTCTACAAACTTGGTAGAGGAATGATATAGAGGCATGCATATTATCTTAGCTAAAGCTTAACTCAATTTGAAATGGCAATGAAATTTAATGTTGCATTAGTATGCGCACATCTTTTGCTATAATTCAACTTTCAAAGTACATGTAAAAATGCTCGTGAAAATAAGATATTTTAAACACAAGTCTTTAAGAGGAAACAATTATACTGTGCAGCTTGTTAGCTAAAAGATCTTTTTCCACTATATGATAATTACAAATAGTAGTACTATAGTGAAGTGTAAAGTGAAAAATGACATTTGACATTCCGCTGGTCTAGTTCATTTTATTCAATAAATGCTGCAATCGAGATTGGAGTTAGGTTAACTGCGGTTCAAATAAAGTGAACTCATTTTTGCTGAATTGCTGAATACACAAAAGCATTTATCTGTTCTTATTAAAAGCAAATACATAAAGTAGTACAGTATATATTATATCAAATATTTTCAGGCAACTGTAATATTTTCTGTAGGCTTACGAACCCAAAATATAAAAGCCGATCCAACTAAAGTGCATCTGAAATATAAAAATAAGTTTGCATTTACTGGTCCGCCATTCTTCATTAAATTATTTAAATTGGTATAAAAATAATTATTTAAAGCTTTCCGATATTGATATGCACGCATGTACTATTGAATAGCGTTATTATAGGAAGGTGTTCTCACAGTAGGACGTAAACTCCTTTCTTTTCGGGGGCAACCCATTTGATTTTTTCGATGTACTTGTCCCCTTTAGAGTTATGAGTGGCAGAGTTGCACTTAATCATTTTTTGAGTCTTTTCGTTCAAAAGAAAGGTTCCGACAAAGGATATGTCCTCCTCAAAATTGAAATTTCGTCCTTGGACTAAAAACCCTCTGAAAGAAGCATTAGTATTCTCGCGATTTCCAGCGATGGTCAAAGTAACTACTTCTCCTGGGGAAACTTTATTCTTGTCTAATGTCAAACTGTAAGGAAATGGAGACGTTTGTGGGGTGGCATTTCCATGATGGGGAGTTAAGTATTCACAAACGTAGGAATTGGAAGGAGCTCCGCTTGAGTTGGCCAATGCAGAAAAATACAAATACCCAGTGAAAATCAGTACTAAAAATGACCAATGGAAATTCATGACTACACAGTTATCCAGTTCAGAAATTAAGGTTGGAGAAAAATAAAAATATGTTGAAAATGACAGTAGGAGAAGTTTTCGCTTAACAGACAGAGGGAAAGGTCGATTTAATTAAGCATCTAGAATTAATTTTCCATTGTATTTATTTATTACTATTTTGGTTTTGCAAATAATAGGCAATAAAATTACTTAAATCATTCTACCATGAATTTAAACCTGGTGTGTGACGCAATTTCATAAAAGGAATAAACAATGACGAATTTTCAAAGTATACCAGCATAGTAGTAGTATTTAAAGCTTTACAGTTACGACGAGTTCTCTGCAACACAATATCGATCGGGGGAGAAGATATTAACCCTCAAAGTTGTCTTGAAAGTGAATTAATCACTTTTTAACTCTTGAATTCAAGTTTAGATTTGGTAGCGTCCTCTGCACATCTTGTCCCCCTTTTTATAGCAATATTCTCTACAGCATCATTATATAACCTTACACGTCATAGAATTTCCATTATGGGGTAAAATTTTTCAATTATCATCGCACATCTATATGCTTTGAAGAATAAATCCTTATTTACTTGAAATTAATTGGGAAAAATTTGAAGATTTCTAAATTAAGTCTCACGGTCATGTATAAAATATCTACATACATGTTAGATATTGATTCAGCAAAAACTTTTCTGATATACAGATCAAGAAGGAAGTAAAATTTTATTTCCTAAGTTAAAAAATTATTTAGCCATTACAAATGATAAAGCTACTTGTTCAGAACTGTAAGTCTTAATTGCATGGTCTCATTTTTCTGTAGTATATTGTTACTCCTATTTAAACGGTGTGTTATTGTACGATATCTTAGGAAACTAATCTTCAGTTTGGTTAAGTTGATATATTTGCTATTGAGTATATTTTAGCAATATTGTAGGATGAATATATCTACATGTACTTAAAATGATAATTAACAAAAGTAATTAGAATGCTTTATTTCTTACTTGCAATGATTAATGGAATTAGGAGTGGACCAGAGCTTTCAGTTACTCAATTTATGTTTTACTTTGAATTTCTAAGGTCTCTTCCTCATTATAAGATATAAGTTTTGATAAATTGCAAAAGCTAAATTTAATCGATTATCGGTCATGCATTATTTAAACTAGCTTGAACGTTTAAGGATTGTAAAATTGATTTGATGAATGTACGACCTTACCCTTTATGCTTCAGTAATATAAAGTTCTACTGACTAGTTATTTTGGCTTGGCTTCCCAAATTCTTATGTAAATAGAAGCCAACCTGTTTGTTTTGTGAATGTACTGGTAACGCGATTGCCGATCTTTACTCTGCCCAATTTAATATGCAGAATTTATATTATGACGTCATGTACCCCTTTGCTTTATTAGCAAAGGGGTAAATGACGTCATCCTCCTGTTTTTCTAATTCTCTTTGGAATTAAATATCCTTCATTGGAACGGATTGCATTTATCGCTTACCAGCAGCGGCACAATCCAATTAAATATAGTAGTACGTTGAAGCCAATTATTCCAAGAAGTATACCTAGTTCTGTAGAACTCTACTGGAGTAATCAGCCACATACTGTACTACTATATAGTGATTTAAAGGACAGAATCTATATATTTTTGCAATTTCTGATTCCCACAGCCATCAAAATAACCATATCAGTTTTAACCATAACTGAAGTGTCAAAACACTGCAGTCGCGTGCGTAAAATATGCTGAAAAAATACATCTTCCTTGACATCTATTAAAATCCAGTGTCATTCTTTGGCTATATAACATGAAAATGAAAAGCTTTGACTTAAAGAGTCGATATCAAACAACTCAACAGGTTTCCTTTTATTTCCATGCAGTTTCAGTTTCCATCTACTCAAATCTGATTCAATCGTTTAAATCTCCAAGAAAATTTTAATACTGCAAAGAGAAGCCAATTATTCAATCAAGATGAACTGCACTCTGGAAAAAAGTAAGGCCAACTATTTTTGATTAACTTTATCTTGGTGATGCCTGAACACTGTGCAACCTGAGCGGCCAAAATATTTTGCTGCTTTCCATAGAGAACCGAATTTGCAATTACAGCTGTGTTATCAGTATCTTTCTATAAAATATTAATAAAATTGTTACCCTTTGTGAGTAAATCTGAGACAAAATCACAAAATGCATGAATAACAATTATGTAGTCAAATTGAATTTATATTTAAAATTCTATATTTCCGTAGGCTATAGTGAAAACGATGACGTTTTACAGGATGAAAATAATAAAGTCTACGCAACTGACCTCCGCAACATAAGAGACACAGCATATTGCATACTACGATTTTCTAATTCTATTTTCATTTGCTAAGTGTCTTTTTAAAACGAGGTGAGAAGAAAACTTCATTTACATTAATAGGAAATATTGAACTAGTTTATTATGTTAAGAAATATGTGCATATCTCTTTGTATACCTGTATTCCTATTTTTAATTTTCACCGTGTTTTAGTATTGCACTATATGAATTACTATGATTAATGATAATTTCAGTGTGACACCTTAATGACATTTTAAGATTGAATTCTCAGCAAAAAGCTCTGTGATTAGTATTAGTAGTAGTTTTAATTCTCTGTGGTTTTGGTCGCCAGTCTGCCTGTCTGCCACGCCAGTTCTAACTAATTTCATTGTCTGCAATTTAAGTGCAATATAAAGCACCTGCCGTAAAATACGAAATAATTCCATTTATTACTAAAGACTGCTCAAAAATTATGATAAAAGACGAACAATAAAATCTCTGTCAAAGTTTCAAGAACTGAAAATGGTAATCATAAAAACTAAAATTGCAGCAATCTCTATTAGTGTATAGTAATGAAAATTCACAATTGTCCATAATTCGTAACGTTCATGTAAAAGGTGCCCAGAACACAATGTTTGGTCTTTGATCTACTACTTTCTTGCATGATTTGTTTATGAAAATAAGCTGTACTTTGCATTTTTTATGCAAAAATTAGAATGTGCAATGATGACTGGAATTCCCCATGTTGAAGAACTATTATGGCAGGGGAAGTTTTTTAAGGATGAATTTTTAACCAAATTCTCAATGTGGAACTAGTTTCGATGTCTGAAATGCGTGTAAAGTTTGCAGTTAAATAAAGTCCTATTCCACAACCATTACACTGATTGAGTTCGGATATTCGTTCTAATTTAAATTTTCGTATTAATGACAACATAACCTACTCAATAGTGGAATCGCATGGTATCGAGTGTGGTTACAATAAAAGAGTTTATTAATAAAACATGGCAAAATGAAATTAAATATTTGACAAGTATTTTTTCAATGGCAGCTATAAATGATAGAAAATAATTAAAACAACAATTAAAACGATCTCAACAAATTTAGAAATGAAAACCGAAATAACACTAACACAGAAAACGCTACACAGGAAAGTATGGTAAGAGTGATGAGAGCAGTTTGACTGTTCCAAGGTTGTGACTGAACTGACCTAAGTATATATAGTTTTGACCTGGAAAAAGAATTGCTTAGCAAAGGGACAGGAGTGAACATCAATATTTCCCTGGCTCCTTTGCAAATTTTATGGTATTTTACATTTCAAAATGAGTAGACCAAATCGTGTTTCTTTCCTATGACATGACAATAACCGAATTTTTTACAATAGTAACTTAAATCTGTTAAAACACTAAATTTAACTTTAATCTAAGGATTTATAATTAAAGAGTTATTGCTGTAATTTTCTCTAATGTACCGAAAATGATATCTAAATGACATACTGCTCTTTGAGAAAGAACTGCCCACTTAGTGCACTCCATAATTTTATCCCGGCAGTACAAGTGCTTAAAGGAAATCGATTATTTTTAAACTTCTGGGGATGTTGTCGGGTTGTCGCATACCATTTTAACCCAAAAGCAATTTAACATTAATATTGTGACACATTTTGCCGAAGGATAAATAAACTAATGATAACACCACCGACACTAATTTACAGTTACAGTATGACTTATTAGATGCCTTGTAAATTTTCAAAAGAATATTTGTAGCAATTGTAGTAATGGGACAAGAGAGTAATAGAATTTCCCATTAAATCACAAAAATTTTACTGTAAGTTGTAATATTCCTTCTCACAATATTTCACGCAATCGGTATACAGCCGAAAATTATATTTGCTTGTCATAAGATAATTTGTATGATTTTTGTAATTGCATCAACTATATTTTTGTCAACGGTGTTATTAACATGCATTAGAAACTTTTTTGTTGTTTTAACTGTATATTGACTTAAAAAAGGATCCACTAGGTCGTCAATAATTTAGTTTGCCAGTCATGAAGTCTACACGACTTCAAGACTACATATTCTCTGATGTAAATTCATTTCACGCAGTGTGCAAAACGGCTTCTTGGACACCTTCATAAACTGTTCATAGCAACACTTAATAGTTTAAAAAATACTCATCAAAATTGTCACCAGTTGGAAAATAAAATCTTGCGGTGATTACAGTTCCACATTTCTTGCTCTGTCTATTAGTTAATATAATGGTGAATAATATGTAGGGCACAAAATTAACTAAATAATTGGGTATTCGAAACAAAAATTTGTCATCCGTTTGAAGAGTATAACTCACGGTTTACAGAGATGTTGGACTACAATTTTCTCCGCTCAATCCTACATTACGAAAAAATTTTCTCAAGGATTGGGGTGTGCCCTTTGGAATTTACTATCACGAGGACAGTATTTTCTGTGAAAGTGACTCCCAAGAAATGGAAATGTATTGTGTCATTGGTTGGTGCTGTGAATGTTGCGATTTTAATGTTTTGGATAATGTACCATAATGGAAAAGTATTATATGTCACGAATTCAGTCTACAAACCTCATGTAGTAATCATGAACGTATGCGTTATTGCTCTTCTTCTAATTGCAACATCAATCAATACTGTGGTTGGACGAAACATTCACCAATTAGTATCGATGCCAAATAAAATTGTGAAACTCGACAAGCATTTTGAAGGTAAATCTTTTACTGCATTTACTTAAAATAATGGTTAAAATGAAAAAAAAATAATTAATTCATTTAAACATTAGAACTGTTTAAAGAGGAACGGAAAACAACCAAACCGGGAATAATGTTAAAACTCATTTCAGCTGGATTAATATTCCTTCCATATGTAATGCTCCTCTTTGGAATCATGTTTTCCCTGTACGCTGCCCTGAGTAAAAACGCGCCTATCCGATTGGAAGTCATCGAAGCCTTAGGTTACCCCTCCCACTATTCGAGGAATCTGGTTGTTAGAATTTCAGTGGGAATTTATATATTGCTTGTTGCAATCAGTCTTTTGTCCACGCTCACAATAAGCATTATCATCGGTTTCGTATTTTTGCAAATCCCAATATTCTGGTTGAACTTGCTATTAAAAATACCAATTTTGGATGAAAGGTCGAAAATTGCGTACAAAACTCTCATCGTTCTTATGACGGAAGTAAATGACTTGGCCAACTCTTCTGTTGCCTGTGTATTGTTTTCCGCACTTGTGATCAGCACCATAAGTCTGTTCGGAACCGTCAAGCTATACAACGTAATTGAAATGCCGATGTACTTGATTCTGCCAGGCCTTGCTATAATGTTCATAATTGTGGAATTCGTAGAAATACCACAAGGGGCACAACTCCACACCAAATCAACTCTTTTGCTACGAAGGTGGAAGAATAGTTTCCAGAAGGACACAAGGAAATTTGCATTGGGTTGTCTACCACTGTATGTACAGGTCTACACATTCTTCGTAGTAAAAACGAGCACCACATTCACATTTTTAGATATCATGATTGAAACAACCAT
>CM036940.2:69149032-69348402 GCA_020352615.2 Yoshiicerus persimilis | reverse complement strand
TTTACGTTTGTGCGATGTGAATAAAATAAAAAGGAGTTTTGCTTGAGAAATATAGAAATGTTACCGTTATTACGAAAATTTGGGTTGCCAATGTTTGCAAAGGTGATATAAAAAATGGTTAATTTTGCAGTTCTTTTCGCATTTAGCAGTTTTTTGCGTTCTGCGCTTTGACACCCATAAAATATGTGCGAAATGCGCAATAACCGAACACTGTGCGTTACGAAATTAAATGACTCGTTTAATAATTTTCTTGTTGAAGAAAATAATTAATTATGACAATTAATTATAGTGCTCTAACTGAATTTGAAGCAATAATTGCGGGTACCATTATTTTGAAATTGCAGTAAAGCCATTTAATACAAATGAGACGACAATTAAACATTCGATTTCACAAATATATAGATCTTATAGTTGCAAATGTGTGCTTGAAACTTGCCAATAACACGAATATCAGCATTGAATACTCAGTTGAATACCAAATCCAAAACCGTGATACAGAGCACTAATTTTATTTCGCATTTGTACCACTGCAATGACAAGTCACAACAGGGGCATGTAGTAAAGTAAGTACAAACACGCCCAAATAAATTCCATTCCAAGCTAATAATGTGCCTTGTACGTAAGGGCAATGCATTTCTTTTGTAAGAATTGCAATGTTTTTTATGAACTAAACAGTATTTAGAGTAAACTAAACCATATAGTAATATGCATTCAGGACGTGTTATTTATTGCAAATTAAAAAGAGAAACCTAGATAATCATTTCATGCTCTGCTTTTTGACATATATTCAAAATTTCATGTAACCTACCTACCAATTTCTAAGTCTATTGCAAAAATTTGTTCTACGCCAAATAACCGTGATAAACGTTGTTGTAAAGTGAACGAAAGTGTAAATTAACGGTTTGGGTTGGAACGGTGTTGAGGCAGACCTATTCCAATTAGCGAAAAAGATCACAAGAAATGGTAAAAGACTTAATGAAATACCAAATGATCGAATATTTATTTAATATCAACGAAATATAACAATTTTCAGTAATTTAAAGAGCAGTAACCCTAATATAATCGACTTTGAAAGCCTTATCTTCTCCCTGCCATGTTGGGTACCAACCGCTTCGGCCGGCCCAAAAGTCACCGAAAGCCTAAATCAAACGTATTTATTAAGACTTTGATAATCGAAAAAACTTAAGTGAAGGGATATGCGGAAATAATAAGTTGTTTTAAAAGAAAAGTCTTACATTTCCGCCACTGTTGGACCACGGTTTTGGTGGATTGTTGGTAGCATCGTCGGGGAAATAGTTGTTGGTACCTCCAACGGCCAAATTAATAAGTAAGTAGAACTGCGATTTAAGAATTCAGTGCGTTAAATTTGTAAGTGTACTATTAATTTAACCCAAAAACATTTTTTTAACCAAAAAACCCAAAACCCCCCCAAAAAATTTAAAGTTTACAACAAAAAACCGTACTTCTTGATCAAAAGGAGCCATTCTTGGATTTGGAGCGCCAACCCATGGATTTTCAACAGTAGAAGGAAAGCCTCCCAATTCCCAGAAACCTCCGGCAGGGGGATTAACCGTTCCGATTTCAGCACCATCCAAAAGGAATTTTATATACTCTATATCAAAATAAAATACAATTTCATTATATTAACATAAGGAATTATAATTGAAACTGTTCTAGTAAAATTAGATTTAAATTTTAAGTGCGGGCACAGTATGTGACAAATGGCATTTTAAGTAAGTTCAGCATAAATAGTAGTTAACACATACGATCAGTCCATTCGATTCCATAAAGATGAAAATCTCTGTCGAATCCTTGATCAAAAGGAGTATTTCTTTCAGCGTGGGCGTGCTCATAACCATTGTATGGCCAATAAGGTCCAAAATGGAGTGTTGAGGACATTTGTTCACTGCCAATGTTTGTTCCAGCAGGGTTGAACAATTTTCGGTTTCCACGAGATTCCATAATATCAATTTCTCCAGAAGCAGGCCATACTCCGTAAGCGTTATGTCTTGGCAACATCCAAATAGCTTTTCAATAAAAAATTTAAATATTATTAGTACTCCTAATTTTGTATAATATATCAATTCTGATTACAAGAGTCATTATTTCAAAAATATATGGAATGTTTTCTTTTGTTTCTATTTTACCTGGCCAAAGCCAATCACCGGCTGGCAATTGAGCGCGGACTTCAACTTTTCCGTACGTAAATGAAAAGCTGTTGACGGTGCGCAGACGAGCTGACATTGCTGGGTTGATCACATTTCCGCCACCGCCGCTTCGCTCGCATCCCCAGAATGCGGGGTTGGTGCACCTTAATAGTAACAAGGAATTTTATTTACGTGTGCCAAAATTAAGAATTCTTATTAAAAAACGTTTACTAATTAATAAATAATTACTCGTCAGCGGGAGAACCTCCTAAAAGACTAAGAGTTCCAGTTTCAACAAAATTTTCTCCGTGGCGATCATTTGTCAAAGTTGGGTTAATGTAAAGTACTCCGTTTTTAGTGTAGCTGTTTGTTCGACTGTTGTGGTAAACTTGGAATTCCCAATTCTGTAAAAGAAATTAAAGAATCAATTTATTTTTAATACACATATATACATGGACAATTAAATTACATGATGTAATAAAATGCTTACACCACCACCGCTCATTGTAATTTCATGACCCCATTTATTGAAATCCAAAAAGTCGAAATTGTCTTCGAAGATAACGTCTCCTGGAGCGTAGGTTTTACCATTTGGTCCTCTTGTTATAGAAACATCTAGAAACAATTATCAATGGTTTTTAGTGTGTTGTCTAATATTTGCATGTTTAAAAATCTATTAATCAATGCTAAGAAAAGCACTGAAGAGTCTAACAGAAGATAAAGTACAGATAATTAACCCTTGAAGATCATGTTTTATTTAAATAGTTAATAACATACTAAAAGTCTGTAAATATTGTATATTTCTATTGATTTTACTGTATCAGTACAATAGGAAAATTTAGATTTCATTGAATAGTAAATATTTATCTTACTTGCGGAAAATGCAGATCCCACCACACAGGCGAGAATTGCTAAGCGTAACGAAAATCCCATTATTGTAATAGTGTAAACCGTGACTTATGAAAAGATTACAGCAAACTGACAATTAATTCGTTGAGGCAATCCCTTTATTCATGTACTTTATCTTTTTCAATCACCACTTGAGTGCCACACATCTTCCCAGTAATGATGGATTAGTTTTATTTGGCATTTGGCTTATCAAAGCCATGCTGATTGTTCTTCAAGTAGCGTGATCATTATTTTCTAAATGTGCACAAGGCTATGATCATTTGGAGAACTTCGGCATGGTAGTTTTATATAAAGTTACAATATATCATCTAAGTGAAACCATTTTTAATAATATCCTTAATAATATAATAATAATAAGTTTTAATGGTTTAGTAGTTCAATAATAATACTAATAATGATTCACAATAAATAATTTAATTGCTAAGTCGGGTAAAGCCCCCACAAAAGCTACATGCGGATATTAAACTAATTTTATTTGATGTTAATGTTACGCGCATTCAAATCCTTGAGAACAATATATTGATTATATTGTTGTTCGGTAAACCTCTTGAGGCATCATACGAGCAGAATATGCATATCCTTGTGTATCGTAAAATATTTGTCATCCGACATCTTTCAATCAGTCATCATTATCTAATCCTGCCCTGTCCGACAAAATCACATAATATTTGACAGCCAAACTGAATCCATAAGTTTCAGATTATGCATGCCTTAGTAGGATGGCAGTTTTGAGTATACCTATAGTGTATTGAGAAAAAGATAAATATGATTGATTATTGGAAAGTAAAATGTTGAATGTTTATTAATAGGCTGAAAACAAATTTTGCCTGAACTGTTAAAAATTGTATATTAAAAACCTGTAAATCAGTTTCCTGTTGACAAATTTGGCCATGATGTAATATGTATTTTTATTTCTTAAGCCCTTGCAATATTTACAGTATTATTGCCAACGTTTTATCTTTGGTGCGAGTTTGAATTAGGTAGATTAAGGAAATTGCTTTTGA
Organism: Yoshiicerus persimilis; assembly: GCA_020352615.2. NCBI lineage: Eukaryota > Metazoa > Arthropoda > Collembola > Entomobryomorpha > Tomoceridae > Yoshiicerus > Yoshiicerus persimilis. The sequence continues at coordinate 69,344,342 of CM036940.2, read as the reverse complement.
CTATGGTGTTATGGCTAAATGCGCTCATCAGTGCAATTAAATGCACAGTTTGCACAGTTTTGATTTCAGCACATTTCTATTACATGCGAGACTTTCCAACTTAATATCATTACAACTAAAATAATATCATATGAAGGATAACGTTGAATATCGAAGCTCCTAAAACGGTGAAACTCTAATACAGTGCAGTCATGTAGGCTTAGAGAAGCATGCAGAGACAGCAGTAACTAATTTTAAACTATATTTATTTCTCACTTATATCTGTATGAGATCAGCTTGATCTTGTGATTGCCATTTTCATTGCATGTTGCTTCTTTTTACAAAGGTAGATGATTCAATTTAAATTCCCTATGAGATATAGGATGAACCATTATCTATAATTGTTAGTTCTGATATATTGCATATTATAAATGTTTGAATTCAGAATGTTAAACTTGGAGTGCACAGATGGCCTTTTCCTATTTTATCGATCTAGAAAAGTGTATGACAGAACTAACAGAAATGCATTTTTGCTACTTGGCTGGAATATACAAGTCCATACGTCTAAAGGTATTGACGCTATGAGACATCTATCGGAATTATTTTGCTGTTTCGGGCGAACTCAAACCTTCTGCGTTAGCAGAAGGTATTGCCACTTTTTGGAAAATTGTCCATATTTTCTGACTGTGACATTGTGTCCTAAATTTTTTGCGAGAAAATTGTGGGAAATGTATCTGGCTTTCGAAAGAGGTATCCCACTACATCGTATGACATTTATGGAAGATATGAGAGCAGAATTTCTACAGCAATCTGGCGATTTTTCGACGGTTTACATAGCATTTTCAGACTTTGTTGAGGTTTTTTTTCAGTAATTTTGCTCGGACTCCTTTCATAAAAGTCGTAGGAGACTGTGCAATACCTCTTTCGAAAGCCAGATACATTTCCCACAACTTTCTCGCTGACACTTTAAGATACAATGTCACAGTCAAAAAATATGGACAATTCTCCAAAAAGTCGCTATACCTTTCTGTGTAAATCGTGAGTTTGACTTCGCCCGTTTCCGATACACCTGCAATTGGTGATGTTGTTCATGTGTCTGTGCACTCTAGCGATCTGAGCGCACGGCGGCCCCAGCCAGCCTATTGAATGCTGAAAAAACTGTAATTTTATTAAAAATATCGCATTGCCTGAGTTAAGCTAAATATAGATATGCATGTCAAAATTAAATGATTATATTACTATGTTATAAATTAATCAGTCAATTACATGTTGCGTACGTAAGAACATTAAACAATGCTTCTGCTAAACGGAATGCGTTTATTTCTGCCGACGTGACATTTGTCTGCTAATGTAAGTTAAGTAGGCAACAGAAACCAACGTACATTGAAACCAATGAGAAATACACCTTTTGCTTATCACGCTCATCTGCAGAAATTTCATATTACGTAAATCAATACTTGTTCCATATTTGCATCCTAAAAATAATATTTAGTAACATTAAGGAAATTCAGCAAGTGTAAAGTGTATCACAAACATTCGTATGTAATACTGATATGGAAAGACACTTAAATAAAATTGAATTGAAAAGCAAATAGGCGAAGCCTGTTGTCATTCTTTTATCATTTAATACATTAAATTAGAGATGCATTATTAATTATTTATTATTTTCACCAATCAAATTTTCTAATGCAGTGAACTATTTTTTCAACAATCTGTTTGAGTACTATCACAAGAACAATGGAGAACTTCGTTCTTACTGTCCAAAGTAAAATGTCAAATATTACAACGCAAAGCAATTTGTCAGTTTTGTTTTTCAAAAACTTACTAACTCTTGGGTATTATTTCTGCATTATTCCATTTAAATTTGAAATAAGAAACTTGCCTTCTGTATCCACGAAAAGTTTCTCAAATGTTTGTATTATTCAAACAAATAAAATTCAAAAGGTAAATTTTATTATTCAAGTTACTTTATCCAATTTGAGTTTTTACTAATACATTTTTAATTGCAGGTTATGTGTTCTATTGTTTTGTGCTGCCTAATATGGCGAATGGTTTTATTTGTAATGGAGTTGTTGGAACACTCAGATCCTTCAGAGAATTCTTTTGGTTCTTTTATGTACTGGGGAATAATAATTGAATGTGTATGCTTGGTAGTTCTAATGAAACTTTTTTGGTTTAACAGCTCTGGTTTTAAATTTATAATTGATGAATTGGCTAACATTGAAAACAGCAAAGAAATAACAATCTTTAATATATATTCAATCAATTCAATTGGCAGTGCACGAAAAATCGTTTGCCACATTGTGACTTTTAGCTTTATATTAGCTGCATTTGCAAATCTAATATTGCTTGACCAAAATGTTTACACTTCTGATAATTTATTTTCTGAAAATATTTTTCCTTGTATTCGTTCCAAATCTTACAAAAACTTCTTTCTTGATTACAAAAGAGAAAATGAAAACATAGTTTTGACAGCTATTTTCATCACAATATATATGTTAGGTCATTGGTCATACGTACTTTCAATGCATTTTGCTGATTTACTTTTCATTTGCCTTTTTTTCACTCTTTCCGAATATATTGACAATTTTATGGTGAAATTGAAAAACGGACTGATTCCTCACAACCAAGTAAGTTTCTACTCTTATTTCGCACTACTTCTTTAAAATGCCGTAAAGTTGTGACAAATGTGACAAAATATGTCTTTGGGAAAGCAATTCCTTTACCTTGATGCATTAGGAAGCGAATTCAATAAAATACATCAAACAATGAAACAACATTTCAAATTGAAATAAAAATAAGGCATTGTTGAAATATTAAAATCGATTTTTTTTTGTTTCCGACTTTTATAACATTTTCAAATACTAGAGATGCAACCAAAAATAAACAATAAAAGTATTCTACGCACATTGAAAATTTTTCTTTGATTTCTGCAGGTATCCCTGTATTACTTTAAAATGAAGCAATTCTCAAATAGGATAAATGGTGACTTTGGGAATATGATACTACTTTTTCTGTCTTCTTGTGTACCCTTCTATGCCATCCTCAGTATAGATCTTTTATTTGACAAATGGGATAACAATAATATTTTGATAATTCTGTACGTAATCTATTTACCCGCAATAATAATTGCATTTGCAAAGGTTCACAATCGGGTAAGTAACGATATTCGGTAAAATAATAATTCACAATGTAGTACATATATAACGGGGCCAATGTTGACGAAAATATATCACTTAAATGCAGAAAGTTGTAAAACAAAATGATATTGATAGTAAATAATACTTTGTCGACTTTTCATGTAATTAAATACGACTTTAGATGTGTGAACTAAGCGAATGGTTGTTCATAGAAAATAACGTAACACGAATTCCTCAACAAGAAGTTTCTTTGATTTTGCATGACATATCACTGGATTCAATTGGAATAAAAGCGGGACCCATTCTGACAATAACTTATAAATTCGTTGGATCGGTAATAAAATTATTTTAACGAAATGCCAAATATTTAATTCCATACATAAATTGCATATATATTGCCTTTCCATTTTAGTATTGCGGTTTAATAGTTGCGTATATCATCATTATACTGCAATTCAGGGGACCTTTAATCAAAATGACTGGAAACAACTAAAGAACCTAGCTCCACTGCAGCAATTAATTAATAATTTGTGAATAAATATACTTTTATTGAATGTTGACTTCCGAAATATTTCAAAATTTATTTTAAACCTATTTATGAATAAAATTAACGCGATAATGCAGGGAACCGTTATAAAGTGATATCTTTGAATAGGCAAATAGTATTGATTTTACAATCTAGATTTTCATAAAAGAATTTTATCGGCTGATTAGGAACTAAAATTATTTAATGCGTTGCGGCAATATTGTGTGCACGCAAAATTAATGATGACTAATGACTAGCATGGCACATGAACAGTATTAAATTAAATGAAAATTCAGTGGCACTATTTTCTTTATTTTACAATACGAAAAAATTTAAGATGTATTCATTTATATTGCAGATATATATTTTGTGACAAATTCCTTTTGAAAAAGAATATTAATTCCAATATAAACGTTAAAATAATCCCAGCGGTAAGAAATGCAAAAATATAAAAGATAGATATAATATTTGAGTTATTTAGGGACAGTTGCCGTGTTAAATTGTTTGAAGAATCTGTGATATTTTCCAATTTGATTTGAAATCTTAATTCTTGTTCCTTGTAATAATTGTTCCATTGTTCAAACAACCAGTATATGCCAGAACTCATTAAATACTGCAAACGACAATTTAGAAATCTTTGGCCGAAGGAATAATTGATCTTAAAGTATTGTGAATCATACTCAAAGTTTTCTTCTCCTCTTATGTAACTAGTTCCACGGAATAAATATTTTTCATATACATTTAACCATTTGGTGCTGTCAATAAATGCCGTTTTGTTACACATTGTCAAACTTCGTAAGCACGATTCAACTTTGGGAAATGAACTCCTGAATCGCCATTGCCGAGGTACAGATGACTAAAAAGAAAGTTTGAGGGGTATTTTAAGATACTCGTTAATGCTCTGTTATCGGTTTTATTGCTATTATTTTCAATTTCCATTAGGTTATGAACTAAAGTCCAGTTAATTTTAGTAATCTCCCAATTCTCCAAATGTTTTAAATATACAAAAACTTCGTTCTTTTTATATCTGTCAAGGTTTTTTAGTATCGATGAAATAATTTCCCCTCTTTTATTTAAATCAGGAATCCTATCTTCACAAGACCGAAGAATTTTCACACTAATTGCACTCAATATTTCATCAAAATTTGGTAATCGAGGATCTTTGCATATAAAACCAAGCACAAGCAGTTCCTTTTGGTAAAGTCCCTTGGAATAACCCGCCTCATTAGTGAGTTCAGTTAACCTTTCGCTAAATTTCCCTTTTGAACTGATAATGGCAAAGTTTTCTAAATCTTTTATAAAACGATAATTTCTTTGAAGATATTTTGGCAAAAACATTTCATTAACTATAATAGATTTGTAAGCATTTGTCAAAACAACTCCTACTAGTATCCAAATTCCAAACGTGAATATTAACTTTAATTTATTTATTTTATCGTTTATTGATACTCCTTGTTCCAGAAGAGTGGCACTGTAGTTGAGAGATTCACGGAAAAAGTCTTTTACTGTCGAAGATAAGTTATGCATTATTTGATAATTTGATTGTTGAGATGCACTCTTCTGAAGATAAAATGCTAAAGATGCAAAAACTGTTGAAACTGCAATTGCAAACCAAGAAATTGTGTCAAACGGTTTGATATACAATTTCCAATTTATATTTTCATGCACACCAGAGCAAGTCACAAAATTCATACTATCATCTCCAGTCAATACTTGGAATACCATTAAGTTAACTGAAAAATCTATGAAGTCAGCAGTACTACTGAAGAAAAACTTGTACTCGGTTTTCATTTGCTTGAAAGTAAAAAAATCCAACCAAATTTTATCCACTTTATTCAAAATAGTAAGATATATTGCATTTTCTAATGTAATTGATTGATTTGCAAGGGACTTAAAAGGGGACACATTTAGCGGTATATTGTAATTCTTCAACACGTATTTGTGGATATCATTCTTGTCAATTATGGTTTTGTTGAAGGTTTTCTCGTCAATGCAATATTCCACATTTGGGAATTCTCTCACTCTATAACGGTCAATGTACAGAATAATGTCATCCATAATTTCCAATGAAAGATTTCTAAATGACATTTCCTTTAGCAAAACAATTGGAGAGAGGGATTTGGAATTGTCACAAAGCAAAGCAGAACAACTTTCACAATATACATGAAAAGTATTAAGCGAATAACCGTCTGAGTTATCATTACTCAATAGTAAGAATATACTGTAATAATTATGAATTCGAAATGTGTACCAGTAGATGATTTCACGAGGCATAATATAAATACTGTAGTCATAAAATTCACGACATCTTTTTGTATACCGATGACAACCCATAATGTTTCGTGAGGTTATACTTTCCAACTTGAAAAGAATACAAATTCTTGCGATAGGGAAAACCCATCTCACCAAATCTAAATTAGATTGATTTTCGTATCCAAATTTTTCAAAAGACATGATATTAAGTATTCCTGGCTCAAGTTCTGTTTTGCTAAAATAAGGAATTTTTTCGTCAAATATTACGTACACTCTTGCTGTATCCACAAACGAGTTTATTAAAATATCAAACTCTTTTAAGTCAATATATACCGTTTCGACAGGAATACTGCATGCAACATTTAAACACAACGTCAATGATATCCTGAACAACCAAAAAGGTTGTATAATTTGTGGAATATTCATACTTAAACTACGTGCCAATACAAACGTAATTAATGAAGCATAATAAACAAAGTATTTCAAATAAACGACACCAACTGATAAAACAATGAATCTGTGCGCTGGTGTTGTAATATCTTAATATTTGCCCTAGAGTCTTCTCAAACACCTTATATTCAATGAGTCTAACGAGGACTAAATGCGAAACTTCGATTATAGTATTCAAAGATTTCCTTAAAACAATCAATTACCTTGAAATCTTGAAGACTATACACATTTTGCAAATTACATTTTAATTTGATCAATAAAGTATTGCTTGGATGGGTTTTTAGGGACACTTAATATAATACTCTCCAGAGTTTAAAATACTAATGTTGATTACAATTCAATTTTACCATTAAATCCAATTGCTTGTTACAAGCAAATGCATCGAGTTCTTCTCCAACTTTGGTATTTGAAAATGCACTTGAGACTGAAACGCAATTTAATCATTCAAATATTGATTTATTACTACTCCCTGGCCTTCAATTGAAATCAAATAAAAACCATCACCAAAAAATGCAAATTGTTTTAGGATACTAGTATAATTTAGAAGTTTTGTGTTGCATAATAGTAATGTAAAGCGTGCCTCTAAGATATGTATATTTAAGACACGTTTATAATACTTTTACATTGCACCAAATTGAGACTAATTCATATAAAATAATTCTTATTTAAAAGTGAATCGATGAAGGGCGAGGAATTGCAGAAATCAAACTTTCAAGTTAACATTATTTTCCTATTTTGCAGTAAATTAACATTTAAACGGTTTTTGAATTGACAATAGTATGTTAATGAACTTAATCACATAATTGTAACATAAAATTAATCTCTACTCTAAAATGTTAAATTTATATTAGCGGTATTAGCAAAAAATTATATTGCAAATACGTTTGACAAACAGAAATAAGTCAAAATTAACTTTATATAGACATAAATTAGACAAATTTAATCAGTGTAGTGATGAATAAAATTAGCTATATTTAACATTCTGCTCTGAGCCCACTTAGGATATACGAAAATTGGCGCAATATGGATAGACATATAATCAACGTTTTCACCAAATTTCACCTCCGTAGCTTTGACAGGAAAAAGTTACTAATGAATAACAGCAAAACATTAAATACTTCACTGACAATTTTAAGTTTTCGCTAATAATTTCTTTTCTGTCAGAGCTGCGGATAAGAAATCTTATGAAAATATGGATTATATGTCTATCAATAATTGTATCAATTTTCATTTAATCGCCTATAATAGGGGCAAAGTTATCGGCATAATTCAAATGTGTGGGCTCACAGCCTAGGTGGGCTCAGAGATGGTGACATATGCAGCAGTCGAATGCACAGCGAGGATAAGCACTAAGCACAGGGACTTTATAAACTAGCGATTCACTACTTTAAGTGAAATAGTGAGTCACTATTTATATTTGTAAAACTAACTGTATATTCCATCCATAGCTATAACCATGAATTTTAGGCGTTTTCTGTTTCCGCTTTCTCTTCTGGCCTTCATATTATTTTTGTTTTTGGCCCGAAGGGGCGAATATTGCAATCGCCGTTCATTGCTGCAACCCCGATGATAAGTTTACAAATAAAATATTCAAAAACACGTGGACAGATGTAGTACCATTACTCATGCACTTTATAAAGACTCTAGTATGTAATTTACCAGATTTGCAATACTCAAGGTGACCGAATTATAAGGCAATAGTATGACAAAATATTTATACTAAGTCTACAACTATTACCTTGATGATATTTTCGTGGGTAGAGATTATTTCTATGAAACATCATTTGGTAGTTCACCGTATTCCCTGAAATAATGTTTCCCCATGGAATGATGTTCCACGTGGAAAATTGTTTCAATCAAAGCCACAAGTTTAGGGCTCTGAAGCTAATTATTCTGCATGATGAAATAATCCGCTCCTAGGCTGCATAATGGTCGAATTATGTGATAAACTGTCGGATAAATGAGATAAACTAAATACTAGAGTGAGAGTGGTGAATAACTCTAATTAATAGTCATAGTTTAAAGCTCAATACTAATTCTAAGCCCCACAAAGACTGAAAATGGATTTTCTTTATTGTTAAATAGACAGTAAATTCACAATACTTTGACTAATAAAATAAACTAGTCCTGCATTGAAGCAATAAGGATCCGCTTCGAAATAATGCTCCCTTCTCCCTTGAAACATAATTATGCCCATTGTGCGACAAAAAAGTAATGTTTAAAACAATAATGTACTGCGGGACACTATTTTGGTAAATACGGTATATATTTGTTTGCGTCTACTCTTTATATTAACGTTCTCTCAAGCAATAATGATATGCTCCTACTACTGTTTAGCTTTTTAATGGTTAAATGTCAACTGAAGGATGCATTTATGATATTGCATTAAAAGATTCCTGTCAATTTAATATAGTTCCCGTTATTTCAATAAACCACTCATTTGAAGTGGTGGTTTTCATCAGTTAGAAAATATATTCCTGCTGATAGTATTATTCTTTATTCTTGAACTTCATATTAGTTCTCTTCTATTAATACAAAGCAAATCAAAATAGAGGAATATCTGCGAAAAACAACTTAGCGGAATTTCTATTAATAGCATTTTCCATTAATAGAAATTCCGCTAAGTTGTTTTTCCCAGTTATTCCTCTATAGGCGTACATGATCTGTACTACTACAGAATATAACATTATACATATAAAAAATTACACGTCGCTCCCTTTTTCGCAACTCAGATTCTACCTTATATCCGAATATCTGATCTCAATATCATTTACGATTAAAAAATATTTATTTGACACAAGTATGAACAGTATGTTTTTATAAGACACTAAGAGCTAGGATTTAGGATTGTTAAATACAATTTGTCTGCATGCGCTAACTATAACCATTTCCACTTTATTGGTTGACATCCATCATTGTAAAATTGTGTAAACAAAATGATTTCTTTTATTGCTAGTGATATCCTTGATAAGTATTATATATTTACAAGTGAAACATTATGTTTATCAATTTTCGAGTGGGGACCTAAAAACCAATTTAAAGTGACTTCAAATAAAGCTAGAATTTGGTGGCTGTATTGTATACTAGGCGGAATGATCGTTCAGGATATATATATAGTTGGATCACTTTTAATGGAGATATTTAATCCAACTTTTCATGCTGGTTACATTATCGTTTACAGCACTACGTCGCTTATACTGAGCATTTCTACATATTTTAACATAATAACGCACTGTGGGAAACAAAGGGTACTACAAATACAGAGTATCCTGAATGAGGTGTTTATCCTAGACAACAAATATTTTGGTAAGCTTTATGCTACTAGAATCTTTGTAAATATAATTTAGCAGTGTTTAATGTAGGAGATTTGTTGGCTTGATCTGTTTTGCAGAAAAGTACTTCACAGCGCAAGAAAAATTGTCTGCTAAAGAGAAAATGAAGAAATATCAAAGAATTTCGGATGCCCTTGCTGTCCCTGTACTAGCATCATCTATATTCGCCGGTCATTTCCTAGTATTCTTCAAATGGACACCCACTGTATACTTTCTAGAAAATTGGCTACCATTTGTGGACTGCATTGCTTTGAGAATAATTCTTATTCCTGTGTTTACATATATGGTATTTGCATGTTGGGTTTCTATCGTGATTTCTACAATGAGCTGCGTATTTTACACTATGTTTTTAAATTTTTGGCTTCAATTTTTAATATCAAAAGAGAGAGATAGGTGGAAGCTTGGTTTAAAAGACAACTGGCATTTAATAAGAACCCGGTTACAAGAATTGGATTTATACAGAGAACTACAAGTTCTTCAAATGGGCGCCAGTTGTTATATTACATTATGGATGCCTCCCGCAATGTTGGCCAGTGCTCTATTTATAGTACTCTGTACTTTTTGTTGCTTCAAAATGTACGGTGTAGTTCCACATATTATGTTCCCACTATTTCCCCTTGGTGATATTGGTCTTATACTATTGTCATGTTTAACATTACCATATTTTGCTTTGCTTCGTACTACAGCAATGCAATTTCTACAATTAGAGAGGAGTGAAAACAAAATTATTAATAGAATTATTAAAAGTTTCTTTCCTTTGAGCATTTTGGTTGGACAATTCTTTTACATATCAAGGTCTACCGTATTTAACTATTTTGAGTGGGCTGCATTATATTCAATCAATATGATGTTGTCGGTACAAATTTGAGTTTCTATTTTATTTATTCCAATGTCTTGAGTAGGTCAATTAAAATATTTAATTAAATTCCATGTATTATATACTGCAGTTGAATACTATGTTTCGAACTAAGTATGTTGTAAATAAACTACAAATGATTTAAACACACTTTATAATAATGCCATGCATTTATTTCGAACAATCGATGCATTTAATTTTCTATCTTAATAGTAGACTTAAAGCTTTGCTTAACGTAAATAGTAGCTTATACATTGAACCAAGTGCTTTCTTAAGAACTGTAATTGCAATTTAAATTCAACATTTGACGAACTATTATGGAAAATGACCTATATTATGCCTTAATAGACCTCATCTTCCTTCACTATCCTTATAAAAGATCTCTCTGCTAACGTTAACTATAGTTCATTCAGACTTTTTAAAATCGGGCTTGGAATATCTTGATCATGTTTCAAGATAATCATTCTGTTAGGTTCTTTTTGCCATTTCCAATAATGGAAAACAGTTTTCTTACGTAGAAACTATACATGCCTTTTGTCAACGTAGATGATTTGTAGATACAGTAAACTCTGCTGTCCCCCCGCAAGGATGCCGATGCCGACCCAGGTTTTTTGTGCAAAAACCTGACCCACTTTTTTTATTACAAAGCCACAGATTTTTGGCCCTGCTAGGAGGAAATGTAAAATTTACAATCATTTCAGCCAAAAATTACTGTTTATCCTGAAAAATATAGAGTATATTTGATAATTATAGTTAAAAACTATCATTCTTAATTAATTGTGACTCAAAAATGAAGGATATAAAGTAATATGCAAAGAATATTACATTATTTTGGTAGACCGAGTAGCCAAAAACCAAAAAACCCAAAGATCGAGTGTTCGAATTATTCCCCCGTTCTGTTTTGATGCCTTTTTTCATTTATGTACCAAATAACTTCCATTGAGTCACATTCATACAACAAATAGTTCTAATAGACTAATAGAATAGTCTGCTAGCAGAATCTAATAGAATACAGTAAAGCAAATGGCAGCATTTAACATATTTACACTAATGATTTTGTCGAAGCCCAAGAGAAACTTTTTTAGCCGTCATGATAAAAACATTTTCTTTTAAGACAGCTTTAGCAACCACAGCCCCAGTGGACCTACATACAAAATCCAAACATAGCATTTGATTTATAAGACATTTCTTAGCTCGGCACCAGTTCCAGTTTACCTATATATATAAAGTCACGTGGCCAGTCACTCAACTTAAAGACAGTTTATCCGTGACGAATTTGGAAAAGCTTTCAAATTCACGCCTCATTTTACGGCCCATTTGAAATTTCATGCCAAAATTTCAGAAAAAGGAGAATATTTAATAAAATGTGATCTATTTAGCAAGTCATTTAAACATCCCTTAGCCTTTATAAACATAAGCTAAGGATCCATCCAGTGCTGAAAAAGAATTATGCGTGTTCATTTTTTGGAAAAACGCTTTCAAGTCCGACTAATCTAAGAATGCACGAAGACCTTCATAGAAATAAAAATAATTTTAAACCTTGCAAAAACAGAATGGGCATCAAAAAAGTCAACATCCAATTAATTATTAAGAAGCTATGCATAATTTAGGGATACTAGTAAGTACGTTTATTTAGGTTATGCAGAATTTGAATTATATACCTTTTGGATTAAATAAATTTTTAGAAGTAAAATTTAAATCACTCATTGTCAAATATTACGTTTACATCAGTCCTTTTTACCGTATAGCATACCAAATCATGTCGTCACTTTAAACATTTTTGGGGTAGAATTGAATATTTAAGGGAAGCCGGTAGTTAGAGTGCAATTTAAATGGCAAAGTACTTTAAGTGGTGTAGATGCAACATTCTGATCGGCACTGTCTTGTTTTGAAAGACTTCTCTGCGTGCATTTTAGACGTCCATCTTTCTAACCTGGCCTTCTTTAGGAAAGTTTTTGCCTTGAAGAGGAATCTTGTAATAGCCGTTTGTTAGTGCAACTCTGATGACAGTTTACAAAATAATTTTTTAAATGGACCGATAGATTTACATTGCAATCATTGCACTAAAGACGGGTGATATCTTGCTATAATTTGTTAGGTTTGCAATACTCTAGATAACAAGTGAGAGAGATACAATAGAGTGTACTATTTCCAAATAATTATACTATTATACTGTAAGCATAACCATATTGTACTAATATTTTCGAGATGGGATGAGATTAATTCGACAATACGACATCTTTCATAAACTCACTACTGTTTAACATTTCCAAGGTTAGATACCAACTTAATGATACATTATGTTTTGCAAGTGCAATAAAAGATCCCTGTCAATTTAATGCAGTTCCTGTTCTTCAACCGGCTATGTGAATTTATAAATCTGTTTTCATCAGTTGATTCCTGCGGACAGAATTTTTTTCTTAAGACTTTAAATTTAAATCTTGTATTAAACAATGTGATTCAAAATAGGCGTTTATAACACAAAGCTATAAGAAACTATACGGAGCACACTACAATCTACTTCATATCTGGGCTCAATGCCATTTTCAATAAAATGAAATTTTATTATTTAAGGCTCTTCTAAGAAGGCATGGCCGTCAAATACATTTTGTCTGCGCTAACTATCTATCTTAAAATAGTAGAGGGGCAATAATTCATTGGTTGGTACTTAAAATTATCTGAAAATGATTACTTTTATAGTTAAGGGTATCCTCAATAAGTATTTCATCATATGTGAAATACTCTGTTTAACAGTTTTTGAGTGGTGTCCAGAAAAACAATTTAAATTAACTAGAAATAAAATAAAATGTTGCTGGATATATTGTATAGTAAGCGGAATGATCGTTCAGAATGTATACATAATTGGATCACTGTTAATGGAGATATTTAAGCCCACTTTTCATGCGGGTTACATTATTATTTACATTATTATGTCGCTTATACTCGTCACGTGTACATATTTTCACATAATAATACACTGTGGGAAACAAAGAGCACTTGAAATACAAACTATCGTAAATGAGTTGTTTATTCTGGACAACAAATGAATGGCTGACCGGAAAGGGGGCTTTTCTCATTTCATAAAAATATTAAATTCGTAACTACGGAGTTACGATAAAAATATCATTGAATTTTAACCCTTTCGCCCGCGAAAAAATATATTAAATATCTTCAAGAAATTTTACCTTCTTTCATAACGCAAAATATTGGCAAATAAATGCTTACGTTATACCAATCAGATTTTTGAGTTTTATTGAACAAATTTTGTAAATTACTATTGATTGCTTAAAATCTAAAATAAAAAAAGGATTTGGTGTCAATGCAGAAATTTATGATTCCAAGTTTAAGAGAGTTCTGGTCATTTTTACCGCTAGCATAGCGTTGGATTTTATATTTTAAGTAAATAAATAGTAGTTTACAAAATTTGTTCAATAAAACTCAAAACTCTGATTGGTATAACGTAGGCGAGGATGTATTTACAGTTGCCCTCAACTGATCAGACCAAACAAGTGGCGCTTGCTGCTATGGAAGCATTTTCTGATTCGCTAGATTTTCGTCATTTTGGCAATATCCCATAGGCTCATTTGCAGTTATCAAAAAAGTAGTTTTCCTCTGGGGTTGATTTTATGTTACTAATTGTCAAGTTTCTGAAATTTGCACGAACATCTTCCGATCTTCCTAACAGGAGTATTCGAAAATAATACATGTTATGGTGTTTACATCTTGGTTCTAATGAAATAAGGTTTTCGTTGTTATCTTTTGTAGAAATTCTAATTCAGTAAGAAAATAATTTTATCATTGTTACTGTTCTAATACACGCGGTTCTTTATCATTCTGCATTACATAACTGTCAAAGATACACTAATAAAGAAACGAAAGGGAGATTTTCAAGTAGGTAATAGTAATAGTACTCCTATTATTTCGGAAGATTATTTCGGAATACTCCTATTAGGAAGATCGGAAGATGTTCGGAAATTGTTAATATTACTATTAGTGTCTAATAAAGTAAACACAACTTACTATTCTTTCCAAATACTCCTATTTGGAAGATCGGAAGATGTTTGTGCAAATTTCAGAAACTTGACAATTAGTAACATAAAGTCAACCCCAGAGGAAAACTATTTTTTTGATAACTGCAAATGAGCCTATGGGATATTGCCAAAATGACGAAAATCTAGCGAATCAGAAAATGCTTCCATAGCAGCAAGCGCCACTTGTTTGGTCTGATCAGTTGAGGGCAACTGTATTTGCCAATATTTTGCGTTATGAAAGAAGGTAAAATTTCTTGAAGATATTTAATATATTTTTTCGCGGGCGAAAGGGTTAAAATTCAATGATATTTTTATCGTAACTCCGTAGTTACGAATTTAATATTTTTATGAAATGAGATAAGCCCCCTTTCCGGTCAGCCATTCAAATATTATGGTAAGCTATAACGGTACAAGAACCTTTGTAATTCATAATTTATCAGTGTTTAAGAAATATGAAACTCTCTGTGTTGATCTGGCTTGTAGAAAAGTATTTCAAAGCACAAGGAACATTGTTTGCTAAAGAGAAAGTAAAGAATTATCAAAGAATGACGGATGTCTTTTTCGTTCTTGCTCTAGCATCATCTACATTTTGTGGCGTTTTCCTGCTCTTCTTCAAATGGACACCCATTGCATTGCATTAAGAATAATTCTGATTCCTGTCTTTACTTACATGACATTTGCGTGCTGGATTCCCGTTTTACTTTGCATTTTATGTGCCATTTCCTTCACAACTTTTCAAATCTTTTGGCTTCAATTTTTAATATCAAAAGAGAGAGATAGGCGAAAGCTTGGTCTAAAAAATAATTGGTATATAAGTATCCACATAAATGAATTGGATTTGTACAGAGAACTTCAGGCACTTCAAAAGGCCGCCAATTATTTCATTAAACTATTGATTCCTCCTGCAATGTTAACTAGTGCTCTATTTGTAGTCCTTAGTACCTTTTGTTGTTTCAAAATGTACGCTATAATTCCACAAATCTTGTTTCCATTATTTCCTTTAAGCGATATTTTTGCTATAATATTGGTCTATGTAACATTGCCTTATGTCGCCATACTTCATACCTTATCAACAGAATTCACAAGTTTAAAGGGCGATGAGAACAAAATCATTAGGAGAATTATCAGAAGTTTCCCTCCTTTGGGCTATTGGGTTGGGCAATTTTTTTGCATACAAAAGTCGACAGTATTGAATTTTTTTCAATGGGTTACCTTATATTCTATCAATTTGATGTTGTCTGTAAGTATTTAATTTTTTACGTCCTTCTTAGGGAAATTTAAATATCATTTCATATTATGCTAAGTCCCATTTAGTAGAGTTGAATTTAATATGTCAAAATATGTCGGTTTTAAATAAAGGAGATAATTTAAAGGCACCGCCAAAGAACTGATATTACAACCAATAAAAAGCTTGAAATGTCACCTATATAAGAATTTGTTAGTGTAATTATTAAAATAAGGACTTCACAATTCATGTAAATGTAAAATGCACTTACTGCTATTATCATTCATGCACGTGCGACTATCACTCATGACATAGAATGAACTCAATTCAATTCAATTCAATTTTATTTAAGTGTCTTTCCATATCAGCATTACAAGAATGTTGTTCTCCCTACAGTGACACTAAGCCTAATTGAGCGATAAGATGACATCTCACACTCTCTTAGATATTATACATTTGTACTTACAGACTAAAAATATTTGTACTTAGACTTATAAACTTATGACTAAACATTTGAATAGTAATTAACTTTTCCAGATCGTAATAATTTTTGACATAACATAATTACGCAATCTTAAAATAATCCGAATCAAATAGGCTTAACTTAAATTGAAGATAGAGTGCCAATTCCTAAAAATTTAGAGTTAGAAACTATTTTAACCAATTTAATCGCCAATTCAGCAAAGATGGGCAAAAAACAAACGAGTATACCAAATACAGTATTTAAATACAGCATTTTCATACTACGAGTATTTTGACCACTTATGCAATTTAGATAACAAGACTCAAATGTTGTTATAAACATACATACTATCCCTATCCCTACGCAGTAACACTTTTACATTGTCAGTCAAATTAACTAATTTAATTTCATTCAAATCCCAATTACGAGGAAGTTTATTCCAACAAGATATAGCAGCCCACTTAACTGAGTCTAGGATTTTTGTAGATCTAGAGATTACTTTTGGTGTTTCCAATTTAGGAAAAGACTGACTTTGACTTCTATTTGTAAACTTAAACCAATCAGTGAAACCAAATTGAACAATAGAAATAGATTTTATAATAAATTTAATTAAACACAGTTTTCGTCTTTCCTGAATTGTAAACATATCCAATTTATTGAGTATGCCATGAATCTCAATATTATCAAATAGTACCTTCTTTATATTAGACTTACTTTTTCTGTAAAGAGAGGGGTAAAAATAGGATACTAAGAACCTGTTAACTTTACCCTGTAGTTTATTTAAGGATTTCTCATGTTGAGAGGCCCACACCAATATACCGTAGTCTGCAATACTATTGACGTAGGCAGACAAGAAAACTTTTAAAACATTAAATGAGATATACCTCTTTATTTCATACATTTTGCAAAGGGCAGAGTTAGTACGATTTTCAACTAACTCAAAATGTTTCTGAAATGACAGGGTTGTATCAAAAATTATGCCCAAGTATTTGAAATAAGTGACCCACGTGATAGTGGTGTCTCCAATAATTATGTCATTTTTCTTGACTTTCTTGGCTTTGTGGTCATGATCTTTGTGAAAGTACATCGCCTCAGTCTTAGCCATATTAATAAATAAGCTATTATTGCTACACCAACTCCTCTGTGGAAAATACTCATCTACATGGTGGCTTTAAATTTTAGTCGTTAACAAATAAAATATTTTTTAAATGTGGACAGTTGTGTTTACATTGAATAAAAAAATAGGAAATGTACCAGATTTGCAGTACTCGAGGTAACAAAATCATAGTAATTATTCTACGACTATAAGCATACCTCTACTCCACTAGTATTTTCCAGGAGGGAGATTACTTCAACGGTACATCATTCTGTAGTTTATTTATTGCTTTAATATTAATGTTTTGCATGCATTAATGATACACTCACTACTGTTTATTTAATGCCACAGATTATTTTAAACATATGTGATTGAGAAACATACTAATTGAAATGAATTTGCATGTCCAAATGTTTAGGTTATTAGAAAAATATTTTTTATAACTTTAACTCTTACCTCCTTATTGAATAATATTCAGAGCAGTAGAAGTATTTTTGTTGACGAAAACGAGTTTTTCCGGGGGCCAAAGTTTAACCCATTGTCAGTATATGTTGGACCGTTTCGTTTAAAAAGCCAATCTTTTCTTTTATTTTGATTCGTTTTTCCCCGAAAACGAAACGAATATGAGGATTATATAAAAACATAAATCGTGCATTTGAAATAGGTTGATCAATTTCCAAGATAAGCAATGTGTAAAGTTTTAAATATTACCAGTGAGGTAACTTGTCAAACTTTTATTTAGTGTCAATACAGCAATACAGCACGAACAATAGAATTAGTAGAGTTTATCGGTATCACATCTGGACCTGGACTTGAAACAGCATTTGTAGTATAGTGACATTGGCTTTTGGCTGTCTCTGCCTGTCTGTATTCTGCCTAAACAGAAAACAAAACACAATTCGTTTCGTACTCAGTGCAACTTGCAACAACCTTCCTTAAAGAATTAGTTGTAAAGCGGGATACAGTATTTTCGACTTTCCTGTAAAGCAAGTTAATACAGACTGGAATAAAATATTATATTCAATAGTTGCTATTTATTTTATCTTATTACTGTTAGTACTGTAAAACTAATTAATTGCAATTAGTTTCTAATATTCAAGAGTGCTCCAATCAAAACTCCTTATTGTACAACAGCACATACTGCTTTTACTACGTATGTAAACAATAATACAGCCTTAAAGGGTTGAAAAATGTAAAATTAATGGGTAAAGTTTTCATATCTTGCAAGTTGACAACAATTGCTAAAATTTTTATAAATTGCAGATCCTATTTTGGCGAAACAAACCTTGCGAACATTGAAAATGATAGAACAATTCGATTTATCTACTATCGGTTCGTTCTGTGGAAATTGTTGCACCCCGTTTGAAGACGAAACATTTAAAACATCTGTATTTGACTTGGGTTCGGAAGAAGTACAAATAGTTGATGCAATTGAATATATTTACGGGATTTCCTGGTATTCATTTCTAATTTCATCCAAAATATCTACCCGTAATGAACTGTCGGAAACATATTCTGAAAATGAAAACGAAGAAACAATTTTATTATGCAACTCATGCTCAGTATTGTTATCAAGCACGCTCACAGCGTTTAAAAAACTCGAAAGTGTTACTCATTCGTTATCTGTCTTAAGGAAAATAGATTTATTTCGTCGACAGCATTGGTCTTCAGTGGAGACCCAAGACATCACATGCTTTGAGAGGACGCAATCTCAGACAGTAAGCAGTTTGTTTTTAAATGTTAATAACTTCGCTTTTGTAACATTTGGTGAGCTGAATTTTACAACACAAAATACCGTTTCGGCAATCATTCTGCAAATTACTTTCAGTCAATTTTATCTCCTTAATTTCAGCTGCTGCAAAAATATCCAAAATATTTAATATCGATTATGAATACATATTTCAGTTGGACAATGTGAATGACGAAGACTTGGTTGAGTCTTTCAATTTCGAAGACGAATTGGAGGAACCGCAACAAATTGACATTAAGAATTCAGAAGTTGAGATAAAGTATCCTATTGAAAGCGAAGACAACGTGGAATTGGAGGAAAAGTGGCGTTCACCCCATAAAAACAAAAAATGTAAGAAATCCATAAAAGCTTCTGATGTCCCTGTCCCAAGGGTATCTATTGATGGGATAAGAAAATACACAAAAAAGTCAGGTACTAAAGGTAAGCAATGTGTGTGCAAAATTTGTGGATCACGGTTTAGGGATCGTAAATACTATTTATATTTTCATTTGCCAAGACATTACGGAAAAACTGACAGTGTACAATGCGAAATATGCAAAAAAAGTGTTCATAAAAATTATTTAAAAAACCACATCAAAGTAATTCACACTAACGAAGGTAAAAAGGAGAAAAACAAAGTGTCTTGTGAGTTGTGTGGAAAAATTCTCGTGCCTAAAAATTTGAAAGAGCACATGAGCAGATTGCATTCAAGATCACGAATGTCATATAAATGCCCTACATGCAAAAAAGTGTACAAAGATAAAGTCTATTATGATAAACATGTATTGACTCATTAAGAGCAATCTACTCATTTGTGTGTTCAGTGTGGAAAATCATATGCAAACTTATCTGTCTTGCATCAGCACGAGATAACGCATTCGTAGGGGAAATATTTCTGCACCTTATGTCCCAGGAAGTTCGCCTCCAGGTCCAGTTTAAAAATTCACTTACCCAGTCACTCAGAATTGAAAGACATTTTATCTATGACCAATATGGAAAAACTTTCAAATTTAGACCTCGTTTTACAGCCCATTTGAGACTTCATACCGAAATTGCAGGAAAAGGAGAATATTCAATTAAATGTGATCCATGTGGCAAGTCATTTAAGTATTTCCTCAGCCTTTATAAACATAAGCTTAAGAAGCATTACAATCCGTCGCTTAATACAATTTATGCGTGTTCAGTTTGTGAAAACTTGCTGTCAAGCTCGACTAATTTAAGAATCCACGAAGACCTTCACAAAATGACAATTATGAACCTCGTTAAAAAAGAATGGGCATCAAACAAGTCAACATCCAATTAGTTATTAAGAAGAAGCTATTTATATTTAGGGATACTAATAACACTAATAAGTAAGTTTATGCATAATTTGAATTTATACCTTTTGGATGAAATAAATTTTTAGAAGTAAAATTCATTTAATCATTCATTGTCAAAGATTATGATTACGCCAAAATATTACCCTCTTTTTACCACATACCATACAACATCATCTTTTGTGATGTTTAGCAAGGTTGGTATACTTTTTATTTCTATATTATACTGTGATGTAGACTATTTGCTCTTTAATATGTAAAAGGAAGTAATGAGAATCGAAACGTATGAGATTACTTGTAAATTGAGCTTGCTAAAGGTCATGGTAAAGGCTATCATGTCCATAAAAACAAATTTACTATTAAACTTCATTTTCGTTTTCTTGTACTAATACTAATTAATTACCAACGAATACTGTAAAAAAGTATTAGTATTGTTAATAAATACTATGCAGATGACAGTTCATTGAAAGTAAATATTATCTTATCTAATTACTTTGCGATTAATGTGTCGCTTTTGATACCTGCCTAGGTCTGACTTTTAATTTGTTATACAATAAAGTTAGTTCACGAAGATGCATGTTTTTACAAATTATTCTATCTATTCTTATGTTCACGTAACAAGTAACACTTAAAAATGCTAAGTTATAGGATGAGTGTCGCAATGGGAAACATGCGTGTAAGAATTTCCAAGTTCTTAATTTTTAAGTTTTACTTGTTACTTGAATGGTAGAATACATGCATAAATAAAATTCGTACCATTTGTGCTTAAGCTGAAATTCCTATAAAAACCGTTCACTCTTCCAGCCAGGGAGTTATTTTCCAATTCAGGCATTTGATGCTGCACTTTAGACTATTTATTAAGCATCTAAATATGTATTTACGATGTCATGGTCTTTAACTCAACACTAATGAAAATTATGACCTGAAAATCCAAATTATTATTTGAAAGCATAATTAATTTAGTACATTGGCATCATAGTAATATTATTAGGCTTGCACTCAAGATATCTACTATCTGTATATATCGCTTTTGTAATCCTTGCACGAAAAAGAGGCGAATTTAAACAAAATTGTCCTATAAATTTTGAATCAATGAATTGCAAAGAATTGTCAAACAAATTTTGCATTTTATATTCTTTTGCTATTTTTTAATTCTCCAGAACTTGTTTATTAGAATAAGAAACTCATTGTTTGCAAACAAGTAAAGTTTGTATTGGTATGTAGTAGATGCAATGATAGAATGTAATTTGCTCTCAATTTTCTGCTAAGGTAGAATTTTGAGCTGGAAAGAACGATAAGCATTCGAATATGAAACACAAATTGTGAAAGAGTGTCATTATAAATATGAAAAACAAATAAAAATAAACATTACAATCATACATTGAGGTTTTGCTTTGTAAATCGACATATCTCAGCTTAGTTTTTGCAAAATTAGTTTTCATTAAATTTTAAATTCAAATTTTGCATGACAGCGCAATTTTCAAATTTGCAAAAATTGGAAACAGATATGTCGGTTTTTCGAAAAGTGCCTAAATTATAGTCAAAATAGTGAAGATTACAATATTCTTACCGTAGGACTAGCTTTAGGAATTACGGTGGCGCATACTTATTAAAGTTTGTTTTTAAATTATATTACAAGAGTCAATGCAAAACCCGGAAACTTGATGGCTTTAAGTGCTATGAATGGAGTATTCTGATCGGCACTGTTTTGTTTCGAAAGACTTCTCCGTGTGCATTTTAGACGTCCATCTTTCTCTTTTAAGGCCTTCTTTAGGAAGTTTTGTCCTTGAAGGGGAATCTTGCAATCGCCGTTTGTTAATGCTGCCCTGATAACAGTTTACAAAATGAAATATTTTTTCAAATGCGAACAAGTCCATTTACATTGAATTAAAGATGGGTGATATGTAGTATATAATTTACTAGATTTGCAATATTTTGCAATACTCGGTATAACAAAATCATAAAACAGTGTATACTTGTATTAGTAAATAATTATACTATGACTATAAGTATAACCATACTATACTAATATTTCCGAGATGGGAGATAACTTCGATGATACGACATTATTCAGCAGTAATAAAAGATTCCTATCCAATTAATACAGCTCCTGTAGCTTCAATACAACCTCTTATGTGACAGTGTGTATTCATCAGTTGGAAAAACTATTTCTGCGGACAATATTTGTTTCTCTAAACTTTAAATTTAAGTATCAAACAAAGCGAGTCAAAGTAGATGTGTTTTGTCTCCGTACATAAAGAAACTACACATATACAGAGCACCTTACATTCTGCTTTATATCTGGCCTCAATATAATTTCCAATAAAATATTATTATTATAAGTCAGGAATTTCAAATATATTTTGTATTTTTTTCTATCTTCAAATACTAGAGAGACAATAATTATTTGGCCGTTATTCATTGCTTACAATTAACGAAAAATGATTACTTTTATTTTAAAGGATATCCTCGATAAGTATTTTACCATATGGGAAATACTTTGTTTAACAGTTTACGAATGGTGCCAAGAAAAGCAATTTAAATTAACGTCGAATAAAATTAGATTTTACTGGATGTATTGTATAGTAAGCGAAATGATGGTTCAGAACATATATATCGTTGGATCACTTTTAATGGAGATATTTAATCCAACTTTTCATGCTGGTTACATTATCGCTTACATGACTATGTCGCTTATACTGGCCACTTGTACATATTTTCACATAATAATGCACTGCAACAAACAAAGACTACTTCAAATAACCTGTTTCATAAATGAGGCATTTATTCTGGAAAACAAATATTACGGTAAGTAAGTTTATGGTTGTAAGAATGTTTGTAACAACAGTTTTGAATATGAGATTTGCTTCTTTATCTAATTTACAGAAACATATTTCAAAGGAAAATTGTTTGCTAAAAAGAAAATGAAGCTGTATCAAAGAATTGCGGATATGTTTTTGGTCATTGCTGCCACATCATCTGTAGTAGCCGCCGTTTTCCTGCTATTCTTTAAATGGACACCCATTGTATACTTTATGGAAAATTGGTTATCATTTGTAGACTGCATTGCATTAAGAATAATTCTGATTCCTGTCTTTACATATATGACACTTGCTTGCTGGATTCCCTGTTTATTTTGTATTCTAGCTGCAATTTCCTTTACAACTTTTCAAATCTTTTGGCTTCAATTTTTAATATCAAAAGAAAGAGAAAGGAGAAAGCATGGTCTAAGAAATAATTGGTACATAAGTCTGCGTATTAATGAATTGGATTTATACAGAGAACTTCTATTAATTCAAATATCCGCCAATTATTTCATTAAATTATTGGCCCCTCCTGCATTACTAGGCAGTGCTCTATTTGTAGTCCTCAGTACCTTTTGTTGTTTCAAAATGTACGCTATAATTCCACAGATGCTGTTTCTACTAGTCCCTTTAACCGATATTTTTGTTATATTATTGATATACGTAACATTGCCTTACGTCGCCCTTCTTCATACCACATCAACAGAATTCATACGTTTAAAGGGCGATGAAAACAAAATAATTAGGAGAATTGTTAGAAGTTTCCCTCCTTTTGGCTATTGGGTTGGGCAATTCTTTTGCATACAGAAGTCGACCGTATTGAATTTTTTTCAATGGGTTACCTTATATTCAATCAATTTGATGCTCTCTGTACATATTTAATTTTTTGTGTACGTCGTCTTACGGAAATTTGAATAGCATTTCATATTATGCTATGTCACATTTAGTAGAGTTGAATTTAATATGTCCGTTTTAAATAAACGGAAAATTTAAAGATGTCGCAATAAAAATAAAATTACCACAAATAAAGAAATAAACTTTCACCTATTAAGTGAATTAGTCACCCTTTTAAGATTTTACTACATCGATCCTTACTCAAGTCCAAAAAATTAAATTGTCCACCTTTTAATTTGTGGTAATTTAATTTCTTTGGTTGGGTACTTAAATGACAGCCCTAAATAAATTACAAATAAGTAAAGCATGTTATTGTTATACAACTTATTTAGAACAATTCGTGCGTAAATTTTTCTACATTAAATGGGAGAATAGGCATTAAAAATACAATTAATAGCTTACCTTGCATCAAGTGCATTCCTATATGAACCGTAAGTTCTGGAGATATTTCCTTCCAACTTTTTTAAAAGTCGGACATGGAATAGCTACGAAACTCGTAGCACTCTAGGACTTTGAAGGTCATGTGTACAATACCTGGATTGTGTGAGATAAGCAAATGCTCTGATTTTGGGACTCAAAATTGGCTTTTCAACGATTTCCTCAAATCAGAACTCCAAATCTGGAAAATTACATATTACCTCTCGGAACCCGGAAGTACAATCAAATCATTTCTTAAAATTCTTCATTTGTAAACACATTATCGGAGTTGCCGCAATGAATGGCGATTAAAAGATTCCACTTAAGCAAACGACACTCCTATAGGCCGGAAGAGAAAGAGGGGACATCCAAAGCATTCATACACCGAAAAGTCTTCCGAAACAGCTATAATGCACTGGCAGTAATTGTATAATATTCAATTCACTTATTTATTTCTTTACTGCATTTGACAAATTTATTTGACTAATTTTGCTTTTATTTGTTTTATCTTGCAATATCTCTTTTTATATTCTATAAATTCTATTCTATAAATTCTATTCTATATTCTATTCTATATATCTTTCTATTATATCTTTATATTATTACCAATTATATAATTATTCTGGAGAATTATTCAATAACTTTAATTATTAAAATAAGGACTCCAAAATTCATGTATTGTAAATTACACATTACACTTACTGTTACTGTTATCATTCATGCACATATTATATCCCGCCTGCGACTATCACCATGCCATAGAATGAACTCCTCCTGTGGATTTAATTCTCATCTGCATGAGGGCTTTAAATAGTCGTTTACAAATAAAATATATTTTTTTAATGTGCAGTTTCGTTTACATTCAATTAAAAACGGGTGCTAAGAAGTTTATCAGATTTGCAAATACTCGAGGTAACAAAATCATAAAACAGTGTAAATAATTATTCTACGACTATAAGCATTACCTTACTTCACTAATATTATTTTCGAGAAGGGAGATTACTATATCTATATCTGTGCTTCAATGATACATCATTCAGTAGTTTATCCCTTTTTGCTTAACAATGTTCTGCCATGCATAAATGATACACTCAGAAGTATTTTTGTTTATGAAAACATGACTGTGACCCATTGTCAATATATGTCTGACCGTTTCGTTTAAAAATCAATCTTTTCTTTTATTTCGATTCGTTTTTCCCCTAAAACGAAACGAATATGAAGATTACATGAAAGCATAACTCATCGTGCGCTTGAAATAGCTTCATAAATTTCCAAGATAGCTAGGCTGACCAGATTTTCTTTTGCCAAAAGGGGGACACTTCACCCAACAAAAAGAGGGGGCGGAGTTTACTCTAATGGGGGCGGGGCGGTAGGGTCCTGCATTAAAAACATAGGTGGGAATTTTTGAAATATTAAAATTTTCAAAAAAAACGCTAAAATCTTACAGAGGCTCTCTTAGAAAACGCGGGGCCCTAGGCAATCCATGGTAAAAGTGGGGTTCGGCCCGCAAGGGCCGAAAAAATTTTCAGTTTTGGTGCCAAAATGATGTAGAAATGTGATGAATTTTGGAAAACAGTAAATTCGGCCCGCAAGGGCCGAAAAATTTTCAGGTTTTTGTGCTAAAAATATGCAGAAGTGTGAAGAATTTTTGTCGTTTTCGGCTGCCGCTGTCTTTTTCTCTATCACACCAAGTGGTAACCTTTTTTCTATAAATGGAAATTCTTTTTGCAAATCAGAAGTAAGTTGACATGCTCTTTTGGACATTTTAAAATTTAGGGAGAAGTCTGAAAATATAACAGATGAACACAGTAAATGTAAATAGGAAGCACACAGTGGAATAGAAAATGAACTTAGCTTTTAACTAGACACTGAGGATACTGACAGACTGCATTAAAAACTGAACAGTTGAGGATGTGGAATAACGGAAAGCTTAATATATTTTAACTAGGCGTTCACCCAAATCAAGCATTCACCCAAATCAAGCGTTAACTCAAATGTTGCGTTCACTCAAATCCAGTACGCAAAGCAAATCTGAGATTTGCAAAAACGAATCTAGCAAATTTCAATTTTTAGCGAGCCAGAGGCTCGATTCCATACGATTACATGATTTTTCCCATTGGAAGACAGTTTCCATTGCAGACTTTTCCCATTACCGATGGTTCCCATTCCGACTTTTCCAACGACTGTTCCTATCACAGACATTTTCCATTACGACTTTTCGTATCTAAGAGTTATCCCATTGGCACTGTTTCCATCACAAATCGAGGACTTTTCCCATTATCGACTTTTCCAACGACTGTTCCTTTCACAGACATTTCCCATTACGACTTTTCCTATCTAAGACTTATCCCATTAGGACTGTTTCCATTACAAATCGAGGACTTTTCCCATTATCGACTTTTCCCGCAGCGACTGTTCTCATCACAATGCTGTGTTTCATAAGCTACCGCTGTACAGAGTATTGTAGTATGAGTTTGTGTTTAATATTTACCCAAGAAGATTTGGAAATACAGCAGTAAAACAGGAGAGAATGGTAGAACGCTCTACATTTACATACGAATTATATGAATGAGTAGTATATGAATTTACGTGGATGTGACTCCTATTATTTGGAATTCAAGATAATGATCGTGGAAATTTCAGAAACTTGACAACTGATTCTTGACACTCTTCTTGGTATTAAATATGGATATGAAATACAAACTCATAAATTACTCATAATACAAACTTACAAATTCATAATACTCTGTATTCAAGATAATGATCGTGGAAAGTTTCTGTTAGTAGTGATGGGAAAAGTCGCAAAGGGAAAAAATGTGTGATAGGAACAGTCGCAATTGTAAAGTCGGAATGGGAACAATCTGTAATGGGAAAAGTCTGCAATGGGAACTGTCTTCTAATGGGAAAAGTCCTGTCACCATTCCATACAGTGACCAACCGGCACGAAAATCACCCCACAACTTACATCACCCCGCACGCTTACCACCCCAATGGAAATCACCCCTCACGCTTACCACCCCAATGGAATTCACTCCTCACGCTTGCCACCCCAATGGCAATCACCCCTCACACTTACCACCCCGATGGAAATCACCCCGCACTCTTACAATCCCTCTGGAAATCACCCTACTCAACAATCACCCAACATGAATATCATTCGGGCACAAAAAGCGGCTCAGTGAAATACTGTAAGTGATTTATTGGGGGTTTACAGTGATGTTAAGAAACTCCTTAGCAAATATGAGTGAGATCCGCCCACGTTGGGGGCCGGGGGTGGTTTCCACAACTGTGTGCTAATTAAATGTCGAGTATGCATGGCGGTTTTCCATTGAATTGCGCATAGAATGACAAATCCTGTGTCTGTAGGCCAAAAGATGTTCAAAATACAAACAGAAATATCCAAAAAACTGAAAAAAAATCGTGACTTTGGAAGGCTGCATGTACTCTAGGCGCAGAACAACCTGACAACCTTCGGTAAAAATTCCGGATGGTCTCCCACTGCTTCAACACTTCGTGGGTCTTCCAATGTGAAAGAAGTTGTGCAGGTTGTTCTGCGCCTAGAGTACCATCCTATTGGCATTTTTGAAAAAAGGTGTTACTCAAAAATGACAACTGATGAGATGTACTCTACAACATATAAATAAAAAATCTTCACTGATGTCCCTTAACAATGGACCCTCCGGGCCATGTTCTTTCTGACACTTTTGTATAAAAAGTTAAAGAAAAATAATAATTGCACCACCTAAATATTAAGAAAACGCCACCAAACTGTATTCCACCTAATAATTGAAAAACTCCAACAGAAAAATGATATTGCACCAAAATAAATAGTATTGCACCGAATAAATGATATTGCACCAAATAAATTATATTGCCCCAAAATAAATAGTATATTGCACCAAATAAATTATATTGCCCCAAAATAAATAGTATTGCACCAAATAAATTATATTGCCCCAAAATAAATTATATTGCCCCAAAATAAATTATATTGCCCCAAAATAAATAGTATTGCACCAAGTATTGCACCACAATAAATAATAATGCACAACAAAAATAGTATTGCACCACAATAAATAATAATGCACAACAAAAATAGTATTGCACCACAATAAATAATAATGCACAACAAAAATAGTATTGCACCACAATAAATAATAATGCACAACAAAAATAGTATTGCACCACAATAAATAGAATAAATATATTTGTACTGAAATAATGAAGACATCTATAATCTTCATTTGAACATTTTAGCGAGCTAGAGGTTCATTCAAAGAACTGTGCTAAATTATTTTATGTACAATTTAATTAAATTTTGCACAGCTAAACCATTTTTGGGGTGATATGATATATTTTTGACGATTAAGCTATTTTTCAGAAGATTTGATTTTCTTATGGACGGTTAACCCATTTTTTGGATGATTTAATTTTTTGTACGATTAGCCATTTTTTGGATGCTTTAATTTTATTTTGTACGGTTAAGCTTTTTATTTGTAACACAGCATCCAATTTTTATAAAATACCATTCATTTATTGTACGCAATAAACCAAGCCTTTATTTTGGTGCAATATTATTTATTTTGGTGCAATACAATTTATTTTGGTGCAATACTATTTATTTTGGTGCAATACTATTTATTTTGGTGCAATACTATTTATTTTAGTGGAATACTATTTATTTTGGTGCAATACTATTTATTTTAGTGGAATACTATTTATTTTGGTGCAATACTATTTATTTTGGTGCAATACTATTTCATTTGGGGCAATACTATTTATTTTGTGGCAATACTATTTATTTTGGTAGAATACTATTTATTTTGGGGCAATACTATTTATTTTGGTACAATACTCTTTATTTTGGTGCAATACTATTTATTTTGGTGCAATACTATTTATTTTGGTGCAATACTCTTTACTTTGGTGCAATACTATTTATTTTGGTGCAATACTCTTTATTTTGGTGCAATACTTTTTTTTGGTGCAATACTCTTTATTTTGGTGCAATACTATTTTTTTGGTGCAATACTATTTATTTTGGGGCAATACTATTTATTTTGGTGCAATACTATTTATTTTGGGGCAATACTATTTATTTTGGGGCAATACTATTTATTTTGGGGCAATACTACTTATTTTGGTGGAATACTATTTATTTTGGGGCAATACTATTTATTTTGGTGCAATACTATTTCATTTGGGGCAATACTATTTATTTTGGGGCAATACTATTTATTTTGGTGGAATACTATTTATTTTGGGGCAATACTATTTATTTTGGTGGAATACTATTTATTTTGGGGCAATACTATTTATTTTGGTGGAATACTATTTATTTTGGGGCAATACTATTTATTTTGGTGGAATACTATTTATTTTGGGGCAATACTATTTATTTTGGTGGAATACTATTTATTTTGGGGCAATACTATTTATTTTGGTGGAATACTATTTATTTTGGGGCAATACTCTCATGTGAATCATTACAACATGATGTGATGACGTCATTCGGCGACACCGACGACAGATTACGCCTGATAGAAAGAGTAATAAATGCTATCGGAAGCAAAACGGTGCATTTACATTGCATGAGAATGAAAATGATGAGAGAAGGGAAACATCATTTACAAAGAAATGTACTCTGGTAATTCTATTATATCTTTTTGTCGGTAGATTGTACTTTAGTTGGTTTTTAACATAGTCGGCAGGCTGATAAAAATTATTCTCAGTAGAATTACATATCACAAGTTAGTGTTCTTTGCAAAAGGGGGACAAGGGGGACATTTCATTCGAAAGGGGGACAAAAGGGGGACGCGGGGGACAGCGGGGGACAGAGGGTCCAAAAAGGGGACAATCCCCCGTAAAGGGGGACGTCTGGTCAGCCTAAAGATAGCCATTTTGTAAAGTCAGGTAACTTGTCATTTTACCAGTCAGGTAACTTGTCAAACTTTTATTTACTGTCAATACAGCACGAACGATATAATTAGTAGAGTACCCTTTCTTTAAACAGCATTTAAATAGTTGACATTGACTGTCTCTGCATTCTGCCTACAGAGAACACATTCCTTTCATACTCAAACGGCAAAGGGAAGAACGCCGACAGCAGACAGGAAGTTCGCCGACACACCCCTAAAACTCAACCAAATGACCCAATGACCCCATGACATGACCAAACACATGACCCTGAACAATTTTGTCCATTGCCGACAGCACCGGAAACCACAGGAAGTAGGGCAAATGCCCGCCGACAGTAGTAAACACACGGCCGACAGTAGCAAACACACTACCTACAGTACCATAACACCTGCCGACAATGTTTTCCATGCTTTAATATAGCCCACAACTTAGATACAGTACTGCTAATAGCGCCGACACTACTTCTAATAGCCAAAACAGTACTTCCAATAGCCCAGACAGCACTTCTAATAGCACAGACAGGGGTAGGAACAGCGCAGACAGTTGTGCGAACAGCGCAGACAGTTGTGCGAACAGCGCATACAGTTGTGCGAACAGCGCAGACAGTTGTGCGAACAGCGCAGACAGTTGTGCGAACAGCGCATACAGTTGTGCGAACAGCGCAGACAGTTGTGCGAACAGCGCAGACAGTTGTGCGAACAGCGCAGACAGTTGTGCGAACAGCGCAGACAGTTGTGCGAACAGCGCATACAGTTGTGCGAACAGCGCAGACAGTTGTGCGAACAGCGCAGACAGTTGTGCGAACAGCGCAGACAGTTGTGCGAACAGCGCAGACAGTTGTGCGAACAGCGCAGACAGTTGTGCGAACAGCGCAGACAGTTGTGCGAACAGCGCAGACAGTTGTGCGAACAGCGCAGACAGTTGTGCGAACAGCGCAGACAGTTGTGCGAACAGCGCAGACAGTTGTGCGAACAGCGCAGACAGTTGTGCGAACAGCGCAGACAGTTGTGCGAACAGCGCAGACAGTTGTGCGAACAGCGCAGACAGTTGTGCGAACAGCGCAGACAGTTGTGCGAACAGCGCAGACAGTTGTGCGAACAGCGCAGACAGTTGTGCGAACAGCGCAGACAGTTGTGCGAACAGCGCAGACAGTTGTGCGAACAGCGCAGACAGTTGTGCGAACAGCGCAGACAGTTGTGCGAACAGCGCAGACAGTTGTGCGAACAGCGCAGACAGTTGTGCGAACAGCGCAGACAGTTGTGCGAACAGCGCAGACAGTTGTGCGAACAGCGCAGACAGTTGTGCGAACAGCGCAGACAGTTGTGCGAACAGCGCAGACAGTTGTGCGAACAGCGCAGACAGTTGTGCGAACGGGGCACACACTTTGAGATTAGCGCCAATAGTAGTAGGAACATCGTATACACTTTGTGCGAATGGCGCCGATAGTAGTAGGAACATCGCACACACGTGTTCGAATAGCGCCGATAGTAGTGGGAACATCTGAGTCACTTGGTGAATAGCGCAGATAGAAGTGGGAACAGCGACGTCAGTAGTGAGAACACCGCAAACTGTATTGGGAACGCGGAACGGCTGAGACAGTATGCAGTAGTTGGAACAGGGCACGGCACACAGTAAATAATCTGCCGCAGACAGTAGTAAATGCATTGCCGACAGTAGTAAATACATGGCTGACAGTAGTAAATACATGGCTGACAGTAGTAAATACATGGCTGACAGTAGTAAATACATTGCCGACAGTAGCACAATACCCAGCCGACAGTACTTTGGAGGATGTATTATAATGCGAGGCTGAACTATACTAATACTCACAGCGCAGAAAGTCGTTCGACAGCGCTGACAGTTGGGTAAGCAGCGCAGACAGTGGAGGGAATAGCGCTGCCAGTAATGAAACTATGGCAGACAGTAGTAAGTACATTGGCGACAGTATGATAATACCCGCCGACAGTACTTTTGAGGATGTATTATGATGCAACGCTTAAATACACTAATGCTTATAGCGCAGACAATGGTTTGACAGCGCAGATAATGGTTTGACAGCGTAGACAATGGTTTAACAGCTCAGACAATTGTTTGACAGCGCAGATAATGGTTTGACAGCGTAGACAATGGTTTAACAGCTCAGACAGTTGTTTGACAGCGCAGACAATGGTTTGACAGCGCAGACAATGGTTTGACAGCGCAGACAATGGTTTGACAGCGCAGACAATGGTTTGACAGCGCAGACAATGGTTTGACAGCGCAGACAATGGTTTGACAGCGCAGACAATGGTTTGACAGCGCAGACAATGGTTTGACAGCGCAGACAATGGTTTGACAGCGCAGACAATGGTTTGACAGCGCAGACAATGGTTTGACAGCGCAGACAATGGTTTGACAGCGCAGACAATGGATTGACAGCGCTGACAGTTGTGGAAAAAGCGCAGACAGTAAGGGGAATAGCGCTTGCAGTAATAAAAGTACCGCGGACAGTGGTAATTACACAACCGACAGTGGTCAGCACACGACCGACAGTAGTAAACACACGACCGACAGTAGTAAACACACGACCGACAGTAGTAAACACACGACCGACAGTAGTAAACACACGACCGACAGTACTAAAAACACGACCGACAGTAGTAAACACTCGACCGACAGTAGTAAACACACGACCGGCAGTAGTAAACACACGACCGACAGTACTAAAAACACTACCGACAGTACTAAAAACATTACCGACAGTACTAAAAACACGACAGACAGTAGTAAACACACGGCCGAGAGTAATATAGTACCAGCCGACAGTGCTTTCCAAGCATTGGTATAACGCAGAACTCTAACCCACATTATTTTCGAAAATATACATCGTTCGAACATACAGTCTGCACTGTTCCGACTACTGTCTGCGCTGTTCCGACTACAGTCTGCGCTGTTCCCGATACTGTGTGTGCTGTTCCCAATATAGTGTGCGCTGTTACCAATATAGTGTGCGCTGTTCCCAATATAGTGTGCGCTGTTCCCAATATAGTGTGCGCTGTTCCCAATATAGTGTGCGCTGTTCCCAATATAGTGTGCGGTGTTCCCAATATAGTGTGCGCTGTTCCCAATATAGTGTGCGCTGTTCCCAATATAGTGTGCACTGTTCCCAATATAGTGTGCGCTGTTCCCAATATAGTGTGCACTGTTCCCAATATAGTGTGCGCTGTTCCCAATACAGCGCTGTTCCCAATACAGCGCTGTTCCCAATACAGCGCTGTTCCGACTACTGTCTGCCCTGCTCCGACTACTGTCTGCCATGCTCCGACTACTGTCTGCCATGCTCCGACTACTGTCTGCCCTGCTCCGACTACTGTCTGCCATGCTCCGACTACTGTCTGCCCTGCTCCGACTACTGTCTGCCCTGCTCTGACTACTGTCTGCTTTGCTTCGTGTGTTTTCTACTGTCGGCCGTGTGCTTACTACTGTCGGCAGTGTGTTTACTACTGTCGGCCGTGTATTTACTACTGTCGGCCGTGTATTTACTACTGTCGGCCGTGTGTTTACTACTGTCGGCCGTGTGTTTACTACTGTCGGCCGTGTGTTTACTACTGTCGGCCGGGTGTTTACTACTGTCGGCCGGGTGTTTACTACTGTCGGTCGTGTGCTTACCACTGTCGGTTTTGTATTTACCACTGTCTGCGGTACTTTTATTACTTCAAGCGCTATTCCCCTCACTGTGTGCGCTTTACCCCCAACTGTCAGCGCTGTCAAACCATTGTCTGCGCCGTGCGTAGTAGTGTATTTAAACTTTGAGTTATAATTCATCTTTAAAAGTAATGTCGGCCGGTATTATTCTACTGTCGCCAATGTATTTACTACTGTCTGAGGTGCTTTTATTACTGCAAGCGCTATTCTTCTCACTGTCTGCGATGTTCCCACTACTAACTTCGCTATTCGCACAAGAATCTGCGATGTTCCCACTACTAACTTCGCTATTCGCACAAGAATCTGCAATGTTCCCACTACTAACTTCGCTATTCGCACAAGAATCTGCGATGTTCCAACTACTATCGGCGCTATTCGCACAAGTGTCTGCAATGTTCCCACTATTAACTTCGCTATTCGCACAAGTGTCTGCGGTGTTCCCACTACTAACTTCGCTATTCGCACAAGTGTCTGCGACGTTCCCACTACAAACTTCGCTATTTGCACAAGTGTCAGCGATTTTTGCACAAATGTCTGCGCGATTTGTACAACTGTCTGCGCGATTTGTACAACTGTCTGCGCTGTTGGCACAATTGTGTGTGCAGTTTCGACTACTGTCTGCGCTGTCTGTAGTAGTGTATCTGAGTTGTGGGTTATACTAATGCTTGGCAAGCACTGTCGGTTGGTCGATATTACTCTCGGCCGTGTGTTTACTACTGTCTGCAATGTGTTTACTACTGTCGGCCATGTGTTTATTACTGTCGGCCATGTGTTTACAACTGTCTGCGGTAGTTCTACAACTGTCTGCGGTAGTTCTACAACTGTCTGCGGTAGTTCTACAACTGTCTGCGGTAGTTCTACAACTGTCTGCGGTAGTTCTACAACTGTCTGCGGTAGTTCTACAACTGTCTGCGGTAGTTCTACAACTGTCTGCGGTAGTTCTACAACTGTCTGCGGTAGTTCTACAACTGTCAGCGTTATTCTCACCATCTGCGCTGTTCACATAACTGATAGCGCTGTTCCCCCTACTGTTTGTGCTGTTAGCAACAGTGTATTTAAGTTTTGGATAATGTTACTTTTCCAAAAGCCTTCGGCGGATAATATGCTACTGTCGGCGATGCATTTCCTGCAGTCTGTTTTAGTTTTATTATTGTCAGCGAGAATTCACACTACTGTCTGCTCTGTTCGCATATCTGTCTGCGCTGTTAGTACAAGTGTCTGCGCTGTTAGTACAAGTGTCTGCGCTGTTAGTACAAGTGTCTGCGCTGTTAGTACAAGTGTCTGCGCTGTTAGTACAAGTGTGTGTGCTGTTCGCACAAGTGTGTGCGCTGTTCGAGCAAGTGTGTGCGCTGTGCGAACAAGTGTGTGCGCTGTGCGAACAAGTGTGTGCGCTGTGCGAACAAGTGTGTGCGCTGTGCGAACAAGTGTGTGCGCTGTGCGAACAAGTGTGTGCGCTGTGCGAACAAGTGTGTGCGCTGTGCGAACAAGTGTGTGCGCTGTGCGAACAAGTGTGTGCGCTGTGCGAACAAGTGTGTGCGCTGTGCGAACAAGTGTGTGCGCTGTGCGAACAAGTGTGTGCGCTGTGCGAACAAGTGTGTGCGCTGTGCGAACAAGTGTGTGCGCTGTGCGAACAAGTGTGTGCGCTGTGCGAACAAGTGTGTGCGCTGTGCGAACAAGTGTGTGCGCTGTGCGAACAAGTGTGTGCGCTGTGCGAACAAGTGTGTGCGCTGTGCGAACAAGTGTGTGCGCTGTGCGAACAAGTGTGTGCGCTGTGCGAACAAGTGTGTGCGCTGTGCGAACAAGTGTGTGCGCTGTGCGAACAAGTGTGTGCGCTGTGCGAACAAGTGTGTGCGCTGTGCGAACAAGTGTGTGCGCTGTGCGAACAAGTGTGTGCGCTGTGCGAACAAGTGTGTGCGCTGTGCGAACAAGTGTGTGCGCTGTGCGAACAAGTGTGTGCGCTGTGCGAACAAGTGTGTGCGCTGTGCGAACAAGTGTGTGCGCTGTGCGAACAAGTGTGTGCGCTGTGCGAACAAGTGTGTGCGCTGTGCGAACAAGTGTGTGCGCTGTGCGAACAAGTGTGTGCGCTGTGCGAACAAGTGTGTGCGCTGTGCGAACAAGTGTGTGCGCTGTGCGAACAAGTGTGTGCGCTGTGCGAACAAGTGTGTGCGCTGTGCGAACAAGTGTGTGCGCTGTGCGAACAAGTGTGTGCGCTGTGCGAACAAGTGTGTGCGCTGTGCGAACAAGTGTGTGCGCTGTGCGAACAAGTGTGTGCGCTGTGCGAACAAGTGTGTGCGCTGTGCGAACAAGTGTGTGCGCTGTGCGAACAAGTGTGTGCGCTGTGCGAACAAGTGTGTGCGCTGTGCGAACAAGTGTGTGCGCTGTGCGAACAAGTGTGTGCGCTGTGCGAACAAGTGTGTGCGCTGTGCGAACAAGTGTGTGCGCTGTGCGAACAAGTGTGTGCGCTGTGCGAACAAGTGTGTGCGCTATGCGAACAAGGGTGTGCGCTGTTCGAACACGTGTGTGCGCTGTTCGAACAAGTGTGTGCGCTGTTCGAACAAGTGTGTGCGCTGTTCGAACAAGTGTGTGCGCTGTTCGAACAAGTGTGTGCGCTGTTCGAACAAGTGTGTGCGCTGTTCGAACAAGTGTGTGCGCTGTTCGAACAAGTGTGTGCGCTGTTCGCACCACTGTCTGCGCTGTTCACAGCACTGTCTTTGCTTTTAGAAGTGCTGTTTGGGGTATTAGAAATACTGTCTTGGTAATTGGAAGTACTTTTTTGGCTATTAGCAGTACTGTATCTAAGGTGTGGACTATAGTAATGCATGGAAAGCAGTGTCGGCTGGTGTTATGGTACTGTAGGCCGTGGGTTTGCTACTGTCGGCCATGTGTTTCCTACTGTCGGCGGGCATTTCTCCTACTTCCTGTTGTTTCCGGTGCTGTCGGCAATGGACAAAATTGTTCAGGGTCACGTGTTTGGTCATGTCATAGGGTCACTGGGTCATTTGGTTGAGTTTTAGGGGTGTGTCGGCGAACTTCCTGTCTGCTGTCGGCGTTCTTCCCTTTGCCTACTCAAACTCAATGCAGCAAACTTCCGTAAAGGAATACAGGTTGTAAAGCGGGAAACAATATTTTTGACTTTCCTGTAAAGTAAGTTAATAAACACTGGAATAAAATAATATTTTCAATAATTGTTATTTATTTCATCTTATTGCTGTTAATACTGTAAAACTGGTTAATTGCAATTAGTTTCGAATATTCAAGAGTGATCCAATCAAAACTCCTTGTACAAGAGTATATACTGCTTTTACTACGTATGTGAACAACAATGCAGCTGTAAAGGGTTTAAAAATATAAAATTAATGGGTGAAGTTTTCATATCTAGCAAGTTGACAACAAATGCTAAAATTTTTTCTCATGGTGCAAGTTGTCCACAAATGCTAAAATTTTTCTAAATTGCAGATTCTATTTTGGCGAGGCAAACCTTTGCGAATATTGGAATATTGACAATGAGTGAAGAATTCGATTTATCTACTATCGGTTCGTTCTGTGGAAATTGCTGCACCCCGTTTGAAGACGACACATTTAAAACATCTTTATTTGACTTGGGTTCGGAAGAAGTACAAATAGTTGATGCAATTGAATATATTTACGGGATTTCCTGGCGTTCATTTCTAATTTCATCTAAAATATCTACCCGTAATGAGCTGTCGGAAACATGTTCTGAAAATGAAAACGAAGAAACAACAATTTTATTATGCAACTCATGCTCAGTATTTTTATCAAGCACGTTCACAGCTTTTAAAAAACTCGAAAGTGTTACTCATTCGTTATCTGTTTTAAGGAAAATAGATTTATTTCGTCGACAGCATTGGTCTTCAGTAGAGACCCAAGACATCACAGGTTTTGAAAAGACGCCATCTCCTACAGTAAGCAGTTTGTAATCAAATGCTAGTAACTTCGTAACATTTAGTAAGCTAATTTTTAGAAAACAAAATACGTTAATGCTATCATTACTTTCAGCCAATTTCATCTCCTTAATAGCTGCTACAAAAATATCCAAAATATTTAATATCAATTACGAAAACATGTTTCAGGTGGACGATGTCAATGACGACGACTTGGTTGAGTCTTTTAATTTCGAAGACGAGTTGGAGGAACCGCAACAAATTGATATTAAGAATTCAGAAGTTGAGATAAAATACCACATTGAAAGCGAGGACGGAGACAGTGTGGAATTTGAGGAAAAGTCGAATTCACCACAAGCAAATAAAAGCAAAAAGTGTAAGAAATCCATAAAAGCTCCTGTTGTACGTGTCCCTAGGGTATCTTTGAGGTTAAGGGAAGCAGTTGTTAAATTGGAAAGGCTTGAAAACGATTTTATCAAACCACGTTGCTCAAAGAAATTAGGTAGACAGCAACGTCCAAGGATTAAGGAATCACTCAATTTATCTAAAGGTTAATTAACAACTTTGAAATATTTTATTTTAATATTTTCATTATACATACGTGGAAATGGAAGAATCGTAAGGTTCATTCGTCCTTATTAGATTAGGGTAACTAATAGCCGTGATTTTCTACTTTCAGAAACTCCTGCATTGGAAAAAGAAACGTCCACTAACAGCTCAAATAATGCGAACCAATTGGCTGCTAATTGTAACATTGATGTGACAAGAAAATACACAAAAAAGACAGATACTAAAGGTAAGCCATATTTGTGCAAAATTTGTGGATTACGGTTTAGGAATCGTAGATACTATTTACATGATCATTTGCCAAGACACTACGGAAAAATTGACAGGGTACAATGCGAAATATGCAACAAAAGTGTACATAAAAAGTATTTGAAGGATCACATCAAAGTAATTCACGCTAACGAAGATGAAAAGGAGAAATACAAAGTTTCTTGTGAGCTGTGCGTGAAAACAATGGCATCTAATGCTTTGAAACTCCACATGAACAGATTGCAGTCAGGATCACGAATGTCATATAAATGCCCTACATGCGAAAAAGTCTACTTAGATAAAGTTTATTATGATGAACATATATTGACTCATTCAGAGCAAACTACACATTTGTGTTGTCAGTGTGGAAAATCATATGCAACGTTATCTATTTTGCGTCGGCACGAGAAAACGCATTCAGAGGGGAAATATTTGTGCACTTTATGTCCCAAAAAGTTTCTCACCAGTTCGAGTTTAAAAATTCATTTACCATTTCATTCACCTGAAAGACAGTTTATCTGTGACCAATGTGGGAAAACTTTCAAATTCAGATCTCATTTTGCAGCCCATTTGAGACTTCATGCGGAAATTGCCGAAAAGGGAGAATATTCAATTAAATGTGATCTATGTGGCAAGTCATTTAAGCATTCCGTCAGCCTTTCTAAACATAAGCGAAAGTTTCATAAAAATCCGTCGCAGAATACAATTTATGCGTGCTCATTTTGTGGAAAAACGCTGTCAAGTACGACTATTTTAAGAATTCACGAAGACCTTCACAAAAATAATATTAATTATAAACCTCGCAAAAAGCAAGTTTGGGCGTCAAGCGAGACGGCATCGAAATAATTATTAACTTATAGGTAGCTATCCATATTTTAAAAAGACAAATTATTTTGGAGTTTGTGTCGGTTTTGGCTCTTCAGAATTGAAGCGAATTCAAAATTTAGAGTTAAGATTATTTCCGACGTTCCGACTACTTAAAACTGAATGTATATTCAAATTAAGGAATTACATGGTTGGGATCGCTTCGAAATTTTGTAGATCGGATGCAATTAAATTTTAGAGCTGAGATGGACTGTTACTTTTATAAATCGACTAGAATTTATACTTTAAGGTGGCAATTGTTTCTCATTTTTCCGAAGCCAATAGAGTTAACACGTTAAAATTTTCTAATTCTATCAGTTGTGATTTTTTCAATGTTTGTCAATTTTCAATTTTTGTAAAAATAGAAAAGGAAGATGAGTTTCTTTATTGAGAAAAGAAGCACAACTGTGAATAACTAGTATACAATCAGAAAATCAGGCGAATTGGGAATATCTTTTGTGACATTTCCCATGAATTCATTTTTACTGTCAAATACTTCCATTATAAAATGGTACAAACTGATTTTTTACTAAATGCGAACGAGAAAAATCCTAATATTCATATAATAACCCAACTACTCCATAGTATGTATATGCAATGCATTGTATAGGATAGTTAGCTCCTATGGATAATTAGTAATTTTCCATTGGTAATTTGTAATTGTGTTTCTTTCTGCTTTCAGGAACACAAGAAATTGAAGAGACAAAATCCAGTAAGCAGTCCATTAATATGAATCAATTGAATTTTAGTGATAATAATGATGTTACGAGAAAAAGCGCTGTAAAATCAAGTATTAAAGGCAGAAAATATGTGTGCAAAATTTGTGGAAAACGGTATAAGGATCGTGAATATTACTTGTATCAGCACATGCCGAGGCATTACGGCCGAGGCCAATGCGAAATTTGCAAAAAAGTCGTACAGAAAAAGTATTTAAAGGATCACATCAAAAGAACGCACACTAACAGCCAAGAAGAAAAGGAGAAATCCAAAGTTGCGTGTGAGATATGCGGTAATACTATGGCGCCTTACACGTTGAAAATCCACATGAACAGCGTACATTCAACATCACGAAAACTGTACAAATGCAATACATGTGACAAGGAGTACTTATGTCAACGCAGTTATAATGAACACATTTTGGCACATTCTGACCAATTTACTCCCCATTTGTGTGTTAAATGTGGAAAATCTTTTAAAAAGTTATCTACTTTTCTTTTGCACGAGAAAATGCACTCAAGATCAGAGGAACAATATTTGTGTACTGTATGTCCCAGAAAGTTTTTCACCAAAGCCGGTTTAAAACTTCACCTAGTGACACATTCAACTGAAAGACAGTTTATCTGTGACGAGTGCGGAAAAACCTTCAAATTCAAAAATCATTTTATTGCTCATTCGAAAGTTCATGCCGAAATTGCAGAAAAAGGAGAATATGCAATTAAGTGTGATCTATGTGGCAAGTCATTTAAGCATTCCCTTAGCCTTTATAAACATAAGCTAAGGATCCATCCAGTGCTGAAAAAAAATTATGCGTGTTCATTTTGTGGAAAAATTCTTTCAAGTCCGACTAATCTAAGAATTCACGAAGACCTTCATAAAAATAATAGTAATTATAAGCCTCGCAAAAAACAAGAATGGGCATCAAAAAAGTCAACATCAACATCCAATTAATTAGTATTAATTTAGCTATACATATTTAGGGATACTTGTGTAAGTAAATTTATACATAATTTGACTTATACCTTTTGGATTAAATTAAATTAAGTAAAATTCATTTAATCATTTATTGTCAAATATTATGACTACGTCAAATTTTGTTCTCCTTTTACCACATATATTACTATACCACATCATCTTGTCATGTTTAACAAGTTTGGTATACTTTTTTATTTCTATATATGCATATTCCTTCTATATGGCATACTCTTTAACTCAATACTAATGAAAATTATCACCTGAAAATGTAAATTATTATGTGAAAGCATAATTAGTTTAGTTCATTTGCATCATAGTATATTATTGTCAACGTAGATGATAATAGATACAGTAAACTCTGTTGTTCCTCCCCCTCCGCTCTGCGTTCGTGCTTTTCTTCATTTATGTGCTGAATAACTTCCATTGAGTCATATTCGTACAGCAGATACATTAGGTTTTAATGAACAATCAAGATATTTGCACTTCTAGTGGCTTCTAGTATTGTCGAACTCCAAGAGAACAATTCTAGCCTTAATGATAAAAGAATTTCTTTTATGACAGCTTTAGAAGATACAGCACCAGTTGATCTGCGTCCATTCCATACATAGCATTTTAAGGCATTCCTGAGGTGAATTTTTTCCACTTCAATACATTTAAACTTTCTAATATCATAATTACGGTTAAAATTTGATAATTTCTGAATTTTAGTTTACGATGATCATGACTAATTATTCCAAGAATTTGTAATACAGAATATAATTCAGGGAATTTGACCTAAAGAAGCTAGCTTATGTTAATGATAATTGAATTTGTTAAAGGGTAAATGTGGGGGAAATTGAGTTTACTTTTACTTAACTTTTAAATTCATGATACATGAGTATACTTTGGGATAAGGGAATATATTCAGGGCAAAAGTATTTTTGTTCCTGGAAAAATGAGTTTTTCCATGGTCCACAGAAATTTAGCCCATTACCCATATATGTCGGAAGATTTCGTTTAAAAAGCCAATCTTTTCGTTTAATTCGATTAACTTTGCATTTAGTGTTTGCCTAAACGAAACGAACGAGACTATACAAAAGCATTAATCGTGCATTTTAAGGAGCTTAAACAATTTCCAAAATGAATAATTTGTAAAAGTGTAAAAACATTGCCAATCTGGTAAGTTGGCTAACTACTATGGTGTGTCAATACTGCACGAACAATGGATTTAGTAGAGTAATCCGGACATCCGGATGTCACAAAACAGCTAGTAAATAGTTGACATTGACGTCCCTGCATTCTGCATAAGAGAACACAAGCACACTCGTACTCAGTAACATTAATTCCGTAAAGGATGCAACTTCTACGGCGGGAAATAGTTCTTTTGACTTTCTTGTAAAACAAATTGGTAAGCACAAAACACGGGAATAAAATATTCAGTAGTTATTATTTATTTTAAATGTCCTATCTTTGTTACTATTAGTTTTTAGTATTCAAGACTGCTCCAATCAAAACTCCTTGTATAGTACAAGAGTACGTACTGCTTTACTACGTACATATGTAAACAATAATACAGATGTAAAGGTAAAGGTTAAAAATTTAATTAATGAATGGCCAAAGTTCATATCTTGCAAGTTGACAACAAATGCTAAAATTTTTGTAAATTGCAGATCCTATTTTGTCGAGACACAGCATTACGAACATTGAAAATGAGTAAACAGTTCGATTTATGTACTATCGGTTCATTCTGTGGAAATTGCTGCACCCCGTTTGAAAACGAAACAATTAAAACATCTGTATTTGACTTTGGCTCGGATGAAGTACAAATTATTGATGCAATTGAATTTATTTATGGGATTCCCTGGCATTCATTTCTAATTTCATCCGAAATATCTACCCGTAATGAACTATTGAGAACATGTTCTGAAAATGGAAACGACAAAACAGCAATTTTATTATGCAACTCATGCTCAATATTGTTATCAAGCACGTTCACAGCTTTTAAAAAACTCGAAAGTGTTACTCATTCGTTATCTGTGTTAAAGAAAATAGATTTATTTCGTCGACAGCATTGGTCTTCAGTAGAGACCCAAGACATTGAAGACATCACAAGCTTTGAGAGGACCCAATCTCCGACAGTAAGCAGTTTGTAATTAAATACTAATAACTTCGCTTTTTCAAGAGTTGCAAAAGTTAGTGAACTAAGTTTTGAAACACAAAATGCCGTTAATGCAATCATTGCAATCAATCACTTTCAGTCAATTTCATCTACTTAATAGATGTTACAAAAGTATCCAATAATATTTAATATCTATTGCGAATTCATATTTCAGTTGGACGATGTCAATGACGACGACTTGGTTGAGTCTTTCAATTTCGAAGACGAGTTGGAGGAACCGCAACAAATTGATATTAAGAATTCAGAAGTTGAGATAAAGTATTCTATTGAAAGCGAAAACAACGTGGAATTGGAGGAAAAGTCGAATTCACCACAAACAAATAAAAGCAAAAAATGTGAGAAATCTATAACAGATTCTGTTGTTCATGTTCCAAGGGTATCTTTGAGGTTAAGGGAAGCAGTTGTTAAATTGGAAAGGCTTGACTACGATTTTATCAAACCACGACGTGCGATTCGGAAGAAATCGTGTCGACTGCAACGCCCAAGGATTAAGGAATCACTCAATTTATCTAAAGGTTAATTGACAACTTTGAAATATTTATTTTTAATATTTTCATTATACATACATGAAAATGGAAGAATCGTAAGATTCATTCGTTCTGATTAGATTAGGGTAACTAATAGCAGTGTTTTTCTACTTTCAGAAACTCCTGCATTGGAAAAAGAAACGTCCACTAACAGCTCAAATAATGCGAACCAATTGGCTGCTAATTGTAACATTGATGTGACAAGAAAATACACGAGAAAGGCATATACTAAAAGTAAGCCGTATGTGTGCAAAATTTGTGGATTACGGTTTAGGAATCGTGCATACTATTTACATGATCATTTGCCAAAACACTACGGAAAAATTGACAGAGTACAATGCGAAATATGCAAAAAAAGTGTAAATAAAAAGTATTTAAAGAATCACATCAAAGTAATTCACAC
The DNA here is from genome assembly GCA_020352615.2 of Yoshiicerus persimilis. Classification (NCBI taxonomy): domain Eukaryota; kingdom Metazoa; phylum Arthropoda; class Collembola; order Entomobryomorpha; family Tomoceridae; genus Yoshiicerus; species Yoshiicerus persimilis. The sequence goes on along the minus strand of CM036940.2, from coordinate 69,299,866 downwards.
TAAGGAAGATCAATTGAATTCGAGTGATAATAATGATGTAACTAGTGAATGCGCTGTAAACTCAAGTGTTAAAGGTAGAATCTATAAGTGCAAAATTTGTGGAAAACGGTATAGGGATCGTGAATATTATTTGTATCAGCACTTGCCGAAGCATTACGGTACCGGTGGCCAATGCGAAATTTGCAAAAAAGTCGTTGAGAAAAAGAATTTAAAGGATCACATAAAAACAATGCACGCTAACAACCATGATGAAAAGGAGAAATCCAAAGTTGCTTGTGAGATATGCGGTAAAACTATGGCACCTTACACTTTGAAGACTCACATGAACAGCGTACATGCAAGAACACGAAATCCATTCAAATGCAATACATGTGAAAAGGAGTACTTAAATAAACGCAGTTATAGTGAACACATACTGACACATTCTGACCAATTTACTCCCCATTTGTGTGTTAAATGTGGAAGATCTTTTAAAAAGTTATCTGCTTTTCGTGTGCACGAGAAAATGCACTCAAGATCAGAGGAACAATATTTGTGCACTTTATGTCCCAGAAAGTTTTTCATCAAGGCCTCTTTAAAAGTTCACCTACTAACACATTCAACTGAAAGACAGTTTATCTGTGACGAATGCGGGAAAACTTTCAAATTCAGACCTCACCTCACCGCCCACTTGAAACTTCATGCCGAAGTTGCAGAAAAAGGAGAATATTCAATTAAATGTGATCTATGTGGCAAGTCTTTTAAACATTCCCAGAGCCTTTCTAAACATAAGCTAAGGATCCATCCAGTCGATCCAGTGCTGAAAAAAACTTATGCATGTTCATTTTGTGGAAAAATGCTTTCAAGTCCGAATAATCTAAGAATTCACGAAGACCTTCATAAAAATAATAGTAATTATAAGCCTCGCAAAAAACAAGAATGGGCATCAAAAAAGTGAACATCCAATTAGTTATTAAGAAGGTATACATATTTAGGTAGGTGTCCGGACAAATCGGTCAAAGTCAAAATGTCCAGGTATGACTAATCGGTCAAAAGTAGCAGTCGGTCAAAGTTATTAGTGGAAAGACAATTACGGTCAATTTTATTTGAGAAGCATGCAGAGTGAAATAAGACAGAAAACCAGATCAATATATTATACGATATTATACATTTATGTTTTCTCATTATAGTATTGTACTTTTAATTGAAGTATTGAAGTAATTAATGGTTGTGCTGCTTTTTTAAATACAAATGAGCCAGTGCTCTCAAGAAATCGATTGTGCTTTTGTTGTAGTAGTTGGTTACTTGGTTGAAAATTTTGTCGTCCAACACTTGATTCTATCTTTTTCGGCAGGGAACCAGTCCACAGTTGAAATAGTTCAGTATTATGGACGTAGTGAATTTTTCATGTTTTAAGTGCGAAAATAAAACCCATATTGAAGGGTGTGGCTTGTCAATTCTGTAGTTTAGACCACTTGTAATGTGCTTTTAGTATTCATTTCTGTAGTGTACTTCTACCTTGTACTATCTACCACATGCATATTGGAATTAGAATATCATTACCATTTTATTGCTACGCATTTTCTATATAAATAATCCCTTAGAAGCATTACTACTATCTTTGACCTAATGTGTATAGTGCTTGACCGAAATGTACTTTTATTTTTGACCAGGCTGTCTTTGACCGATTTGTCGGGTAATCTTTAGGTAGACTGGTGTGTAAGTAAGTTTATGCATAATTTAAACCAATACCTTTTGGATTAAATAAATTAGAAGTAAAATTCATTTAATCATTCATTGTCAAATTACGTAAAAATATTACCCTCGTTTTACTACATCTTTTGTGATGTTTAACAAGTTTGGTATACTTTTTTTATTTATATATGTATAGGTATATACTGTTGTGCTATAGACCTTTAATACGTAAAAGGAAGTAATGAAAATCGAAACGTAAGAGATTACTTGTAAATTGGGTATGATAAAGTTAACTGGTTATCATGTAGATAAACAAATTTTACTATTAGACTTCACTTTTGTTTGCAGGTATTAATACTGATTAATTACCAACGAATACTGTAAAAAGAGTATTAGAATTGTTAATAAATACTATGCAGATGTAAAGTTCATTAAAAGTATATAGTAAATATTATCCTCTATCTAATTACTTTTCGATTAAAGTGTCGCTTTTGCTACATGGGTCTGACTTTTAATTTGTTTGTTCAGGAAGATACATATATTTACATTCTATATACCTATACTGTTATGTTCATGTAACAAGTACAACTGCACTATACACTATTTATTAAGCATCTAAATATGTATTTACAATGTCGTGGTCTTTAACTCAATACTAAAAAAATTATGACCTGAAAATCTAAATTATTATGTGAAAGCATAACTAATTTAGTACATTTGCATCATAGTAACATTACGCTTGCACCCAAGATATCTATATTTATATATCACTTTTATAATCCTTCTACATTGCACGAAAAAGAGACGAGTTAAAAAAATTATTCTATAAATTGTGAATCAATGAATGGCAAAGAATTGTCAAACAAATTTTTATTTTATATTTTTTGCTACTTTTTAATTCCCAATATTGATATATTAGAATTAGAAACTCATTGTTTGCAAACAATGAGTTTCTATCAATGTTTACAAAAAAAGTTTGTAGAGGCAACGTTAGCTTGTAATGTAATTTCCTCTGAATGGTCTGCTAAGGTAGAATTTTGAGCTCAAAAGAACGATAAGCATTATAATAGAAAACACAAATAGTGAAAGATTGCCCCTATGAATATGAGAAACAACTTAAAATAAATATTACAAACGTAAAATGACAATACACTTTAAATGCTATGAAGGAAATATTAGTATCAGCATTCAGCAGTAGTAATTGTTTCGAAAGACTTCTCTGTGTGCATTTAGACTTTAGGCCTCCATCTGTCTCATCTGGCCTTCTTTAAGAACGTTTTTGCATTTTTGCAATCACCGTTTGTTAGTGCAACTGAGGACAAATTTACGAAATAAAATATATATTTTAAATGTGGACAAGTAGATTTACATGCATTAAAGACCGGTGATATTGGGTGATATGTAGTGTATAATTTACTAGATTTGCAATACTCGAGATAACAAAATCATAAAACGGCGTATTTGGAAATAATTGAGACAAACCCTCGAAAAACGACCGTCGCAGCTCTAAATTGTGCAAAATCGGGTAACCATGGATCGGACATGTAAAACGGGGCATTTTTGCTTGATTGTAATGATTACATAGTACCAAGGTGCATTCATAGGTATTCAATTATGGATTTCCAGGTGGTACAAGAAAATTCTGGGAACACGGTACTGCTGTGTCGGTGTTTGTCAGTGCGTATCTGCAGAAGTTGTGAATTTGACGAACAAATGACAAACTCTGTCGTTTTCGGACCCTAGGTATCTGAAAATCAGTCTGGTGGTTTTTTATGTATCTCATTTCTTCTCTTAATTTTAATGCCACCAACATGCAACATATGACAGTGATAACGGGGATGAGTGTTATTTGTTAATTAAAATGGACTGTGTAAATACTGTGTTCCCAGAATTTTCTTGTACCACCTGTAAATCCATAAATGAATACCCATGAATATCCCTTGGTATGTATTCATTCCAATCAAGCAAAAATGCCCAGTTTTGCATTGTGATCCATGGCTACCCGATTTTACACAATTTAGAGCTACGACGGTCGTTTTTGGGTGGTTTGTATCAATTATACTACGCCTATAAGCATAACGACCATGCTACACTAATATTTTCGAGATGGGAGATTATTCGATGATTACGACATCATTCAGCACAAGGTTCCTTGGAACCGTTGCAAGGTACCTTGATTCAGCAGTTTGTGTTTTTGCTTTACTAATGTTCTCTCTTGCATAAACGATGCACTCAATACTACTTAACATTTTCAAGGTTAGGTACTAACTTAATAATTACATTAAAAAAGTCCTGTCAGTTTAATACAGTTCCTGTTGTTTCAACACAACCGATTATTTGACTCTGTGTTTCCATCAATTGGAAAAAATATAGTACTTTTTTCGTGAGACTTTAAATTTAAGTCTCACTTTATTAAACAAAGCCAGTAAGGATAGATGTACATGGTCACTATGTATACCTATAAATACCTATAGGGCTCAGTTTTAGTGTGACAACTTGTTCGAGACTTAATTACAATACTCTCTCTTATATCTCTAGGTGATCAATAATTCTTTGGTGGTATCTTAAAATTGACAGAGTATGATTACTTTTATTGTTAAGGACATCATCGATAGGTATTTTGCCATATGTAAAATACTCTGTTTAACCCTTTTTGAGTGGGGTCCAGAAAAACAATTTAAATTAACTTCGAATGAAATGAGGTTCTATTGGCTGTATTGCATAGTAGGCGGAATACTCATTCTGAATGTATATATAATTGGATCACTGTTAATGGAGATATTTAATCCTACTTTTCATGCTGGTTACATTATCGTTTACATGACTATGTCACTTATACTAGTCATCTGTACACATCTTCACATTATAATGCACTGCAGCAAACAAAGGCTAATTCAACTAGCGGGTTTAGTAAATGAAAGTTTTATTCTGGAAACCAAATATTATGGTAAGTTTTATAACTATAGAAATCTAGGATTGCATTCTAATATGAGGCTTTTTTCATTGATCTGATTTACAGAAAAATATTTCACTGCACCAGGAAAATTTTTTACTGAAGAGAAAATGATGGAGTATCAAAGAATGGCGGATGTCATTGCGATCTTTGCTTTAATATCATCTATATTAACTGCCATTTTCGTGCTATTCTTCAAATGGACACCCGTTGTATACTTTCTGGAAAACTGGTTATCATTTCTAGATTGCATTGCATTTAGAATAATTCTGATTCCTGGGGCGGCATACATTACGCTTGTTTGTTGCTTTCCCATTTTGCTTTGTCCCATGGCCGAGATGCTTTACACAAATTTTTTGATTTTTTGGCTTCAATTTTTAATATCAAAAGAGAGAGATAGGCGAAAGCTTGGCCTAAAAAATAATTGGTACATAAGTATACGCATAAGTGAATTGAATTTATACAGAGAACTTTTAATATATCAAATATCTGCCAATTATTTCATTAGATTATTGGCACCTCCTGCATTGTTAGCTTGCGCTCTATTTACAATCCTCTGTACCTTTTGTTGTTTCAAAATGTACGTTGTAATTCCACAAATATTGTTTCCACTATTTCCTATAACCGATATTTTTTCTATATTATTGGCGTACGTAACAATGCCTTATGTCGCCATACTTCATACTACATCAACAGAATTCACACGCTTAAAGCGGGATGAAAACAAGATAATTAGGAGAATTATCAGAAGTTTCCCTCATTTGGGCTTTTGGATTGGGCCATTCTTTTGCATACAAAAGTCGACCGTTTTGAATTTTTTTCAATGGGTTACCTTATATTCAATCAATTTGATGTTGTCTGTACATATTTAATTTTTTATTATGCACGCGTTCTTATGTAAATTTAATTTCTATTTAATATTACGCGATTCACATTTAGTAGAGTTGAATTTTGCGCCAAACAATGTATGAAAAACGGTCAACTTTATAAGATTTTAAGCAAATATCCTGACTCATTTCCTAGAAAAATTGTAATGTCCACTTTAATTTGTGGCAGTTTATATTCTCTGGTGGAGTACGTAAGTGGCAACCTTAACTACTAATAAACGCCTTATTTAAAACAATTGATACATTTCATTTTCTACACTTAATAAGAGTATAAGCGCTGCAAAATACAAATAATAGCTTCAATAGCTTACATTTTTATATGGAAACTCGTGATGAGGGTATTTTTATGATATTTACGACCCTAAAGATCCCACAAATTGTTCATTGTCTACTGAATAAGCATGCCTGAGAAATGTTCTGGAGATAGAATAAGTGAAATTATTGCACTCGGAGGAAAAAAGTACAAGCTGCAAGTAAGACTATGAAAATGCTCCCTAATTATGGTATACTATCCATATAATTGCCTAAAATTAATTCCACGCTAGGCAATCATGATAATCGGCGTTGGGAAAATTATAGGCATTTTCAAAAGCGGTTCAATAATATTTACCTTAAATTGAATTTAATTTCTTCCCTGAATTAACACTTCAATATATATCATCAATGCTCATTTTTGCACGTATTGGCAGAATTAAATTCCATGTTTTAGATCTACCCTTTAATTTTGATAACCGCTCTAAACCACAATAATAGGCACTTATGAAAAAAATTACAATTGACAGTGCAAAGGAGCAATTTCTTATACAAATAAATCTTTTAAGAATTAATTGCTTGAAAAACTTGTAAAATTTTTTATGGCTACAATGGCTAGTGTGTCTATAAGCATAACCATACTATACTGACATTTACGAGATGGCAGATTACTTCAATGCAGTAGTTTATTTTTGTTTGCCTTACTAATGTTTTCTCGTGCACAAAGGACAAGAATGCATTCACCAGTGTTTGACATTTTCAAGGTTAGATACAACTTAATAATACATTACAGATTGCATTTCAAGTTTCAATTTAAAGCAGTTCCTTTTGTTTCAACACAACCACTTAATTTATCTTGGGTTTTCATTTGCTGGACGCTATTCCCGCGGACAATATTTCTTTTCCTGAGACTTTTTGTCTTAAAGTTTTATTATATTAAACAAAGCAATTCAGAATAATTGTGCGTGCATTGTCTCTAGTATAAAATATACGGACCTATAAAAAACTGAAAATCTACCTAATATTTTGGCTGTATACAATTTCCAATAAAATGTTATTATAAGGCTCTAAGAAGGCGTGCCTGTCGGATACATATTGTCTATCTATCAATCGTAAAATACTAGAGAGACAATAATTCAGTGGTCGGTAATTATAATTATCTGAAAATGATTACCTTTATTGTTAAGGACATTCTTGATAAATATTTTATCATATGTGAAATACTCTGTTTAACAGTTTTCGAGTGGTGCCCAGAAAAACATTTCAAATTAACTTCGAATAAAAGTAAATTTTATTGGATGTATTGTATAGTAGGCGGAATGATTGTTCAGAATGTCTATATAATTGGATCACTTTTAATGGAGATATTTAATCCAACTTTTCATGCGGGTTACATTATTATTTACATTACTCTGTCACTAATACTGGTCACTTGTACATATTTTCACATTATAATGCACTGTGGGAAACAAAGAGCACTTCAAATACAAAGTATCTTAAATGAGGTGTTTATTCTGGACAACAAATATTTTGGTAAGCTACAATGGTACAAGAAGAAACTTTGTAAATCCTAAAGCAGTGCTTAAAATATATGCTACTAACCGTGTTGTATTGTTTTACAGAAAGGTACTTCAAGGTACAAGGAAAGTCTTTGGTAAACAAGAAAATGAAGAATTATCACAGAATGGCGGACTTGTCTGTAGCCATTGTTTTAATATCATCTGCATTATGTGGCGTTTTCTTGTTATTCTTTAAATGGGCACCCATTGCATATTTTCTAGAAAATTGGTTGTCATTTGTAGACTGCATTGCTTTGAGAATAATTCTTATTCCAGTGTTTACATATATAACAATTGCTTGTTGGTTTCCCATTGGAATTTGTGCCACAACCGCGATTTCTTACACAACTTATTTAATTTTTTGGTTTCAATTTTTAATATCAAAGGAGAGAGATAGGCGAAAAATTGGTCTAAAAATTAATTGGTGCATAAGTATACGCATAAATGAATTGGATTTTTACAGAGAACTGCAGATACTTCAAACGGCCGCCAATTATTTCATTAGATTATTAGTGCCTCCTGCAATGTTAGCTAGTGCCCTATTTGTAGTTCTCAGCACCTTTTGCTGTTTCAAAATGTATGCTATAATTCCACAAATATTGTTTCCACTATTTCCTATAACTGATATTGCAACTGTACTATTGATATTTGCAACCTTACCTTATGTGGCTGCACTACATACTACATCAACAGAATTCATACGTTTAAAGAAGGATGAAAACAAAATAATTAGGAGAATTATTAGAAGTTTTCCACCCACGGGCTTCTGGGTTGGACAATTCTTTTGCATACAAAAGTCAACCGTATTGAAATTTTTTCAATGGGTGACCTTATATTCAATCAATTTGATGCTGTGTGTACATATGTAATAAATAATGGTATATAATATATATATATATATATATATAATAATGGTATATAATATATATATATATATATATTAATAATGGTATATATATATATATATATATTAATAGTGGTATATATCATAATGGTCAATTAATTATCGTATTAAACTTCATTCATATATCTAGATGTACTTTGATGTAGCAGCTTTTACTTGCCATTTATATTGGAATGATTAATATGCTAATCTACATTTTGGGCATGAGTATTTAAAAGGTGTTGACCCTTTTGAGTATCCTGACAATAATTGGTAGATGTATTACTATACTACGATACGATATTGTACTTGAAATTGAAATTCTTGCACTATGTTGAAAATTAAGTCTGTTGATTCTTACTTCGCCACATTTCCATAAGCTGTACACAACCTTACAACAATAACTATTTTTATGTAATGTATAATTTACCCATTGTAACTATGGATTATATCATTATGAAGTAAATGGTCACCCATTCCCAAATACCATATAGGTAACCACTGAAAGACATATAAGCTATCATAGCAGTATCGTTCCAAAACCAATAATATTTAAGAGTGTCTGTGACCAAAGGCTGCCCAATATTTCTGTAATTATATAGTCAGTCGTTTCTTTAGATAAAATAGTGAAATCTTCTGTGAACAATATATGTACTATATATACTACACATACATTCTGTAAACAATATATATACAAAAATATACAACCAGTGTTTTCCGCAGTTGTGTATGCGTATTATAAAGGATTTGCATGAGATTTTACTCATTGCGAAGATTTTCTGAACTTCCTCGTAATAGATAATATTTATTGTAGCAAAGTAAATCGAATACAAAGATTACATTGACAAAAAGGCATTGCCCACCAGACAAGCAAGGTTTTTCATCTTAGTTGCAATAGGCACTTCCACCGCTGCAGTATCCCCCGGCGTAACCGTGAGCCCTACAACATTGGTCGATTTCAGCAGCAGATCGATCGCAATCAATACTGCAAGGCGCACTGTACACAGCATTCACTGTTGGCAAATTAAAAAGTGCAAATATTATAAGGGGAAAATATAATATCAATTCAATATAAAAATACTTCATTTGTGAATTTGTTCCATAAAAGTAATAGTCAAAGAACTACAGTAGATACAAACAATATCTGTAGTCTGTAGTACACCAAAACGAATTTTAAAAGCATCTAAGCATCATATACCTGCAACTGCTGCGAATGCTGAAACCAGTACAACCAGTGAAATGAAAGATTGGAGCTTCGTCATTTTGAAACGGATTTTAACTGCTATATATACAATAATACAATATTTAGTTATTTAGGTGTTATAAAATATTTGAAAATAATAGTAGATATTCAGTTAGGTATTCTTTTTGTAATTTCATGCAGATTCTTCAAAACGCTATAAAGGTGATCCAAAATGTTTTCTTACCTGAGGAATCCACAGGGAATTTTATTGCTTACAAAAGCGGTTGGTTGTGATGATAGATCATGAGTTGAACTGCCTTTATATACCTATTTGCAAATTATTAATCACCCTTGTTTTGAAAGCAATTTTTATTTATCTTATTCCCAAGAATGCATTACTGAATACTCGGTATCCGTCGTCCATTAACATAATTATTGGCCGAGAAAAATATTTTTAGCTGAACACAGTAGACAGTGAGGGTAGACATGTGGAATAAGAGTATTCAGAAAACACTATTGTAATAAAATATGTAAGGTGAGCGCTTAAATCAGATTTAGCAAAGCGTAAGAATGTAAAAGCTATTTGCAACAATTATACAATTTCCAACTAGAAGATAAGGACAAATATCTTAACGACTTTCACAATGTTGTAATGAATTGGCTCCACTCACGAATACTTATGCACCCATACATTATTCATCCATAATTAGTGCTTCCGTGTATTAATTATCTCAGAAAATATGTTCGACATGGTTTCATACAAAAGGTACTCATATAGCAATGGTAAGATATGCGATAATCGGAGAGTATTTGATATATTTCTTTCGACTGTTTGTACAGGATAATAAGATTGCATTGTAAGCTGAATAATAGTTTCCGTTCATTTCGGTTCTTAATATGAGTGTGCACAAATGGAGAATTTTCAATACCAGATTTCTATGGCTGGTATCAAGGATGTATTCAGAAATAATGTTCAGGGGGCTATACCATTAAATATATGTAAAGAAGTCCTAATTTACGCGAAAATTTATTGCTGTTTTAAGGAAAAATTAACTCTTTTTCTGAGATTTAGGGGGTACGTATTATATATACGTGCACGCACGTATATTATATTCACCCTCGGCTGGTATTGTCTAATTCATAATTTATAACACCTCAGCAATGCATTGCTGAGATTATTACATTCTCCGCTACGGGAATAGTCCCATGAAATAAGACTATTCCCGTAGCGGAGATTGTAATACTTTTGGTTGGACTTTTGGGAATGGGACAAAATGCCATGTAAAGCTATAGCTGTAACATTTCCCTTCTTTTTACTTCTTAATATGAGTGCTTGCCAATTCAATGTTTAAATATTACGCATCATTATGTTACAAAAGTTTGTGTATTGACGGATGACGGATGACGAATGGTAATGTGCTTTAATACAATACGATATCAAAAACTTTAAATTTGCAATTGAAATTCTCCTCCTTGCCTTTGTAAGTATAAATATATATCAACGTCTACGTAATGTAATTTAAGTAATACGTAGAAAAAAGAAATAATCAAATTAATAAGTAATGCGATGGGAGTATTGAATGGTTCCAAGAAATCTGAATACTGTGAGTATAAGAGCTTCTTCGCAACTAGGGCCTTAGGATTTAGTAGTATTGGCATGGACAACATGGATTCACCAAAGATATTGATTCATCCTACGTCAAGGTGATAACCGTTCGGGTTTCATTGCGCAATGTCTGGGGAAATGGAGTAACCTTTCTTGCTTTTATGCCTATTTGAAAACTAGGGACAAAGTCTTAAATTTCATCTGTTTCAATTTCCTCAACATTTAATTTTGAATACTTATGTTAGAATGAATTATAATCTCTTTAATTCTTCCCATTAGGATAGCGGGTTAACAAATTTTGACAAGTAATGTAATGCGTTGTAATAGTAAATGAGATCCAACTGATTGAACAGCAATAAAATAAAATCTTCAGCCATCTTTCAGTCTAATGTCCCAACTATGGTAGAAATATAGTAAATTTATTCCATTTTGATTTAAATTATAAACCTAAATTAAAAATAACTTGAAATTATTGAACATGCATCTAGGATTTTTGAGATTCTAATAATTTAAGGTTATATGTTTTGACGCTGTGAGGTTTAAAATTACTTATTGTGATAGTATTTAGTGTGATATGTAATGTATATATTCAAATCATATTACATTATTAAATTTCACTACTAAAGTTAACAGAATGATATCTAAGAAACATGGATACAGAAATGACATGAAATTAATAGCGTTTACTCACAACAAGGCTTTGTGTTTTTCATTAGGTAACAGTAATTATCAAATAAATATATTATGTATATATACTAAATATTTCGTAATGTATTATGAAAAACTGCGAAATTTTAATACAACCTAAATAAAGACAGACTGTAGAATATTGATAGCGTACAGTGTGACAGCAGAAAAATACTCTGCTATTGTCGAGTTTTGAATATAAAAGAAAATTCCCACTGAGAAGGATATTGGACGGAGACTATTGGCTGTTTTATTAACTTTTCTCCTTTTCTTTCTACTGTCTATTTTCAGTTGTTCAAGAAATATCTGAGACCTCGTATGAACAGAAGCGCAAAAGGATATTGAAGGAAATGCAAATGAAATAACAATGAAAAGTGTCAGTGGTGCAATAAGAAACAGTATTAATTGAATTATGGTATACATTTTACAGATGACAAATACAACAAGGACAATTATTAAACCATATCCAAATAGGAGAATGGGCAACACGAATTTATAAAAGGAGTAATCCAGACCATTATGAGCTATTAGAAGCATCTTGTACACTTTCATTTTTTGCAAGTCTTTCATTTCTTGCTCGGCCATCAAAAATTCAAGCCAAAAATTGACAATAATTGATACAAAAATGACAACACATATTGCGAATATCATATGAAACGCACATAGTGCAACTACATAGGTCAGTAAAGGGACCAGGATAATTCTTAAGGCGAGACAGTCTATGAAGGATAACCAGGTCTCCAGAAAATACACAGTCGGCATCCACTTGAAAAACACTATCATATTTGCAGCGAAGGCAACTATTATTAATCCAACGTAGAGCAACAGTTTTACCAATGGTACGAATTTATCCATTTGATTAATTATTCGACGTTTGCGTTCTGCATCAAAATGACTTTCTAAAATTAAAAAAGTAGAATTAAAATGCTAATGAATAAATAATTTTAAAATAAGGCTGCCTATAAAATTTATGAATACATTATTTCAATTAATTATGAGCTAACCTGTTTGCTTTCGATCAAAATAGAGCATTTGATTCAAACAGTTCAATAAATTAATCAGTCTTTTTCCATTGTAATGGACAACCAAATGGCAATAAAACTGTACAGAGGCTAAAAATCCCGAAATTATATAAATAATAATATAACCAACATGGAAAAAAGGATTAAAAATTTCCAGCAAAAGCGATCCGTTTATGTAGACACATGTAAGGAACAAGAAGAACACCCAACAATGCATCCAGTAATATCTTTTTCTACTTGAGGATATTTCAAATTTTTTCCCTCTAGCGTCCCATTTTATTGTTGATAACCAAAGACGTTGACTAAGGGTATTAAAAAAATGATCGCAGAAGTTTTCTAACAAATAAGAGCCCATAATGACTTGCCTTTTAATAACGGAAAATGTTTCGTTTTGACACCTTTAGGAAAATAAAGTTATTATTACACTAAAGGTGTGGTGAATGTAAATGCTGAAGGAATATCGGTTAAATTTTGCAATCAATACTAAAACCTCTGTTGAAGTAAGAAACGATGTTCGATGAGAAAGGATGGTGTGTTTCGGAAAGCAGTGTAACAGAAATTGAAATCAACTGTAGAATTTGGTAGTTTAGTAGCGTCAATAGCGTGTTATTAGAGACATAAGTTAAGCCTATACTTCACATAAACCCATAGTAATATTTGCAATCCATCTAAAATCAATATTCCATATTATATATTAGTCAGAATAGTGCTTCATAGATAATTCAGCTGATTTAGGTAATAAATTCTTTGAAAAGTAATTTAACTTCAGTAACGGTTTTCGTAACTTAATTCAAAAAACTTATATAACAGAAACTTAGACCCATTTTCCTTTGGATACAGAATAGTATATTTCTTCTGTAACTATTTCTACTCTTTTATGACTTTACTTCGATCAGCATTTAGAAAGCTAGGCAAATTCCATTAAACCAAAGAAGTTATATTATTTGTAATTTACCAATACCATACTAATGTGTACTGTTGCATATTGTGATCAATTATTATGTTGACCACTTTGTACACGGTTTTTTATGTCCTTTTAAAGAAATTAATCTTCTGTACTATGGAAATACATTTCTCGCTTTCTTTTCTTTACTATGGCAATGCGAGAATTGAACATAACCTAATAAATTGTTCAAAAAGCGTGTCTTTCTGTTTTGTTTTATTTTCCACGTCTTGAATTCTTCTTAGAAGTTCATGCCGCCTTTAGAGCGCTTACGCTCTTTTCTGTATGCGTTATTTAAGGCACACTGGATTTTCTAATGTTATAGCCCTTATGTCTGTAACTATTTCTACTCTTTTATGACTTTACTTCGATCAGCATTTAGAAAGCTAGGCAAATTCCATTAAACCAAAGAAGTTATATTATTTGTAATTTACCAATACCATACTAATGTGTACTGTTGCATATTGTGATCAATTATTATGTTGACCACTTTGTACACGGTTTTTTATGTCCTTTTAAAGAAATTAATCTTGTGTACTATGGAAATACATTTCTCGCTTTCTTTTCTTTACTATGGCAATGCGAGAATTGAACATAACCTAATAAATTGTTCAAAAAGCGTGTCTTTCTGTTTTGTTTTATTTTCCACGTCTTGAATTCTTCTTAGAAGTTCATGCCGCCTTTAGAGCGCTTACGCTCTTTTCTGTATGCGTTATTTAAGGCACACTGGATTTTCTAATGTTATAGCCCCTTATGGCAACCTTTATCAGTTACCAAACCAGGATGGAAGCAAGCTAACCTTTACACTTATGTTACACAAGCACGTCATGTCATGTCACGCAAGCGGTAAAACGGTTACGATGATAGAAGCACAGTTGGCTATTTAAATTTGCACACTAATACAAATACTGCATTTTATTTCATTCAGGATGTGTTAGTAGAATTTAATGCAACGCTTGGTAATTTGCGGTTGACGAATTGATATAACATTTCAAACAAAAAACAATATAACAGGTTTTCTTTGTAAATTATTTTCTTTATTAAACTAAAATACGCACATCTTCATTTGATATCTGTGTATAGAACGTTCGAATCATAAATAGAAAAAAGGGTTTTCTGTTACATTTTGAACAGCGTATCCGATTAAAATGACACATGGATATACAAAGTATGAAGGACTACTAGAATAATTCTATAATGTGGAGCTTTTTCTGATTCAGAGTTTTCCAGCCTGCAGTAGATTTCTTTTATCCTAAAAGCTATTTGAGACAACCATGTTTTCAATTTTACTTCCAGGGGACTCATTTGCGCCATTATTTTGAACTATTTTCAAAGGATTACACTTATTAATGTTTACATTATGCATATTTTCTTATACTTTTATATCAATTTGCCACTTACTTTTTGTTTCTCCTGGAGTAGAGGCTGTAATCAAAATAAGAACAAATAAATTTAGCACGTAATAAATTAGTCAAGAAAAATTGTGCGATTCAGGTTATAAATTAGGCGCATTAACGCTTGTAATTAAGGACCCCACAAAATAATAACCAACCTTTCGGCAAACTGTTTGGCTGTGTATTGTTAACCGTCATACCGCTCACTGATGAATTGGGACTGTGATTTGCACCGTTGTTTTGAACTGTAAGAAAACAATTAATTAAATGCTCACATCAATTGTATACTTAAAACAAGATTTTATATTCATTTTGTTTACTGCTGGTTGAAGAGGCTGGAACTGCAGCAGCAGGTTCCGCCACAGACGAGAAATCCTTTGGCGTGGTGGTGTTTTCTTCCTTGGTAGACGACCAGACTTGAGCTGTCAGTGTGTCCGCGCGCTTGGGAAGGAACGTTCCGGAATGGCTAGGTTGATCACGTGCACGGTGAGGAGTACACTCCATTGGCTAAGTTTGAAAATTGACGTGCCTCAAGACATAGGTCCAACCTGGACGGTCATACATGTAAGAACGCACACTTACGCCGTCTGATTTTTTGTCTATGAGGTTCCGCGACTGGAGCAGAGGGAACAGGCGAAACTGGAGCGTAGCACAGACGAGAAATCCTTTGGCGTGGTGGTGTTTTCTTCCTTGGTAGACGTCCAGACTTGAGCTGTCAGTGTGTCCGCGCGCTTGGGAAGGAACGTTCCGGAATGGCTAGGTTGATCACGTGCACGGTGAGCATCACACTCCATTGGCTAAGTTTGAAAATTGACGTGCCTCAAGACATGGGTCCAACCTGGAAGGTCATACATGTAAGAACGCACCACTTACGCCGTCTGATTTTTTGTCTATGGGAGCGTAGGAAGACGGCAGCACTTGAGTTGAGGGAGCAGGTGAAGCTGGTGCATAGGAAGACGGCAACACTGGTGCAGAGGGAGCAAAATTTCCTGTGTTGCTTGCGGATGTAGGGCTTTGAGCTTCGCCACCTCTTTCTTGCAAAGGGTGAGCTAGGAGAAAAATGTCAAACAAGTTAGAACCAAATAACTCATTCCCTAATAATGTCTACTATTGTATGTGTATCGTTTATCATTTCAAAGTCTTTACGGATGCTAACCTGATGTAACGGAAACAACTGCAAGGACAGCAAAAATGATTTTCATTTTGGTGGTAGTGCTACTCTTGGTTTTTCTAATGAAGAAATTCCTTGTGGTATCCAAGTAAAGTAATAAAAAAGTATTTGCCGATTAAGTGTTCCGGAAACGAAGGGAGCAATTTGGAACGAAAGGGACGGCAAGCAGTTCAATTTATATTGATTTGTGATTTGAACATGGAGAACAGTAGAGTTTATTAATTTAAGAGTTGAATGAGAAGTCAAATGTTAGCAAAGGTAATTTTGATGTGATAAATTGTCATGCCTTGAATGGGCTTTTTATACTTAGTTATAAATGACCAATGAACTTTATCTTGAAAATTAGTTTTCCTAATCTTTGCTCAGATTTGCTAGTATTTAATAATGGAATACGTAGAACCTTTGTCAGTTCGCGAATTGGAAAATAATAAAGCTGTAACTTACTCGTATAACATAATAATGTGCATAATATTGTATAGATCACCCATTATAAACATATTACCAACAATGTTGCATACAAAATTAGACTTGTTTCAGTATCAGACGCTGTGAGTAATATGACTTGGGTAATCATTTACTATTATTAGTTACTCGTCATTTCTAAAGAAATGATAAATCCTTTAACGACTGTCAAATATGTCAAAGAATTCGGGGTATCGCATTACGCATTTCTATGCTACTATGCTAACTGTCATTTGTGCACTGGGCCATGCTCATCAACTGTAGTAGTAAGTATCTGTTCTACACTACGATTTATTTTTGTTATCCTTGGTATACCTTCAACTGCACGGTGATAGACATTCCACATATCATAAGGGAATTTTGGAATTCTATATCCATGTTCCGATGTTTCTATCCAATTAGCAGAGAAGAATTGTATTTTGAGAGAAATATTTTCAAAATACTTCTCTCAAAATACAATTTTTTGTGCATCAAAATACAAAGTATATTTGAAATTTTCTCAAGGTACAAAATACTGTATTTAAAATGCAATTTTTTCGGTCCAAAATAAAATACTGTATTTTTAAAATACAATTTCAAAATGCATTTACTTTTTCTACTAAACTACAGGCAGAAATATTAAAGTTCTCAATTGTTAAGTCATATTTGAAGAAAGAAATGCGGTACAAGTTATGTATAGCTCAGCATAGCTTAAATTATAGTATAACTTAAACTATTACATACTACTACTGCATAATACTGTGCAGAATCTCACAATGATTATTATGCAAACATTGATTATTGACCGTGTCCTTTAATTAACGAAAACTATTCAACAAGGATTTACAACAAAATTTTGTCCAATTAGTGTAAAAAATAAAATTACATCTTGTAATTACTCCAATACATTATTGTATGCAATGTCATTTAAATGATTAATTTCGGTAATGAAACAAAAAATCATAGAAACTGCCATTTTACTTTTTTAATATCAACATCCAAATACTTTCTCGAATGCAATTTTGATTGTGCATTTTAAATCTTTGAATGTCTTCCGTTTGGCTTAATTCAAATCAATAGCATCCACATTTTTTAAATTAAGAATCCTTTGCCAGTTTTTGTTTCTTTGATTTTTCATAAACTGTAAATGTAATGTATCATATTAAGGATATTCATTCCAGAATTCGAAATAATTGCAATTAAGTGATATTGATAGTAAAGTAATAATTTATTTACCAATCCCTGAACCACACTGTTAAAAATAAGAAATTCAATTTACACATGTTTCCGTAAAATGCTTCCATTTTCTACAAATCATAAGAAAAATGGTAATTTTTCCATTATTTGCTCCCAAATCTTAGGAAATTTTTCAAAAGTATTTTGTAGTTTGAAATGGCAAAATAACCTGAAAATACAAAATACTTTTTTTGAAAATCTCAAAATACAAAATTGTTTTTAAAATACCGTATTTTAAATTCATGTATTTTCAATATACAAGTATTTATTCCAGCAAATATTCCTGCCGAAATACGCAGTAAAAATGATATTTTTACTCCCGGCAGAAAGAATCCTGTACAAATCGAGCGATGTTTGCAAAATAAGGTATGCGTATTGAAACCGTTACACTTTTCTGTGTGGATCATTTCTGTCTAACATATCCTGCCGAGTTTAAAGTAAATACGCAGCATATCTATGCGTAGTATAACCTAGTGTAAGACAGATCGGACATTATTGTAAAGACTCGCTACGCTCCTCGTTAATAAGGAAATTACCAACAAGTCTAAGTTTTATCATAACTATAACTTATGTTATTCCCTGTTGTATGAGCATGAAGTAAAATTGATATAAAAGATATACTACATGCAAGTTCAATCTTTTGCGATATTCTCTGTATTTGCTTTTAATGTGAGCCATTTATTATACCAAATGCATTGATGAATACAATAAGTGCATGGACAGAATTATAATTGCATTGTCAATGAGATTAATTTGATCATTGCGTTTAGTTGCAAAAGGCATCTCCGCCGCTGCAGTATCCTCCTGAATAGCCGTGAGCCCTGCAACATTGGTTGATTTCAGCAGAAGATCGATTACAGTCAACACTGCACGGCGCACTGTATCCGGCATTTACTTTAAGTTGGCCAATTTGAATTTCACGTAGAAAAAGGAAAATACTATATTAAATCTTAGTCTGTTTAATAACTTTGTTGTAACTTAAAAGTTGTCAAACACCTATTATATAAATGCAAATAATATATCCAATATATCAAAGCATATTAACCTGCAACCGCTGCAAAAATGGAAAAGAGTACAAGCGATAAAATGAAAGATTGGAGCTTCATCATTTTGAGAATGTTGATTCACCTAAAAATATATCAAAATTAAATAATTAGGCTCCACCACGTAGCTTAAACTGAATCGCTTATTGTACTCACCTGTAAATAATTCTCAAATTCTAAGAAATAAGAATTATAAATGCAAAGGAATAAAGTGCGGTCTCACCTATGAATTGAGTTCAGTCAAATGTTGCAATGTACATGTGATAAATTGTCTTTAGCTGAACGGGCTTTTTATACTAGCTACAAATCTCCAATTACCATTATGTGGTAAATTAGTTCCTGTAATCTTTGATGGAATTCATGGTAATCTCATTTCGGAATACTAGGAAGCCAGTCAAACAAAGGGTTGAAAATACATAAATAATCAGTAAGTATCCAATTTGTGTAGTATATTTAGATATATACAGTGAAAACTGATATTAGATCGTACATTTTACGTATAATTGTTGGTATTGTTGAAGTCAAAATTACTGTTGCTTCAATGGCATGTGATTACTAAAACTATGTTTTCGGTAAACATTCTCTAATACATCTCAGTCTGTATTCGGCGTACATAAAGAAATGATAGAATTCCTTAATGACAATGACATGACAAATGCTACCAGAATATTTATTTATTTATTTATTTATTCTGTACAGACAATTTCCTCCTTCGAGGTTTATTACAGAGTCAGTTAGAGAATTAATTATACCCTAATTATTGGAATCAAGATAGTTAATACGTTACTGAGATAGAATTAATTATACCTTAATTATTGGAAACAAGATACTTAATACGTTACTGAGGTACAGATTACCAAAATGTGTGTGTAAGGAAAAGAAACTATTAATATTTACGTTTGTGAATTACAGATGCTTAGAATTTAATTATTGAGTTCGTCAATACGCATATTAGAAACTACAGAGGTAATACAAGAGAGGTTGCAGAGATTAGTAGATTGGGGAGGTGTTGCTGCTATTAATTGCTCGTTGAGAAGGTGTGATTTGAGCCGTTTCTTAAATATATTTATATTTTGAGACGATTTTATGCTCTCAGGAATAGAGTACCAAAGGGTTACAGCTTGTTTTGAGAGCAGCCTAGAACTGTAAGAGTTTATAATAGACAGATTTTTAGCGTATGTAATATTACTCCTTGTGACTGTTGTGCTTATATTACTAATGTCCACATAATTAACAAAGTACTCTGGACAGGTTTGATTGACAATAGTAAACATTAATTTTAGAATATGGTATTTATAAAGATAAATGGGGAATAGCCACTTTAAGTCTTCTGTAATTAATAATTTTACACTATCATATTTGCGTTTACTTAAGACAAAACGACCTGCATGTCGTACTATCTTTTCAACTGCATTTACATTTTTATTTGACGAAGCACCCCAGATAATTGCAGTATTAGTGAGTATAGATAACACATAGCTATTCATTAACAATAATTTTGTTTTTAGTGTCTAACATTGATTTTAGTGGGTACAACGAGTTGATGGTTAAGTTACATTTGCTTTTTAGTTTGTTAAGGTGTTCACACCAGTTCAGCTCAGAGTCTATAGTTAACCCTAACACAGTTACAGATTTAGAGGGCTTTATTTGGGTGCCATTAACATTGAGAAGAACGTTCTTTACATTACTTAATAATTTAGGACTGCCTAAAATTAAGAATTTTGTTTTATCAGCATTAGCTTCCATTCTGTTAGTTTGCAGCCAATTCATTACACAAGAAATGTCATTTTCCATGCAGCTAATTAATTGTTTAATGTTATTGGGCTTGCCATAAACTAGCATAGTATTGTCATCTGCAAACAGGTAAACTAGTGAATTTTTTACGCATAAAGGCATATCATTTATCATTAAAGAAAATAATAGCGGTGAGAGAATTCCACCTTGAGGAACTGAAAGATTGATACCCAACCGGTCAGAAATGTTACTATTATTCACAAAAGTAAATATCTGTCTTTCAGTGAGGTAAGAATCTATCCAGTGGGGATCAATACCATACCAAGTTAGCTTTTCTAGCAGTATGGATATATTTACCCTATCAAATGCCTTAGAAATATCGAGTGTAACTATAGAATAATAGGTGAGCGTTATGTATTTCTACGCTAATTACTGGTTCGTGCATGATGCATCTCGTCATGTATTAATCTGTCATAAATTACGATTAAATTTTTGCAGATTATGAAACCAATATTTCATTTCAAAGTCTTGCAACTATTTACTTTGTGGCCAACCACATTTGAGAATATTCTGTGCTTTCACAATTTTAGATTTCCAATAATTTGCATCAGAGGAGCTTAGAGGGTCAGTGGAATATTTGTGCAATAATTGGAATAAAATTATAAAGATGCCTTATCCTCAATGAATAGATGTTGGTACGTCATTATAATCAATTAATTTTCGACAACAAAAGCGCATGTGAGATACAGATATCTAAAAATAAATATTTGGCAATGAAATTGTATTAAAGAAATCAGGTCGCAATTTTGACATTATAGGAGTAATGGAGTTCACGTACTACAACAGTGAAATTTTATAATGTAGCCACTAGCCACCCGGAAATGTAGCTTAATTGTGACGCATGCGGTGTGTATCTTTGTTAAATTTTGTAATACGCAAATACTATGCCTGTATTGATACATATATCTAACAGTAAGTTCTATATTTGGAGATTTTGTTTCTTGTAATTAATGTTTGTTTAAAACTCATTGCATATATCCCCAAAAATGATATGTTAATAATCTGACAGGACATGTGCAATTTATATAAAGTTGCGTTCGTAGAAGTAAAGCAATGATAAGTTTGTTTGATAAAGTAAGTAAGTTAAGGTTGACTATGTAATGCAGTCAGAATCGGAGTAAATAATTTTTCTCTCAACTACGACCTTAGCATTAGTAGCATTGGAGGCGATTAAATGGATCTTCCAATGATATTGATTCAACGTAAACGGTGACAACTTTTCGGGTTTTTTACGTAATATTAGGGAGAAGTGGAGCAACCTTTCGTGCTTTTATGCCTATTTGAAAAATAATCCGTTTGAAACTATTATGGCATTTATAATACATAGATAGAGTAAACTTTAAAAACTATTTATGAAAAAGTGAATGACAATCTCTTTAATTCAACCCATTATGGTGTCCGGCTTGTATGTATGTATGTTATAAGTGGGGAACACCATTCTTATTGGAAGAAGGTGTTCCGGGCTCAGGCCACATAGACGGGCTCATTGCCAACTCCACTAGAACACAACTTTTCTGTATAGTGAGTATTTGCAGACAGGAGTCGAGTGAGATAAACACTGTGCAGTGCCTCCACAAACCTCAATCTCAACCGAGGCTCGAAGTTGAGAGAGTACATGTGAAGTGCCCGTAGCACAGTGTACTCCCTCTTCCCGCTGCCTGCCGTATCATCCGTACTGGGAATATAGGACTTAGGAATCGCCTTCTTCCACACACAGAGCCGATGACACATACCAACATCTACAAGGTAGTTCGACAGTAAGGTATATTAGAGTTTCAAGACCAGACCCTCATAAGCGACTTTACCATCTTGTTTACCTAGGGGCTCCCAGGAATTGAACCTGGGACCTGTCTGGGATTGTTAGTAGTCGAGACCACTAGCCCAACTGTACCCCCTAGTGGTGTCCGGCTTACAAATGTTGACAAGTAAAATACATTGTAAAAAATTAGACCCAACTGATTGAATAACAGTAAAATAACATCTTCAATTCTCTTTCAGTCTTATAATATGTGCTAACTGAGGTGGAACTATAATTAATTTGTTTCATTTCAATTTAAAAAAACTTAAATTGAATATAATTGGCAAAAATTGGACAGGCATCTACCCTTTTTTGTGGAAAATATAAGGTATTTTATGTCTATTTCTTTAAGGTAAATATTTTTGACGAGAGGTTTACAATAAATGTACATAATTTCTGATTATATGCAATATACCATATATACAATATAATATTTACGCTGATGCAAATCCCTTTATTACTAATTTTCAGTCACTAAAATTAACAGAATAATATCAAACAAATACAGGAATGCAGTACAGAAATGCAAGTAAGAGCAATGCACACAAAAGCTGTACTGCAGTATATTGATAGCGTACAATGTAACAGCAGAAAAGTAGTACACAGTTGTAGTTTTTTGATTATAAATAAAAACCCCACTGTAAAGGATATTGGACGGAGACTATTGGCTGTTTTATTAACATTTCTCTTTTTCTTTCTACTGGCTTTTTTAGTATACAGTCAAGAAATATCTGAGACCTTGTGTGCTCAAAATGATATCGTAGCTAAGAAATGCAAATGAAATACCAATGTTAGTGGTGCAATGAGAAGCAATAATTTTGGAGTTATGCTGTACATTTTGCAGATGACAAATACAAGGACAATTACTAAGCCAAATCCACCGACCATTTTCCTTTCGATAGTACATTTCATATGTCATTATTTCTATTCATTTAAAACTTTACTTTAGCATTTACACAGTCAGACTTTAATTTTTAAACCAAGAAAATTAAATTTGTAATATTTTATCAATATCATACTAAAGCATATTGTGATTAATTATTGTGTTCACCACTTCGTACACGGTATATTTATGTCCTTAGTCACATGTACTATGCATATGTTAGCGGCAAATCCGCAAATCAGGCAATTACGAAAATGCCTAGGCAAATCGTCAAATTTGTACTAAATTTTAGTTTTTGTAGTCAATTTCGTCGAAGACAATTTAGCAGGGCTTTGTGCACCAACTGGCTTAATTTAGAAGTCACTGAGGAATCAGAAAAATCTCACATCAACTATGCGGGCCATTTCATTGTCAATTAATTGCCTTGAAGACATACTCATATTAACTGATGAGACTTAAAAATGAAATGGCCCACATATTTAATGTGAGATTTTTCTGATTCCTCAGTGACTTCTAAATTAAGCCAGTTGGTGCACAAAGCCCTGCTAAATTGTCTTCGACGAAATTGACCACAAAAACCAAAATTTATTACAAATTTGACGATTTGCCAAGGCATTTTCGTAATTGCCTGATTTGCGGATTTGCCGCTAACACATATACAATTCATTGCTAAAGTGTGAATTAATGTTAATATGACGCTTGACGGCAATAAATTTGATTGCTTCTACTAATGTGAGAATTGAACATAACCAAATAAATTGTTAAAAAATCGTGTATTTCCGCGGTCTTTTATTTTACACATCTGGAATTCTTTTGAGAAGTTCATGCCGCCTCCAGGGCGCTTATGCTCTTTTCTGTATGAAGTATTTAAGGCACACTGGACTTTCTAATATAACACCTTAAGGCATACCTTATCAGTTACCAAACCAGGAAGCAAGCTAGCCTTTCCACTTACATAAGCACGTCGTGTCATGTCATGCAAGCGGTAGAACGGTTACGATGATAGAAGCACAATTCGCTATGTCACACTAATATAAATATTGCATTTTATTTCATTCGAAGGATGTGTTAGTAGAATTTAATGTAACGTTAGGTAATATACGGTTGAAAAATCGATATAACATTTCAAACAATATAACAGGCTTTCTTTGAGAATTATTTTCTTTATTAAACTAAAATACGCACATTTTCATTTGATATCTGTGTATAGAGCGTTCGAATCATAAATAGAAAGAAACGTTTTCTCATTTCGCATACCTCACACCATATCTGATTAAAGTGACGCATGGGTATACAAAGAATGTAGGACTAGAATTTTTTTACAATGTGGAGATTTCTGAGTTATCCAGTTTCCAGCTTGCAGTACATTTCTTTTATCCTAAAAGCTATTTGAGACAACCATGTTTTCAATTTTACTTTCATGGGACTCATTTGCGCCGTTATTTTGAACTATTTTCAAAGGATTACACTTATTATTGTTCACATTATGCATACGCTTTTCTTATATTTTTATTTAAGTTTGCCACTTACTTTTTCTTTCCCCTGGAGTAAAGGCTGTAACCAAAACAAGAACAAATACATACAGTATTTAATAATTTGGTCAAGGCAAATTGAGCGGTTCAGGTTATCAATTAAGTGCATTAAAGTTTGTAATTAAGTATTTACAATAAATAATGAACCTTTCGGCAAACTGTTTAGCTGTGTATTGTTAACAACCATACCCACCACTGATGAATTGGGGCTGTGATTTGCACCGTTGTTTTGAACTGTACGAAATCAATTAATTAAATACTCACATCAATTCAATACTTAAATCAAGTTTTATTCTTTTTATTTACTGCTAGTTGGAGAGGCTGGATCTGCAGCTGCACGTTGTACGACTGGAGCAGAGGGAGCAGGTGAAACTGGAGAACAAGAAGGCAACAGAGGAGCAGAGGAAGACGGCAATACTGGAGCATAAGGATAATATACTGGAGCAGAGGGAGCCGGTGTAGATGGAGCATAAGGATAATATACTGGAGCAGAGGGAGCAGGTGTAGCTGAAGCATAAGGATAATATACTGGAGCAGAGGAAGCAGGTGTAGCTGGAGCATAAGGATAATATACTGGAGCAGAGGGAGCAGATGTAGCTGGAGCATTGGGAGATGAAACTGGAGCATAAGGAGAAGGCAAAACTTGAGGAGAGGAAGACGGCAATAGGGGAGCATAAGGGGAAGAGTACACTGGAGCAGAGGGAGCAGATGAAACTGGAGCAGAGGGAGCAGATGAAACTGGAGCAGAGGGAGCAGATGAAACTGGAGCGGAGGGAGCAGGTGAAATTGAAGCTGAGGGCGCAGGTGAAACCGGAGCAGAGGGAGCAGGTGAAACCGGAGCAGAGGGAGCAGGTGAAACCGGAGCAGAGGGAGCAGGTGAAATTGAAGCAGAGGGAGCAGGTGAAACTGGAACTGGGAGAGATGGTAAAGGTGGTAGAACTGGAACAGAATACCCAGTTAATTTTGCGGTAACAGCAGCGACGTTGGCAGCAGCCTTGGCTAAACTATTAGTAAATGCTGGGACTGGACCTGAATTTACAATTTTTAAGTAGTAGTTTTATAAAAATGATATAGGTAAGATATACAGTATAGGTATAATTGTGACCAAGAAATGCTATTTAGCGTATTATTGCACATTTAATGGGTTAATGGACATTTAATGGTAACGGAGTCGTTATTTAATAGGGACAAAATAAATTACGTTAAGTAAATTAGGTCTCTAGTCTCTAGTGTTTTTTGTTCAAAAGAGTAAATGCTACCACTATCAACTAACTTTGATTTCCACTCCGAAATAGCCTACACCAATCAGTTATTAAAAGTAAAAATTACCTGTTGTACTGCTTCCTGTTGTAGAACCATCTTTTTCTTGCAAAGGGTGAGCTAAGAGAAAAATGTCAAACAAGTTAGTACTAAAGTTACTCATTCACTGTACTGACATTCCGATTAACCAGTAGGCATATTATTTGAACTACCATCTTATAATGTATCGTATTGTATGCGTATCTTTTATAATTTCAAAGTGTTTACGAATGCTAACCTGATGTAATGGAAGCAACTACTAGGACAATAAAAATTATTTTCATTGTGGTACTAGTGCTACTTTTGATATTTTTATATGAAGAAATTCCTTGTGGTATCCAAGTAAGGCACTAAGTATTTGCAGATTAATGGTTTCTTCCGTACGAAGGCAAGTGTACACAAAATGCAAATAACAAGGGACGGTGAGAATTTCAATTTATATTGATAATTGTGACTGAGTAATTTGGAAATGTACGCGAAGTTACTTTTCATTAAATATTAGTGAATTATAAATGGAGAACAATAGAGTTTATTAATTTAAGAGTTAATGTGAAGTCAAATGCTAGCAAAAGCAATTGGGATAAATGGTCATGTCTTGAATGGGCTTTTTATACATAGTTACGGATGGTCAATAACCATTATCTTGAAAATTAGTTTTTCTAATCTTTGCTCAGATTTGCTAGAATTTAATAATGGAATACTTAGAACCTTTGCCACATCGCGAATTGGAAAATAATAAAGCTGTAACTTACTCGTATAACAAATATGTGTATAATATTAGATCAGCCTTTATAAACACATTACCAACAATGCTGAAGACAAAATTAGACTTGTTTCAGTATCAGACGCTCTTAGTAATGTGACTTGAGTAATCATTTACTATTATTAGATACTAGTCATTTCCAAGGAAACGATAAGTCCTTTAATGACTGTCAAATATGTTAAAGAATTCGGGGTATCACATTACGCATTTCTATGCTACTCTGGGATTCGTGCATTGGGCCACACTTATTAATTGTAGTAAGTCTCTGTTCTACACTACGATTTAATTTTTTTGGTATTTATTAAACAATCCTATCTGACAATCCTAAATTTTGGAAATAATATTTACTTGTTAGCTGGTCACATAAAAAAATATTCTGTTTTCACAAATTTAGACCTCTTATAATAAGTAGTTAAAAGGTTTACTGGTATCTGTTTACAACAATTGTATTAAAGTAAAAAGATGGACATCATTATTGTTATTATCATGCAATTAAATTACCACACGATTATTGCGATCAAGTACAGTCTATAAAGCTTTTGTGAATGTAAATGCTCTGCACTTGGAAACCAGGACAATTTTGTTTGATGAGAAAAGAGTGTGTGGTGTGTTCCTGAAAGCAGTACAATCGACATTAAACGCAAACGCAACTATAGCATTTGGCAGATTAGTAGTGTTACATTAGAGACAAGTTAAGATAGCGTAAACTTCACATTAACCCATCTTAATATTTGCAATCCATCTAAAATCAATATTCCATATTAGTCAGAAAAGTGCTTCATAAATAATTCTGATAGTTTTGATAGTATATTTCATATGTAATTACTTCTATTCATTTAAGGTGTTACTTAAACATTTACACGGTCAGACAAATTCAGATTTTAAAGCATAGAAATTAAATTTGCAATGTTTTATCATTATAATGTTAATTAATGCGTACCGGTGAATATTGTTTGTGATCAATTATCGTGTTCGCCACTTCGTACGATATATTATGCCCTCTTAACAGAAATTAGTCGCATGTATTACACAAATACAATTCATTGACGTGTGTATGTGTGAATTAATGTTAATGTAACGCATGACGGCATGACTTATCTATGTATCAATTTGTATTCTTCTGTAATGTATCGATTCTATTCTGTACGATACTTGTAATACTAATTTTAAAATAAAACATTTATAACTGACCGCAATGTGGCTTCAAAGTTGTAGTTTAATATAAACCGACACTGTTTTGTTACTCACATTTCATTCTAGCATTTTTCTTCTGCCGAAGGAAGAAGCAAGCGTACAGTCTACCTCTGATTCCTAACTATTAAAACAGAAATAATTAGTTTACCACTGAGTCAATAAAATCCATATTTATCTGCATGATAAATTATATATCATTTTACAAAGATGAAGTTGAGTCGCTCTCAAGGTATCGAGTTTTTAGAAAATGTTTTGCATTTTAAAAATTGGGAGTATTTTTTACAGGATAATAAATTCCAGTTTCTTCGACAGTACTTGCTTTTCTACGCAAAATACGTCTATTTTCAGGTAGTACAATATTTAAATATTATGTAGTTTAAGGCACCTCTACTTAATTGTAATTAAATCATTTAATCAATACAACAAAATTAACTAATTAAAAAATCCAGCCATATTCTATTAGGAACACTGTTCCCACAAAAGTTTAATATAATAAACCGAATTGAAATGTAGTTTCTAAGAAGTATAACATTCCAGAAAAAAATGTTTCCTAATACGGCTTTCAACGTCATCGTTGCAGGGAATCACAATGGCTTCTACACCTGTGGACAAAAGAAGAGGCCCAACTTTATCAGATATTATCACAAACGGAATAAATGGGACTGGAGGAGTTTGTGTCAACCTAAATTATTTCTCAAGACTCATATTAGAATCTTTGGATTTTGATGTTTTCTCTGTCCAGGGTTACTACCCAGTAATTCCAATTGCTGGTAATCACTGTTCAACTGTTGTGAGACTTTCCAATGACGAATTGTATTTGGTGGATACGGGATCCGCTTTGCCCGGAGTCGAACCAGTGCCCCTCCACGAATTGCCTTTCAGATACCAAGGTGGAGGTCTTCTACACGAATGGAGACTGGAAAACAACGGAACAATCAGCAGATATCAAATTGGCGGAAATCTTTTTACAAAGGGTGTAAGTTTGCCTCAACATTATATTTATGCTTATATAGTGACATTGATTTATTTCTCATAACAATAATGTCTTCACGTAAAATATTTTTATAGGAAAAAACAGACAAGGATAGAGAAGTGATCATGGTAAATATATCTCTGAAACCGGTAGAGTTTTCCGCCTATGCAGAACCAATGCACACGGTTTTTACAAATATCAAACTATGCTATGGATTGAGAACTCCAATTCTTTTTCGGTACTTGGATACAGAAGAGGACGAAGATTTGAAATGGGTTTACATATGGGGAAAAGCTTTGCTAGAGGGCAATGAGAAATGCCGAAGGCTCACTAATTATGAAAACTTGGACGAAATGGTCCCCGTCATCAAAAAGTATTTTCCTAAAATTGAGAGCCTCGATTTAAAGAATGCAATGATTGTTTACAAAGCTTTTAATGAAAAACAACACTTTTGATATTCATGTACGCATGGATAAAATCTCTGAAGAATGTACAATGTGGTATTAGAAATTGAATAAATTCAATGCTACAGACATTAATTACTTCTATTGTATTTGCTCAATCAATTCCTCAATAAAGTACACAAATCTCTGGTTCTTTCTTAACCTATAATAAACCGGTCAAGCGATTTGGCAAGTGGACGAAGGGGAGCAATAACACTTTAGTTACTTAATTAGCAAAATATCTTTTATTTTTCATTTAGAGGTCAAAGGCCAGAGAGTGCTCATCTTCGAACAGGAAGATGCTATTTCATTACTCGATTTATTAAAAAGTATTTCATTGAACTACCTCAATAGGTTCTTGAGTTAGGACACTACAAACAGACAGACAAAACAAAAGCATAAAATAGACTTCGTCCACTTAAAAAGCACAATTATTACATTTAGTAATACGGCAAATTACAATTAAAAAAAATTATTAAACCAGTCGATAAGAAATATATTGAAATGAAAACTGTTGAGTAAAAAGAAGCAATAAAGTGCTTACACTGTACACTCATATGCCAATTGTAATACACTACATATCACTACAATAATACATTAGCAAAGATAACTATTGCTAATGTTTTATGACGTACTTTTATTAGCACCAGTGCGCAATTCTTAAGATTATTTAATTTACTTGGGTTTGCTATTTAAGTACACCTTTGTCTATCAGTCGTAAAAGAATTATCAAGAATTGATAATTATTATTGTTAATTTTAGCACAGTATCTTGTATATATAGGTATAGGTTCTTGAGTATAGTGTACTACGTATCCATAACCACTAAAGCGACAAGAATGCAGTCACACATTATTTGCAATACACCATTTAAATTAAGATATCCGAGGACTTCAAGGTCAAAGCCAAATAAAAAGGTAGGACTTACAGGTCAAAGTGACTTGACCAGGTCAAATGACAATTCATGACACTTTAAGTCAATTTATATTGTATGAAGAACGAATTTTTTGTGTACTTTTGAATATTTTAAAACTGTTTGTCTCAAGTGGAAGAGGCAACCTTATACTTAGCACCCTTGCAATAGGAAATGCTGCTTATTTATCATTAATATATTTTGGGATGATTTTCGTATGGGGTGATTTTTGTGCCCGGATGATTTTCTTGTGGGGTGATTTATGTATGGGGTGATTTTGTGTGGGATGATAAGCATGCGGGGTGATTTCCATTGGTGTGGTAAGCGTGCGGGGTGATTTTAGTGTGGGGTGGTAAACGTGCAGGGTGATTCCCGTGTGTTACGGTTTACTGTTTGACAAAATATTTTTGAGCAAATTTAAAGCAATAAGAAGTCTCCAGACGGGTTTGATAATTTTCATATCAGTCCAGGTCAAAGGGCAGGTAAAAAATTGAGTGATAAATATCCTTGTTGGTAAAACAGAACTGTAAATAATTTTGTCTCTTTTCAGCTACATGCATTAAATGCAGGAACAATAATTAATTAACAATAATTAACAATAATTATAAAACAAGGTATTGCAGGGAACAACAAACGACAAAGTTTATTATACAAAAGCAAACATAAAGACAAAGAGGCAATATTGTTGAATGTGCATGATTTTAAGCTGTTGCTCCCATGGATTTTTGGAGAGGACTTCCTTTGGTCTGTTCAGCAGAGTTCTCGGTCTTTTATGCTGCAATGAATTTTTTATATTATTAGCTAACAAATATAGAAATCTAAAGTATGGGACATAAAATTAGTGTCAACTGTAAGAATAGGACAGACATTAATTCGATTGGTTAGAACGGTGGCGTAAAAGTCAGTTTTGGAAATGTAATTATTGTCACAAGCGTAACTTTTCTTGCATTGTATTCTGTGTGTATGTAGTTTTATGATTACGCCGTGTAGATGATTTCTAAGCATTGTTATATTGAATACATTTTATTATTGGGTGGTAGTATTAGAGTGAGCAGAGACCGAGCAGAGTTGTAGAGTTGATTCATAGTAGTTCGAACAATACCTAATTGAACATGGAGCCAGACAACTGACACTGATAAGTCACATATCACATCGTCAGTCACAAACATATACAAATGCACGTTGGGGTTAATTGGTTAATTCGGAGGCTATCTGTTTTGTCAACCCGCAACAATTATTGTGTATTTCTTCTTAGCAATATTCAGGATTAATATTATAATTAGTTCTCCATTCTCCATTCATATATCAGACAACAGGTTTGATATTTTTGCCATTTTTTGCGTAAATCTGAATGCTTGTACCTGTACTATAAGGAAGCATAGCTAGGGGCTGGCGCTAGTGTAGCTTCACAGCTGGGGTGATGGATTTTATCAGCCAGGCCCTACCGCACCCTAAATGTCTGAATCTCGTAGTCACTCTATGCTTAAAAGTCCGTTTTGAAATGGCTCCTACGGCCTCAAATATTTGTTAAAAAATTTTTTTAAGTTTTGTAAATTATCAGAATAACTTGCTTGTTTGATATCTGGGGGCCAAATTTTGCTAACTAGTCCCATTTTCAAAATTTTGGAGAAATCAAAAGCTAAAATTTTGAGTAGGCACTTTACACAGGGCAGTCTTTACCATGTGACTAACGGTCGACAGAGTTTCTCTCAGTTGGCTTGCTTATACTATTCCTCGTCACACATCTTCACAGCGTTTACACATATTATTAGTATTCAGTAATAGTATACCTTTTATTAATTATTATATCTTTTATTAATTCAAGCATAAAATATCAGTTTCTAACTAAAATTTAATTATTTAATATTGGCGTTTAGTGACCAAACCATGGACGAAGACTTGGAGAGGAGACATAAGGAATTAAGCCGCAATAAAACCTATAATGTCAAATTAGAAGTGGCTCCTTATCTCGAATTGAGTCCTACCAGCAGTTCATCAGGTGTAGAAGAACTTTATTTCCGGGATCAGAAACTTATCGGTGGTTTTCAAATTACTGAAAAGCAGAAATTCGCGAAAAATATGGTTCTCCCAAAAATGATCCCAGAAAATGCAGTCAGGAAATTGAATGGCTCAAATACTTATTTGGGAGTTGGTTATGACAAAGCAACTAAAATATCCAACTACAAAGCTTATCGTGACTTGAAGCAGAAGTGTTTTCTTAAATGGATTCTTCAGGAGAATTACCACATATCTGTTCTAGAAAAGAAGTATCGCAAACCATCGTTCATTTGTTTCGGGGGAAGAATCACTGATCCTTTGATTACAAGAGCAGTAGACCGACAAGACCGATTTGGAGATTGGAAAATCTATGCGGCTAAATTGAACGATTCGATTTATCTCTGGAATGGAAAGGAAAAAAGGGACGCAGTCAGAGCGCCCGATAGGCCCAATTTGATGTCTTTCTACGGAATATATTTTGAGCAATTGCTCACCAAGAGCAACCCAGAGGAATCCATTATCAACGAATTCGACAAAGCTTATGTAATCAACGAGGTGACATTTGGAAGTCATCAGATTCTTTGTCTCAACGAAATTGATGCGGAAACTGAGAATGAGGATTGGGCAGAGTTCAAAGTATACAAGTCTTGCTCACCCAAAGCATTAACTGGGAAATTCGTCAAGTACTGGGCACAGTGCATTGTACCTGGTGTTCAAACATTGGTCATTGGGAACCATGAGGATGGTATCCTGAAAAATGTTGAGATTACATCGACCGATGCCATTGCTAAAAAATCGGTTTGTCTACAAATGACTGCTATATATTCCAGGATCGTTTGCTCAAATTTATCAGCAGCCATTTACAACAAAACGACCCAAAAATTGTCAAAACGTTTTCTTGGAGATGTGGGGAATCCCGGGTAGTGACTGCAGATGTGGCAGTAGAAAATATTCCAAAGTTAATGCTTCCGGAGTGGTACATTAAGGCTGTAGAAACGGAACTTCAGAAAACATCTAGAAAGAAAGAATGATGTCATCAAATGTGACCTTAGATATATTTAATTTCTAGAAGGGGTCATCTTAGTGTGATGTCAACTAATATGTAAAATCACCAAATCAATTTAATATACATACAAGCTTAAGTTTATCAAAACGTTATCCTACCTATTAGAATACTATTTAAGCAATAAGGAAAAGAAGATGATGATTAGCAATGTAAATTTAATTAAACATCTTTTTAATGAATGGAAAACACGTAAAACTTTAGT
This sequence comes from Yoshiicerus persimilis, assembly GCA_020352615.2. Lineage (NCBI taxonomy): Eukaryota > Metazoa > Arthropoda > Collembola > Entomobryomorpha > Tomoceridae > Yoshiicerus > Yoshiicerus persimilis. Next base: position 69,266,075 of record CM036940.2, on the reverse strand, counting down.
TAGAGGTTTAATTTTTACAGGTTTATTTCTGCTTTTTTTGTTTATTAAATATGCCTATTAAATATAGACACATCCTCAAATATTTATGCGAGTAGGTACATTACATAGATAGGAGCTCTATTTATTGCAATAAACGTCCTTTACCTACTATATTGTGCTTAATAGAAATATTATAACTGTTTCCTTTATCTATCTAGAAAGCATAAAGGAGGTAGTAAAATATTAAGACTGTATGCATACATGTACAGGGAAAAATTGAATTCAATTACTGTTATTATCCGAAGGTTTGCATAAGAATGAGGTGTTGGAAATTAGGTTTTGTTCTAGGACAATTGTAATTAGGTTCAAATAAAAATATATGACAAACGTAATACCATGAACAATGTGTTACTAGTACGAAGCAAGATAATACGTTTGGGGCACTCTGGGTTTAGGCCTACAAGACCCATTTCCAAATTTTTTTTTGAATTTTACTTCCTTTATTTCTGCACTCAGAATACCAAAAGTTTATGTGTCTGATGATGAGATGAGTATAAGTATACTTTGCAGGTAATTTTAAACCATTGTTAAACACAAAAGCATTTTCAAAGAAACTGAAAAGTTTTGCAAATTTCAATTTATGTAACTATACGGTTTATTGATTACAAAAGCAGCACTAATATGTACATAAATGATTATTTACGCCTTTAATGAGGTTTGCAGATATTTGTGTTTATTATTAACAATAATACATATTGAAAATTAAAAATTTTTATTACACATTATGTTCCATTATAACAAGAATTATACATTTGCTTGATACATTAAAAATCAAACACTTACAGACTGTAGTAGATTGATTGCATATAATGTGATAGTCTCGAAAAACTCAATCAGTGTCTCTCTTTGAACATAAAAGAAAGGTCCTGCCGAAAATTTTAATGGGGGGCAACTTCTAACTACTTTATTGACAACTATATCCCCATTTGCTTTTAATTTTTGCAAAAAAGACTGGCACACTACATGGAAGGAAGAACCAAATGAAAGTGAAATAAATGTCAATAAAAAGCTCAAAATAAGAAATAATGGAACTACTGGAAAAAGAAGTCTTGGAATAATTTTGTACATTTTGATACAACAGAATGTAGCCAGAATTGTTACCATTCCTTCTGCTAACAACAATGCTGGTATTGCTAATTTTAAAAAAGAGGTGTCCAATGCATTGTGGACTATGCGGAGTTCCCTGTATACCTTCAAGTCTTGAAGATCTACTTCAGTTTTTGTGGATTTTGGATTCGACTTTTGGCGCTTATGTTCTTCTAATGACAAAAATTTAAGCCAAAACGTAACAATATTGGCATAATAAATCAGACCTGAAATTGACATTAGAAAGGGCAAAGACCAAACGGAAATTAAATACATAAATACAGGAATTAGAATAATTCTTAGAAAAACACAGTCCACCGATGATAGATAGGTTTCCAGAAAGTACACCGTCGGTGTCAAGTAAAAAAATACCAGCATGCATGAACTAAGGAGAAGTGTTATGAAGGCAAGGACAATAAATAATCGGGTTACTTGTTCGTATTTGACCATTTCTCTAATTATGCGACGCTTATTTGCACCTTCAAAGTACTTATCTAAGATTTTAAAAAATTAAATTAAATTAAATAACAGAATTTTTTTGTAAATATTGTATTTGTGGTAATAATTCTACAGTAGATTATAATAGCAAATACTAACCGATATACTTTTTGTCGAAGAGCCCCACTTGGTATACATAGTTGATTATGTTTTTCAATTTACTTTTGGGAGCTATCAAGTGACAGTAAGCGTTCAAACTACAGAGAATTAAAAACACTATGTAAACAATAATGTAACCTGCATGAAAAGATGGTGAAAATATCTCAATCAAAAGAGAACTAATTGTGTAAATGGTGAGAACAAACAATCCGACAAAACAGAATTGGTTCCAATAAAACCGTTTATTATTTGATGGCATTTTGAATTTCTTTTCTTTAGGACACCATTTAACATATGACAGCCCAGTATTATAACAAAGCTTGTTGAAATAATTATCACAAAGCCTTTCAACTAAGTAGGAGCCCATTTCTGCGGCTTGCTAAAAATACAGAGCACAGTATTGACTATTGTATTTGCTTCACAACCACTGAATACAAATGCACAATGCCAATATTTCAGGTATATACTATAGAAATATTTCGTCCCCAATAAGCTGGAATTAAATTCTCCTTTTGTTTAACTCCTTAGTAAAGAAAAGTAATAGCTTTTATCCTTGTACTGTAAGACTTAGCTTAAGCAATTGACCTGAATTAGATCTTTAATTAGATTTTACCTTGTATTAAATTACTTTTCTAGAACCCATGCGTAAATATTTATTTAGTTACCAATGTATACGGCTGTATTATTTTGCATTATTTTTTGTATTATTCATCTCACTCACTAGAACTTTTCTACAGTGAATTTCAAAGCGCCGTACTTTATAAATATAAGTATAATGTGCTCTTCAAACTTTTGCGACACCTAGTTGATATCATAGATTTCATCAACAGTATTCGTTACTCATAATAAATGGTTTGATGGGCAAAACATAAAGTACAGTTGACAAATCTGTGAAAATCATCAGCCTTCCATCAGTAATTAAAGGCATTTGATGCTTTTAGTATATTTTAAGTGGTGATTATAAGGCGACAACAACAGTCCATGGATAAAGTGAAATAACATAAAAAAGAGTAATGATCACGGTATTAATTAATACTTGGTATATGATTTCTCAGTTCAATGCACTTAAAATCTTCCGGCCCTTAGCTTCATTTTGCCATAATTTAATGTACACTATTATTAAACATTGCAATATTATTTTCTATCTTTGTCACTGCACTAAATACTACTGTTAAAGGGTAAAAATAATAATCAAATTAGAATTGCTGTAATAACACCTTCGTCAATTCTTCATATTACATTTCGTTAATGTTTTCTTCATCGTTTCTTTTAAATGAATTTAATTTAATTTTACAGGTATGATACAGATTCAGATACAGACAAGAATGAACTATTCCTCCTGATGGATTGACAAAAAATATATTCTCTCTAAGGTGCAAATATTTGAGTTTTTGGGATCAGAAGTAAATGCTTGAAATAACAATGTCCAGGTATCTAATTATGTGAATACGGCAATAATAGTTTTTATATAGTGACTATATAGGCTAGTTCTATAGCAAAGTGAAATAAACTTTTTGTTAAGGTAATCCTGAATGTGTACAATAATAAGAAAGCAACAGTATGTTGTATTCAGCAATTAAATTCGGTAGCAATCAATTTAATGCTTTAACTTTGTTTTCCTCGATTGCCAATAACATTCCCATAAATAATTCAGAGTCCTCGGCTAATGTATAAAAGTTGTTTTACCTTTTACATTTGAAGAATGTCAAATAAATTTTCTATTCGTATTACAAATTCAACTTGGAAAGTGGAAACACACTAGCTGATTCATTATAAAGGGGAAATATTTCCATGGAGAAAAAGATGCCTCCTAGAAACCCAGCCAAAATTATATTGGAGCATACTATTAACATTTTATAATGATGTAAGGTATACGTAATTAAATGCCTTTAGAATACCTATTTGAACTCTGCTTACAAATCTGAGCTTTTCACATGTTTAATGCACCAAATTTGTCAAATGCAATTAATGCATTAGAAGAATTAGAATTTCATTAATTGGCAAGTAGGTAAACTTAATTATATCCTCCTAGCTGCAATATGCATATCCGCGGCTGCAGTATCCTCTAGAGTAGCCATGAGCCCTACAACATTGCTTGATTTCGGCAGCAGATCGATCGCAGTCAACACTGCAAGGCGCACTGTACACGGCATTCACTGTTTGTTGGTCAATTCAAAGTTGGCATATGAAAGAAAACGAGAAAAATGATGTTCAATCTATGTAAGTGCAATTTGTGATAGTTAAGGAACTATAGGTTAATCTAAATAATGCCTGGAATAAATGAAAATAAATTGTGCAAACATATTAACCTGCAACCACTGCGAAAGCTGAAACAAGTACAAGCAGCAAAATGAAGGATTGGAGCTTCATCCTATTGAGACGGTTGATTCACCTAGAAACATAATAATATCAAAATTAGAGAACAAGCTGGATAAAATACTTGGAACGATATATCGACTTTAACTAACGATTATGACTTTTATATTAATCAATGTTCAATCGAGAATTATAAAGGAAGAAGAACAGAGTTTACTAACTTAAAAATGTTAATGTAGAGTCAAATGTTTTATCAAAGGCAATTTTGATGTGATAAATGGTAATGACTTGAATAGACTTTTTATATTTCTTACAAATGACCGATAACCATATCTATCTTGAAAATTAGTTTTTGTAATCTTTGGTCAGATTTTCAAGAATTTCATTATGGAATACTTGGAAGCCTGTCAATTAGCGCGTCGGAAAATAACAAAGTTGTAGCGTATTCGTATACCATATAACATATATGCTTATAATATTAGATCACACATTAAAAAGACTACATTACCAACAATACTGAAGACAAAATTATATACTTGTTTCAGTATCAGCATCAGGTGAAGTTGCAAGATGACTCCAGTAATTATTATCACTATTAGTTAATCGTCATTCTAAAGAAATGATAAATCCTTTAACGACTAGGGCAAATGTCAGAGAATGCAGAGCATACTATTACGCATTTTTATGCTAAATGGAATTCGTGCATTAGGCCATGCTTATTAACTGCAGTAGGTCTCTGTCTACTTTACGATTTAATTTTTTTAAATATTCATTAAACAATAGTTTCTACTCGAAATTTTGCAAATATTTAGTTGTTAGCCAATCACATTTGAAAAAATTCTGTTTTCAAAAAGTAGACTTCCAATAATTTGTAACAGAGTAGTTTAAAGGCCTACTGGTATCTTTTTGCAAAAATTGTAATAAAGTTAGAAAGAAGGATAGTATTATTAGTAATTAATTGATGTTGGTACATTTGTTATAATTAATAAGGTAATAATTACTAAAAATCATTTTGGGATATAAATATTTTTGCCAACTTTTATATTATACTCGATTTGGCAACTTTTACGGCTTGCTGGTGCGATACAGATACAGGGCATGCAACAGCGGGCACGAAGTTATGTTTGAACAAAATGTATTCTCAGAAGTGACATGTTACAATCTGGCAAGGACAAAATACATACAAACAGGTTAAAATGGAGTAGGTAGGAGTATTATCATAATATCATCACTATCACTGTATTATTCATCACTTTTTAAAATTACTAAAATGTTTAATGTAACTACACGTAAATATGTGTACGCATTATTTTATTTTAGTTGTAATTATTAATATACACGAGAGGATATGATGTCATATTACACGCTATGCATTGACGTGTATTCCGTTCTCTAAGATTAGTACTAAATACAGATAGTGTTGAATTACCGATAAAGCTTTATCGCTTCCGCCCTAAGTCGGCAAGTTGATGACCAGTGCAGCAGAATATGAAAAAAACTGCAGCAGTGTTTATATGGACTTTTATGATTCACTCTCAGTCAGAGCAGCGATATATAAGCATTGCGAAATTACATTCTCTCTAGAATGTTTATGGAATTCTTTGGTAAGACCTTTAAAAAATTTTGCGTAGTACAATAAAACTGATTTATTCAGTACCACACAAATTAGTTTTGGCAGCTGAAGTTTATTTTGGAAAAGAAACTACTCCTAATATAAAGACGCTACACCACAGTTTTCTTATTTCCAGGGAGGCCAGTCCAAATCCTTTTATTTGAAAATAAACAGCTGTAAAAATGTCTACCGGTAAGGTTTTCAAAATACTTATATTAATTATGACTGCTTAAAGCCTGCTAAGGCAACTGTACGTTTTAATTTAGTAAAACTTTTAATTTGCAGTTGTTAATTAATACTGTTATGCTAAAATCCCTAAAACGTTTAATAAGACTTGAGTTTCGTACTTAATTTTTATTTCGTTTTCAGGTGCATCAATAAACAGAGATGTAGTGGCTTCCCGAGCTCAAACCTGGGTTGACGAGAAGGTTCCATACAGTCAAAAAGATTACAAAGATGGATACAGGACAGACTGTTCAGGATACGTTCAAATGTCTTGGAATCTTTCAAAGAGTTATGTTTGCACTACAAGGACATTACCTAACATTACTACAAGCATTTCGAAAGAGGATCTTCAGAAGGGTGACATTTTGTTAAAAGTAGGAGAACATGTCACAATTTTCCACTCCTGGGTAGACGGAAGTCGCACGAAATATTTTGGCTACGAGGAATCCAGTACCAAAGGGGCGGTTTACAGGGAAATTCCTTACCCTTACTTTTACAAGAAGGACGAATTTTTCCCTAGAAAATACAATAACATTGAGTAATGATGCACATTTACTTCTGATGGCCTGCAATTTCTTTACGCGAACGCCGAACGTTTAGAAAATTCCAAACGATTAATTTCTGTATATCTGTTTTAAATAAAGTAGGGTTAGTAGATACTTTACTTGGTAAGAAATAAACCAGGTACATCAAATTATTTTAACGTCTGCTTATCCAATTTTTCATTTTCTTTGAAAGCTATTAATGTAACACTCCATTGTTTCATTTATGGAACATTTTTCTGTAATTATATGCAATAATTATATAACATGACTGAATATTCTACAGCAAATAAAGTAGATCATGTGCAACCTTAATGTAAAGGAAAGATTTTTATAATAATAAAATACGCCTTTTGAAATACAACAAATTACACCTCTTGAATTTGCCATTTAGTAAAGTAGAATATAATTTACGGACGAAAGCTTAATTAATGACTTTGGTACTGAGAAAGGTCGCAATTGAAAGGTGACTGAAAAGCCACATATCAGTTGATATCAGGCAGCCCAAATGTTTGCCTGATAAGACTTCACCTTGACTCCATATAATCATAGTTTAAAACCTTCATATATCCGATCCTAAAAACACTGCTGTTTCGGCTAAAGATCCCTCGGTACATACAATATACATACCATGGTATTTCCTTAAGCACTAGATGTCCTCTGGATGACCTCTAGCTGAAACATTCTGTACATGCAACTAACTATATTTTCTTATGAAAACAGAATTAAATGCTTTTCGAAACAAGTGCACTCTGATATAAAAGTGTACGCGTGTAAGATATAAAGGCGTGGCGTGACTATACTTACAAAACTACTAAAATTATATAGGCTCATGAGCTCCATATAAAAATAGGAATATCACCCAGATTTTAAAATGTTAGGAAATGCAAATCCTCGAATTTTAGAATTAAAGTTTGAAGGTCTGGAAACGAATTACTATGATTATTGGTGTCTTCAATAAAATGCACTTGAAATTATCTTAAATTATATAGTAAATCTAGTTTTTCTAGGTAATTCCACTTTCAGTCAAAACTCCCTTATTATTATAATTGTAGCTGAAGTCCGTATACTAATATACCAAAGCAACTGAGGATTTTCAAATATCAGCCAGCTTTTTCCTTGGTGCCATCAAGTTAAAACATTGTAGCAAAACTAGTTCGACAATTAATTTATTGAAAATTCAAACAAATTTGAATAATTTCTAATACAAATGGAGAAATCATATTCTTGTAAGATTTTTAGTTGGTATATAGCATGGGGATGCAAGTTGGGTAGTGTTCCATACACCTGGGACAAGAGTTTCAAAAACGGAAAATGTATTCAACGTGCGACATCCAAAAATGTTCTAAGAAAACATAAAATGTTTCTTATTTATTCTCACTTATTTTACTTTTATCTTTTGGGACTAGTGTACTATGAATATAAGAATGAAAGCATTGTTTCACAAAGTATGTGTTTGTCAATAGTTTTAGGGGTCACATTGCTAATCAATGTTATATGTATTACTGAACTGAAGCAAAAGGAATTCACAACTTTAATCAATTTTCTACTCTTTAATGCCATGAAATGGAAGAGTGAGAAATAAAATTTTCATAAACTTTTACAATATTATACAATATATACACAAATTAATCATTACTCGATATAACTTAAAGAACTGACCTAACATGTAAATTATCTACTTTTATTCAAAGGAAAATATGCTAAAAGGGCGGGTACCAACCATGAACAACTTGTCGCCAATACCATTCTGTTTCTGGGATTTTTAGTAACTATCACGTTTCCTGCAATAATTGGTGGAATGATATTCTTGATACCAAACGAACGTTTTCACACAACTTCATTGTTAGTTGAATTGGATAAAAGCGCATTCTACTACTTTATGTTTGCCGTTTTCGCAAGTATTCACCTTATGTTCATGTACGGTGCATTTGCTGTTTGTATGACCCATGCAGTGATGTGTGTCTTTCTTGCTCCTCACATAAACTTGCTACTTAGTGAAATAAGGTAAAGTTGTGTTAAATTTTTTTTAAAGAGCTATTGATGAACAATATTTTCTAGTATTGACACAAAAGTTCTTCACGATGTATAGGCAATTTTATTTACAAATTTGACAAGGGAGCCAATATTTTGCCTGTTATTTGTCTTAGATAGGTCTCTTATATTTGACAGATGTGAAACAGATATCAAGAGCACAATAATGTATATCCCTAATGTTTAATTCCTCTAAATCTGTAAATATTAATAATATTATTGTGTTTCTATATATAGTTTTGGCGGAAAGGTGTACAAGTATAAAGATGAAGTACGATCAGTGGAATCTGTCATTGAAATCATGAGAGGCATAAACACGTTTGTTCATTATGCAAATGATACATATTCTTATTTACTATTTACTTTGCAGTTTATATTTAAGCGTATGATTTACATTGGAAGTTTTATGGCAATCGTGCACCATGGAAGTCTTGGCTCTGCTACCTGCTTTGCTCTAATACTCTGGTCTGTTCTAATGACACTAGTTTGGGGAGAAGTAATATATTACGCAGCCACTGCTAATACTGCTTCCAAGCGCTGTCTCATATCTTGGAAATATAAGTCTAATGAAAGTTATTCAGAAATGGATAATAAATTTTTTCGAAAGTACAGACGTTCTTGTCGTCCTGTAAGACTAAATATGGGTGAATGTTCCTTTATATTAATAAAACAAAGATTATAAGATTTATTTACTCTGTTAGTATTGGCACCACACAAGCTATAATGGCGCTGAAATAAACACTATAGCTTATGGCTTATGAATTACCTTACTTTTTCCATTTCAATTAAATGCTATATATAATAATTGAATAGTTATAAAATGCAATTATGTGTACTTACTTAGCTAACTTACCTGATGAATTAATACTTTCTATGGTTATCACTACATCATATACAGAATACATCTTATACAGACAAACATATTGATTTTATTTTTCTATTTTAAGAGATCATTGTAACAATTGTTTTGTAAAGATAGCTTAAATCATATTGCTTGTTTGTTTGATCATTTTAAATTCAAGAGCGATTAAATAAATATGATTGCTAGTTACAGAAAATATTAAAATATTTTTGGACAATACATAATACTACTGGTTAAATTTTATATTTGTTGTGCTCCTGCAGGTACTAGGTATATTATCGTCCCATAATCTGGAAAATTTTCCACGAATTTTCCATATGGTAGTAGTCATAACAATGGAAAATGATCCATGAACTAAGTAGATATAACAAGACTTGGGTACTAAGTACTAGTATATACATAATGACAATTTCATGAATTGAGTTCATAGTTCGTGAATTTTATGTGAGAAGTTGTATGAGCTTAATTACTCAAAAATGAATATTAAATTTTATTTGTAGTAAAAAAAATTAAGTACCCATTCTTCCTAGATGAAACACCAGTTGATGCAACGAAGCATTTTATTGGTAAACAAGTAATTACTTAATGAATTTACGTATGATACAAATATTTTATAAAGGTCATTTGTAATTTGTACTTATGGCTATTGGTAAATAGCTAACACATGTCCTAACACTATCTACCATTGATAGAGTTAATTCTGTAAGAAGAACATTCCATAACACAATTATTGTATCAAGTATCAACAATAGAGTTGCAAAATAATAAAAATAGTACGACGAATACCAGTAAACAATGGAATAGTTTTAATCATATAAATGGCAATTGATTAATTGAGGTTTAAGCTATTATCAAAACGTAGAATTATTTATTATATATTATCAAAACGCTCTTTTTGTAGAATTATTAAGCAAAAGAATTTAGTTTAATAATTAAGTTTGTGAATACTAAAGACGTTACAGTTGTCAGTTTTCAGCTAAAAACCATGAAGAATTTTGCATTATTATTCCTCATTTTTATCACATTATTTTCTGAAGTATTTTCTGTTTCATGTCCATGTGGAAAAAACATAGCTATAGTCTGCGGAACTGACGGTTCTATCTATCCGAATGAGTGCATCCTCAATTGTGCAGCTAAAACCCAACCAGGTAATCATTAGCCAACATCAATTGCTTGTAACATATCTAATAACCTATTTTAGTCGACCTAAGGGATACTACAAATATTTTTCATATGAATCCAATCCAAAATTTACAAACCAAAATAACCAATTTTGAAAAATATAATTATTCTATTCGTATTCCTTGTTTATCCCTAGGTTTAAAGAAAATGTCGAAAGAAGAATGCAAAGTCATACAGAAAAAGGAAGATGAAAAATTTGCTGAAATGATTAAGGAAATGAAGCCTGCGAAACCGTCTCCGTAATGAAAATTGGCAATTTGTTGTATTTATTGTTCATTTAAATCTACATATAAACACCCCTGTCATTAATGCCTATTATAAGACAAAATTGCGACTTGGAATTAATTTAAATGTTGGACTAAATTTTTTAACATGAAAATAAATTATTCCTTTAATTTATCTTTTTGGAATAATTTTTATCTGGAGTAAATTGTGATTGAAAATATTTTTCGAATAAAAATTACGAAAGCAAATCCTTTCGAAATATTTTATGTAAATAACTGCCAACAAACTTTCTGCATTCTTTTTTTGGATTGGCATTGAAATGACAAAATCTTGTTCAGTTGGCCGACTCTTATTAGAAACACGCAGCGATGCCATAAAAGAACGGTCAATACAAAGTGTGCACAGTTTTCCCTTGCATGCTGGACGAATAAATGGAGAAAGCATTAAAAACGTGCGGCAAATGCAAATCCTATTGTACTGCTTTTCAGTTTTACGTGTACCGAAATTGCTAACATTCACTGGTCAATATTAATTTCCGCGTTTTGACTTTTTCTGCGAAATCGTTATGGGAGATCAGGACAAAATCAGGTAAAGAAGCATTTCTCAGTAAAAATACAATAATAATTTGATTTGTATAATTATTTTATCGATACTACAAATACTTCATGGTAAAAGAAATACTAATACTTTTGCTACTCATAATAGTAGGGTAGAAGCAAGCCCTTCGCGCTATGTGTTAAGATCTCGCACTGTACCTATACAATGGAATTGGAAAGCTACTGAACGAAAAACAAATAATCAGGAAGCAGCCGATAATAAAAAACTACAAAAGAATTCATCCGATGATGACTGTACCTTTCTCTGCCTTGTTCCAGTTAAGGAAAAGATTCCATTGGCAGTTATCACTTTATCATCGGATGACGATGAAATTCAAGAAATCGAATGTAAAGAGCAAATAAAGGCCAAAGAATTTCCGCTCAACAGGAATACCAGTGGAATGGTATTGCAAACCAAAAAATGTAAGCAAAGCGCTCAGACGCGAAGTAAAACGGGAACGGGAGTTTCAGAAAAACCACTGAAGCAAATGCTTATAAGGTATTTAAATCATTTCATCGAAATACATGATTCACGATATCTTTCACTTTTTTCTAACTCGTCATTTTATTTTATAGCGGATATTTGTTGAAGAAGGCTAATCCGCAAAGGGAACCACCTACAGTTATAACGATCTAAATTGCCAATTCTGTAATCTCCGTCTTCCGTTGAAGCTTTAAGGAAGCATACATATCTGTTGTAATTGTAAGTGTCATGTTTATGTAGGATACGTACACAAATAATTAAATTTTTTGAAGAAGTATAGCATTCTGTTAAAGATGAAAAAACTTTTAGAAATAATGTTGAGTAATTTTTAATGTCGTGCATGCGGCATTTTCTATTATATTCTAATGCAACGGTAATATCAAGTAATTTCGTTGTATCTACTTCCTAGATTAAATAAACCATTTATTCCAAAAGCGATAAAAGTTTAAAGTTCCAAATTATTACAATAAGTAGAAAAAACACTGAGCACAGTTCATGTCTAAAGTAAAACAAAACGTAAAATTCTTAAATAAAACGGTCGGGCCTCTATAAAATGCAATAATATTAGGTAGAACTGCCCTAGATATTCTTTAAATGAAAATACGATACATCTACATATTCCAATAATTCTTTTTGTAATTACTTCGTCATACGTCATACTGAGTTCAATGCTTTAACTACCGACATTTATACTTCCGGGTTGACATTAGCGAAATGAAATTACTCATCAAATTGTAATTAGATTTCAATGATTAATGTAGTATAGTCATATGGCCTAAATATGAAAGTACGTTTTATTCACGAAATTATAAAATAGGTACAGAAAATTTAAATTTATGGACAATGTCTTGTTTATTCAACTAATTTTTTTAAACAGTGGAAATGATTATACATCACTAAAAAAATTAGTATCCATGTTGGTGGTGTTTACAAAATGACGCAACTTAAAGTACTATTTAGTGGAGTTGTGATAATTGGTGGCCTGTGGATCTTTATCAATAGCTACGTTGATGTTATGAGAAAAACACAAATTCATAAATTGATTAATATAATATCAAAATCGGATGATCCATTCATTTTGCAAACACGTAAGACATATACACATTTATAAACATTAATATTAGATAATTATTAGTTTTTTCCAATTTAATGAGCTGGACACCATTTTGAAAATGAATCTTCTAGAAACTGAAAACGAAAAATGTGAAATCGCTAACTTGAATTTAAATGAATATAATTATGGTAAGCGTTTAAGGAAACATAACTGGAAAAGTTACTACCCGGGCTGTCTTCCACCTTCTTGGAAACGTTTCGATTTTGATCACGAGTCCAATCTTATTCAAATAAAGTCAAGTACACGGAATAATACATTTTGCTGTTATACTCCTTTTCAGCGAAAGGAGGGCTCTGATTCAGATACGGAAATAATGTTAGTAGCATCATTACTATTAGTGTTGATATTATTTACAATGATTATTTATGATTATTGATTACCCAACAGAGAATCAAAAGAATGCTACCCAATTGCATCTGCTAAAATGCAACTTCCTCCTGACCATGAATTCATCAACGTAAAATGCACAAAGAAAATTGAGGGAAAAGAAAAGTTAATATACTCAGACCTCCTTGGATTTGTTCCCCTGAAGGCAGATGTGGAAAATCGTGTTTTAAACTACGAAAAGAATATGCAGGGTGAAGAAGGAAAGCATAACAAAGTTAGTGTTGTGATATTTGGATTAGATTCAGTTTCCAAAAACAATTTGCTTCGCTACTTACCTGAAACACACAATTACGTTATGAAAAATCTCAGTGGAATAGAGTTTTCTAAATACCATCGAATTGACAGATACTCGTTTGGCAATATGCTGGGATTTCTAATGGGGATTACTAAAAGAGAAACAGTTAATGCCTGTTATCCTAATAAAGATGTTTTCTTAGACGAATGTCCATTGATTTGGAAGGAATTCGCTTCAAAAGGATTCAGGACATCGTATGCTGAAGACAACATACCTGGGTCCATATTCTGGTACACTGCTGAGTGTTTAGGATTTAAGAAACAACCTACGGATTATGATTACAGAACACTGACTAGACGAATGGAAGAACACCCAGGATATAAAAACGAACCTTCGGAGAAAGTCTGCTACGGTGATAAATTCAATCATCAGGTGATAATTGACAATATTGTTCGAACGGCGGTTACCTTAAAGAACAAACCTTATTTCCAATTTTCCTGGATGACAGCCATGACTCACGATGTTCCAATCATGATAAAATACATCGGGGACTCAATAATCAGAATGTTTCAAGATCTTCAGAAATATGATGCAATGAATAACACTGTGTACATTTTTATGGCCGACCACGGAATGAATTATGGGGATCACTTAGAAACTGCTCAAGGATCACTCGAAACGAACTTACCACCTTTTTACATAATCTTCCCCAAATGGTTTTCTTCCAAGTATCCCCGTGCTATGAAAAATCTTCGCACGAATTCTAAAATTTTGACTTCGCATTTCGACTCTTACGAAACTCTTAAGGATTTCTTGGACCTGAGTACCATCACAGACACAGCATTAGCAAAACGTGAAAATGACAAGAGTTACCTATCTAAACGCGGAATTAGTTTTTTTCTCCCCATACCTAAAAATAGGACATGTGTGGATGCAGGCATAAAACGGGAATTTTGCTCTTGTTGGACTCTAAAACCTGTTTCAAGCAATCATTTTCTGGCAAAGGAGTCCAAAGAATTTTTGCTCAAATATCTGAAGACGAAATTAGAAAATGATGAGCGTTGTGCCAGTAGCATTATTTCTGGACGAGTAGAAAAGTCAAGGTGCACCATTCCAAATTGGAATCTTGTCCCCAGTCTAAATAAAAATGATTACCATACCTTAGGAGTTGAACCTCGGTGTGAAATAGAATTTGGAATACCTCCAGGTAACAAAAAAAGGATTTTCTATTTAAAAAAATTAAATGCCACATGGGTATTGCTAGATATATCAGAAAAAACAAATAAAAATAGTGTAGGATGCAACTTTAAATCCAGTTTAGCTAACTTGTGCCAGTGCTTGAATGGCGCTAGTGCTTACCAACGTGTGTGATTACATATATTTTGCATGTATAAATGTATAGGTAGGTGTGGCGTTCCCTCTCATTTTAGTGTTCCCAAATTCCCAATAACTATATGGTTACTTTTCTTAGTTTAAACCTTCTGTCAATTAGTCCCTATATACCTAGTCCCTATTGTAATGTAGGTAAATAGAATATATTTCTAAAAAACGTAGCCTAAGATAAAATTGGAGTATTTGATTACACACTTATATATAAAAGATTTTTTCCGTTTGACAAAATGTTTTGCAAACCTTTTGATTTTTAAAATTTTGAAATTTGATTTCAAAATTTCTATACAAAGTATTGCATTCACAGTTCTCAATTCCGAGAATATTTTCTGTTGCTCAGCATATAAATAGTTACCTCGTAAGTGAATGAAATACACAATACATAGTGCTAAAATGGGTGAACAAACAAGACATATTAAATCGACAGTTTACAATTTTACTCTTAATCTTAAAATTAAATGAAACTTGAATAAATACGTTATTTTACTGATTTTGGCAAAATTGGCATTTTGGCAACGGCTTTGGCATATGGCACCTCTCAAACTGCCACACCGACCGAGAATATTCCTTAACGTTACTTATAATAATAGTGCAAGCAACATAATTTTCTTAAAAGAGTTGTAGCACAAAACCTTGCTTTCTAAAATTGCTTGTTTTTCATACAATAAAATTGTCATTAGTAATGTAATAATTAATAGTTAACCACATAAAGTTTCATGCGCCGATTTTTATTACATTTTACCAACAGAAACAACTTGATGTGATTAATCTTGCTTTTGAGGTACTTGTCAATATTCTTACATATCAAAGTGACTCATTTCTTAGACCTCTTTGTCGTGTGGTGCTGCTAAAATATCTTAATTTAAACGAAAGCTTTAAAGACCTTAATATTTATAAAAGGATTCTCTGGTCTCGGGTTACTTTATTATGATGATACCTTCTTTTCTTTGATGGTATACTTCT
This sequence comes from Yoshiicerus persimilis, assembly GCA_020352615.2. Lineage (NCBI taxonomy): Eukaryota > Metazoa > Arthropoda > Collembola > Entomobryomorpha > Tomoceridae > Yoshiicerus > Yoshiicerus persimilis. The sequence goes on along the minus strand of CM036940.2, from coordinate 69,250,187 downwards.
CATAATTATAAATATACACAAAGATGTGGATGTAAGAGTGTATGATACGGCTAGCTAGGTTCAAATGACCTTTGCTACTATGTCATGATGAAGATGATGACTAATAATTAATCCGGGGTTTAAGGAGAGAGATAGTTCTGATGTAAATAACAACAGTTTTATTGCTTCCCTGGATTATTGGGACACAACAGTATGTTTAGTAGCAGTAACAAAACAACAAAATTCTTCTTCAATCTCACTTTCAATCGCTACAGAAATTATACCTTGAGACAAGCTACAATGTGGTTAGAAATCGTCAATCAATAGATATCAGTAAATCAAAGTGGAGTGAAATAGGAGCCAAAGAAAAGTTATATGGATTGCTACTAAATTATTTACCAGCCTCTAAGCTTATTAATAGTTTGCCTACTATTATTAAAGAAATTACGTTTGTTGGTACACGGCATTTTATTCCATCCGTTTTGTCATTATACATTTTATTCGTCGGTTACTTCATTATTTGAATTTAAGAATAATAGACCTTTTGGTATTAAACAATTGCTATCAGGAGAAGTACAAGTTTTGCAGCAAATCTGCTGTGGTGCATCTTACAAACATGCAGTACCAATTATTACAATTTTGTAATTCTTTGTTGATAATTTCAATTAATTATAAATTCGCTAACTGCGAAACAAGTGTAATACTCCACCAACTACAACTCTTAAGAGATTGCTACGTGCATCTTATGTTCGAAGAGAGTTCTTTTGAAAATGAAGAAGTCAGTTTGCGTGTCGCTCTGACTTCACTCGAAAACCCAGTTGCAATAACGAGGCTTGATACTATGGGGAAATATTTGAAATTTGGGAAACAGTGTAATTATTTTACCTGTTTCAAACGTGACAAATTACTTCGAGGCAGGCTGTCTTCAATAAATTTACGGGGATCGAAATATAATTGCGTAGGGCACATTTTAGTATACTCGAATGGCGATCGTGGAAAAATAGATTTATATCTGGGCCCCCAATTAGTAAAATTATTCATTAGGGGATTGCCAAATAAATTCAATTCGAAAGAACAGCAGGATATTGAAGGAAACTATGAATATGACAAATCGTTTGTGTATATTCACATACTTATGTCGCATAAAACGTACGTACTTCAAAAAGGAATTGCAGCATACAAAACCAGCTTCATGTCCAGCTATCGCTGTCTTGAAGGGAGACACCCGTTTTTCATAGCGTTCTATGATCATCCAAACGTTGTAATGTCTGTTTGCCACCAATGCAAATTTTGTTATCGTGAAGGAAATTGTCGGGAATTCGGTCCTAGATACGGATTTGAACACGTGTTGCTACGTTTTGCTTTTGATGGCATTAGTTCTCCACTTCCTGAACAATCTTTGAAGAAACTTGGAATTTTGACGAAATTCGTTTTTCAGCGAGTATTCGATAACTCGCCTATACTAGCTTTTATAAACAGAGATAAAATTGCGGAACGTGAAAAGTTCTTTGGGCCTATTATTCCAAATCTATCCATGGCAGATATATCTTCAAAACGAATGAAAAATTTGGATTTGTCGTTAATAATTTTGTGTCATGTCTTCAAAAATATATCGAACACCTTAATAACTAATTTCAATGACTATGATATGACTCAAAGACGGTACAACGACCCGAATGGGTTACGAGCGCAAATAGTTCGTTTTACTGATTTGCAGTTTTACTTTCGGTTTGAAAACAGGATTTCGGAACACGACACGAAAGCGTTGTCTTCGAAATTCGTTGTTGTTACCAGAACAGAAGGATATTTGTTTGCCTCCTGCTCAATACTGGATGAATATATTTCATTTTATGGATATATTCAACCTTATCAATTGGAGGCATGGATTGGAATTATTGCTACCATTGGGGCATTTATTTTGGTTTTTAATATCCTCCGTTATTTAGAAAAGGTAAAGTCATTTTCTTTTGTTTTAACTGTCTTTGCTTACTTACTGGAAGTCAGCTCCGCTTTACCAAAAGGTTGCCAAGATAATGCATGGGTGAAGGTAATTATTGGCCCATTTTTGCTAATGGGCATCATTTTAACAAATGCCTATAAAGGAATTGTCATTACGGAGATGACAGAGCCATTGCCTGTCGAAAGGTTACAGAATTTTCAAGATCTAATAACAAAAGATATAAATACGACGACTGCAATTTATCTAAAGAATCCGTACCCAATCATTGATTTTGACTCGGCGATGCTTGGCAAACTTGGATTTACCCGCAAAATGTTTGGTTCGAAGTATTTTAAACCAGGTAGACACATCGATCCCGAAGATCTTATAAAGGCGTATGAATATGCCTACAATGAAAAAGATGTGAAAACTAATATGGTGCGTTCTTCGTTCAAAATTGAATTTGAAGGTATCTCTGCTGCATCTGCAAGGTTTAGGAAGAACTTTGGAAAAATTGGAACAAAACACGGACTTTCTTATCGGTACCCAATCGAGAGCACTCACAAATGGATTTCCCAATGTAATAAATCTGCCTTCATCGATACAGAAAGTAACTTACATTTATTCTTCAACGCATCACAGTGGTATGGTCAAAATAATTCAAAGCTTGCATTAAAACATGTGATGTACATTGGAGGATCAGACGACCCACTGCTTACACGTAATGTGGGCATTGAGGTTAACACCGTCAATAAGTTTCAGGGTGCAAATCACTTGATCAGAAACAGACTTGTTTATTTGATGGAGTCAGGAATATATCACCAGTGGGATTCCATTTTAAAGTTGAGGGGCTTTGTCAAATGTTCCCATTGCTTTGAAAAGAATCGTCTCAAGAGACTGAGTATGACAAATTCAAATATAGGTAGTATATTCATTGTATTTCTTTCATGTGTGGGAATTTTTATACTGTGTATTATTTTAGAAGTAGTTACTAATTGCATCAAAAGTCGTAGAATTGTGTTTTCCGTAGGGAAAATAAGAAGGCATGTATTCATATTTCTAAAAAAATTGGTTTCTCATGTTACAGACTTTGTCCATTCCATTGTAACCTTCAGGTGCAGCGTTCTTAATGTAAAAAAAATGTGCAAAAAAATCCTTAAACTTAATGTAAAAATTAAATAACGCTTAAATTGTGTTGCAATAAACTTGGGTGGTGGTTGTAATGACTTAAATGTTACGAATTTCCTTGCTGTACACAAGTGGATCAGAAGATGCTCTGCTTACACGTAATGTTGGAATTGAAGTCAATAGCATTTACAAATTCCAGTGTACAAATTACTTTATCAGAAACAGACTTCTTGATGGAATCAGGAATTTACCACGAGTGGGATATTTAAAGATTGAGAGGTTTCGTCAAATGTTCCCACTGCTTTGAAAAGAATCTTCCCCAGCAATTGAATTGGCATAATTTTAATGTTATTAGTGTATTCATTGTATTTCATGTGTTGGGATACCGGGATACGTATGTTGTTCATATTTTTGAATTAGTTACTAAGTCGAAGTAAAAAATACTGAAGTGAAAAGAGCTTTTGTGGACAATTGCAATGCTCATAATAATAGTGATATTAAAAGTCCTTTTAGGTGTCAGATGTACATACTTATTTTACTTCGTTTGTACTTTGTGAATTGAGTGCTTATAGTTTCTTTTGGTTTTCTACGATTTCTACCTAAGTTTATACATACCGTACGTACAGTAACTGTTTCTCTTATTTGGATGCCCAAATATATAAATACTACTAAGGTAGATAGTAGATACCTATAAACATAACTATATGCTATAGAAACCAGCACTAATAATGAAACACTGTTAATGGATTGGTTGTTATTTTTGTTTCAAATGACAATACGTAAGCAATTATTTTAATTGGTATTTGTTTACAAGATGTACAGTAAAGCAGTCAACAGTTTCGCTTTTATTGGATTAAAAAAGGTTCCTTATTAAACCATATGAATATAGAAACCTGAATGCTATACTTTGTAAATAAATTCATTTGCTTGTAATCGTATTGAGTTTATTTATTGCTGATCACCTCAAGACACTAGATTTTAGCATAAATACTGTTGTATATTGAAATATTACCTTTTTGCCTGAAACGACATTGTTTGCATTCAGCTACTGCGTTGACTTGATAAGCAACTTTTGAAAATAAAGAAAAACCACAAAAGAGTGCAACATTCGTTAAGCATCAGTACAATAATAAATACAAAAAGAATGGAACAGTTTCTTATAGATATTGGAAAGTGGGCTATTTTTTCTGCCCGTTTTTTGGGCTATTTGCAATTACAAGTAGCTCTCCAGCCAAACGGAGTAAAAAAGTTTGAAATAAAGTACAAAAGTTTTGTGGTCATCAGGTCGATATTTATTAACATAATATTAGTAATCTGGAATATTTATTTTAGCAGGATTACGAATTCAGTTTCGAAAAACATTGATCTTCGTTCATTCACCGAAAACCGAACACTAATATTTACTGGGTCGTTGATAATTTTCATTGGAATTGTATTACGGATAGAAGGTTTAATAAATATGAAGAAAAATTTGCGTTTTTGGCAAAATAATTGGAAGCAACTGGAAAGTATTAACAATTTATTACTTGCCAATCGGAAAGAATCTGATTCTGATGGAAATATTTTTTTGAGAATGAAATCCTTTACAGAAATAAGAAAGGATTTAAGAAATTCTTTATTTTTGGACTTAGCTATTGGAATGTGTTTCTTAGTATACATCTTTGTAAGAAAAATTGTTCTGTTTTTGCCCGACATAAAATTGGAGTATGCGATTTACTACACAGGAACAATTTTTTTTAATTTTATGTTTTTTACTCATACCAGCCACTCACTAGGGATTCAATTCTTTATTAAAATATACACTTCTACTGTATCTACAATTTGCGAACGACTCCAACATATCAAAACCGAACTTATTCATTTTCAAACCGGAAATACGGTTTTTGATAATAAAAATGTGAAATATTGTAATGCCTGTCTTTTGAAATCTGATATCAGTGTTGTAACAATTAAGTTTCTTATGTGTTACAAAGCTAACCAACAGCGATAGTAGCTTCAGATATTTGATTTCATCTTCTGTTCCTTTGATTCTTTATTCCCGAGCTATTTATCGACTTGGGTCCCAGGCCCAAATGCTTAGCTACGAGGTTGGCCGTCTTGCCGAAACTTTCAGAACTATTCCAATGGATAATTTGTCTGCAGGGTATAAGGCAAAGGTATGCTTTTCATAATTGTTATATTTGGTATACAAGTTTACCATTTGAAAATCTGAGTGAATAATTTCAAGAAGCTTTAAAAATTGTCATTTAAAATTTTTGGCAGATGCAAATGTTTTCTTCGGTTCTGCTGAGCAATCCTTGTCGGTTGTCTCCCTACTCTTTTTTCGTATTGGATCGATTTTTCTTAACTTCGGTAATATCTCACACTTATTCCATATCTAGTACAACAGTTAATTCAAAAAATATTTACTAACTCTATTGTTTTGTAGGTATTCAGTGGAATTCTAACCTATATTGTGATTCTCGTGCAATTTCGGCAAAGTGAAAACGTTAACAAAAGTGCGTCACCTATTTGTTGCAAATGTAGTAATTCTACCTAGCCTTAAGCTATTAGTAATAAATGTGTTTTGGAATAGTGCACAAATTGTATCTGTTGCAATTCTTATTTCAAGTAATTTTGTTGTAAATATTTATTTCACGTACACACTGGGATGTGTCCATGTGTTGGTCATAATATGTTGTTAGGAAATGCTACATAGTCTACAGCAAACTTCTTATTTATTTCAAAGGCCTTTGCACAAGAATTCAACAAAAGTAAAATATCAATTTACAATTGAGTCAGAAATAATTACATAAATTTTAAACATTTGTCTGACCATTTTGTATGCATAAAGTTGATGTGTTTGAAGAATTTAAAGATTTCAATAAAAATGTATGCCATTAAAAATTAGATTCATTAATATAGTTTCATTTTTGCTGCTACTGGTAGGGCAATCGAAATCGTTATGTAAACAGTACATATACATTAATTTTTAATGATTCTTCATTTTAATTATGCTAATATTGACGTTCTGGGCTTGGAATTTTGTTTTCTAGCTAATTAAAAAACGCCTTTGATCTTGAAACGTAGGAATAAACAGATATTATCTTATGAAATGTCTATCGCAGTACAAACAGTGATTACAGAAGAATGTATGCCACAGATGAGGTAGATTAAAATGGGGTTTTAACATTTATGGCATAGCCATTCAATATAGCAATATCAAGATTATCACGAAGGATATGAGAGACTATTCCTATTGAAGGCCACATATATAATGCATTCACAACAACGCATTAGTTCTTAGTTCATTAATTGTATTATCATTTCATTTTTTATTAAACAATAAAGCCTTCTGGCTAATTCTACAGAAAACTGCATTTGTTACTGGAAATAAAAAAAGCAATTCCCTTAATGGTTTCGTTAAATTAAAGTAGAGGTGAGGGATACAGAATTAGACACCAATAAGTTGAATATTGTAATAAAGAAATTCGCCAATGATAATTGGACTAGGGTAGTGAGAAGACCATAATAAAATTTTAATTAACATGGAGCAGTATTTAATAGATATTGGGAAGTGGTCCATTTTCTGTGCTCGGTTTTCGGGTTACATGCAATTACAGATATCAAGTAAAATCAACGACATAAAAAAGCTTGAAATAAATTACAAAAGTGTTTTGGTATTTTTGTCGATTTCAATAAACATTCTACTGTTCGTATGGAATATTTACTTTATCAGCCACGCCTATTTAATGTCAAAACACATTGGATCCCATTCTTTCACGGAAAACAGATCAATTTTGTTAACAGGCTGCTTGGTAATTTTCTTGGGAATGGGGCTAAGAGTAGGAGCTTTGTTACAAATGAAGAAAAATCTTCTTTTTTGGCAAAATAGTTGCGACAAACTGGAAGCAATAAATTATTTGCTTCTTGTTGACAGAGGATGGAAACAAATATTTAGCAGCACTAATTGTAATATTCTTTGCAGCAATCAATCATTTATAAAAATCAAAAGCGAAATTAGAAAATCTCTATTGTTTGATCTTACTGTTGGAATTTCCTTCTTGGGGCACATGATTATAAAGAAAATGTCTTCTTTTTCCTCATCTGAAGAAATAGGATCAATGATGTATTCAGTAGGAGCATTATTTTTCCATATTATATTTGCTACTCATCCATGGCATTCTCTCTGGATACAGTTTTTCCTAAAGATATACACTGCTACTGCAACGGTAATTCGGGAAAGGTTTGAAATCATAAAAGACGAACTTCTTCATATTAAAAAGAAAAGCGAATTTTTTGCTGAAAACATTTATGGTACTAAAAAGTATGTTGGGCAATCCACCAAAATGTCTATGATTTCAACTTTTCATACAGATATTCATAGTTGCACAGATAAAGGTATTCCAAAGACGACCGATCAACTGGAAAAAAGCAAAGACAAATGTATTGCAAGTTTTCAGCTTTTAGAAAAATTAGTGGAAGACTTTCAAAATGCTTTTAGTGTGAAAATACTTATAGAATTTAGCATAGGGATCCTTGTCTGCCTAACATACGGCTTTTTATTCGTTACGAAGTTGGGTAGTGGTGGCTTCAAATATTTGTTCGGCTTCTTGGTTCCTCTGGTTTTATATTCTCGGGCAATGTACAGACTTGCCTCACAAGGTCACATGCTGAGCTACGAGATTGCTCTACTTGGACAAACCTTCAGAATCATTCCAATGGATCACTTGACTTCAAATTGCAAAGATAAGGTAAAACTGCGATTTAAGTATGGGGTACTCTTAAAGACACTTCCAATGCTACAAGTAATATGGCTAGTTTTTTCGAGATTAACATATTTAATGGATTTTGTTTTTATTTCTGACAGATGCATATGTTTTCCAATGTTTTGCTGAATAACCCTTGTCGGTTGTCCCCGTGCTCCTTTTTTGTGCTGAATCGATTTTTCTTAACATCGGTAAATCAATAAGATTACAGTTAATTTGCCGTGATGCTTAATTTCTTCATTAAATAACTTGCAATTTTTATAGATTTTTAGTGGGATAGCGACTTATATTGTAATCCTCCTTCAATTTCGGCAAGGGGAAACTTCTGGCAACAATTTTGAGTCAGATGTCTGCTGCAAATGCAATTCGACATTTCTCCTTTAGTCAACAAATAACCGTCATAGCAATACAGTTCATTAGCAAATCTGATTACGATTGTTGTTCAGCACGAATACGCAACTTTTTCTGAAGAGTTTGATCATATGTCACTGCATTCGCTTGGTAATGCTTGAATTCGGTATTTTTCCATTTAAGGTTTGCTATTTTGGGGATTTACCGTTATGACATTTAATTACAAGTAATAATTCGAGCAAGCTCAGGTTTATTCAATATTATTTATTGTCAATTTTTCTATAAAATTATGTTTTGCTAGCTACTGATATTAGTACTGCTAAAGCTGCTTAATAAAAATGCAAAAATGGCATTACGAATTTTAGAGATAAGAATAGATCATAGATTTTAAGTGCAATTTTGCAGAGATTTTAAAATATTTTCTAACTATTTCTCATCTCAGATAAGACAAATAAATGTATAATGTGGGTATTTATAAGTTTTGGACATTACTGAAATACAGCATTACAAGATGATAATGCATTTTTCTGTGTGTTCATAACTTTTGTTAATACTAGTAAGCAATACTAAGATAATAATACTTGTAGCTGAGTAAAGTAACCTACTTTATTTAATAGCAACTAGACAAGTCCTGGATATGTTCGATGGCCTGGAGTGCAGCATAGGATTTTGCTGCTTCTTCGGTTTCTCCAGCGCTTAAGAAAACGGCTTCGGTATCTTTAGATGGCTCAACTTTTATAGACAGAAACACAAAAACATTTGCATTTTCATTGTTTCCTACTTCGATTCCAGTTTCCTTCTTTCCGCCGTTTTCTTCTTTCTCTTCTTGCTCTCCGTTACCGTCCTCAGAATTTTCTTCCACTAGAGACATATATTCGAAATCCTCTTCATTTTCATCTGATTCATCTGAATCTTCATCAGAGTCTACCCCAATCTCTTCGTCCGAATCTTCTACCTCTTCTACTGCACCCTTTTCCATGACCCGATATTCAGCCACAAAGTTACATTCTTTTCCTAGTAAGTCTAGGAAGATTTGGGGACCCCCTCGCAATTCCAATTGGTTTTCATTGTATTCATCGCTCTAAAAAGTTAGCATCATTCATGATAAATAATTTGAAGATTCAATTTTACGTAGTAAATACGATGAATGAAAATTTACATTCATACTTACCCTAAGAAAGTCAATTAATTCCCCGCAAAATGTTTGAAATAGATGGTTCTTATGTGAAATCACTTTAGCACATTGCTCACTGCTCCAAGGGCATGGCACTCTAAGATTTGTACCACTGATATCTAACATTAACATAAATGTAACTTAATTTAAGTAATTTAAAATATCATTTAAGTCATCATTCATTTATTATAATGTGTTACATATTCTAAAATTGGCTGGGCTAAAAAGTACGTAACACATTACAGACCAAAAATCGCTTACCTCCTCCCAAATCCTCAATTTCTTGTAATGTGAGTGATTTTAAGTAGAATAACCATCTATGAGCCACTCGTTTTTTGGCCAATTTCTTCGTAGTTCCTTTCTCTGATTTAAATTGATTACAAAGGAAGCATTCGATTTCAAATAGTGGACAATGAGGAAGCCCTTCCATTCCTTTATCCTGCGCCATTAAAGAATTCAATATTTTAATATGAATTCTTCGAATTCATAATTATATACATGATACTGCTTTTATTTGCCGTTACTTTATATTCCGGGGGTCCTAAGTTGTATACCGAACAAAAGTCCTTCAGCTCTCCAATAGGATTTGCTCCCATTTCTGCATCGATTGTATGTGAGGGTCCAATAAAAACTACTTGAGCACTTGCATTTTGGAAAGCCTGAAGCAATGTCGATGCTCCTTCCGTCCTTGCTCCTACTTTATTGCCCCCATTAATTTCAAAATAACATTTTGGCGTCAACTTCATTTCAGAATCGAGCATTTTCTTTGCGGCACTTTGCTTAGCTGCCTTTATGGTGTTTTCAACCGCTTCAGCTATAATAAAACAAACTTCTTAATATTTCTCTTGCTGTACGAAGTACGAATAACGAGTTGTACAAGTTTTAAACGCACGTTCGTAATAAATGACACTACTAAACTATACTGCATTCAAGAGTGGGTAATTTACATGGTACGCATCAAATAAGTCAGTACACTTTTGTTATTGCCATTTCACAAAGACTTACCTTTAAGCGCTTCACCATTATAAGTCACTTGAAGAATGCATTTGAACTTTGGAATGGGCGAATTCAATTCACCCTTACAATCAAAAATATCATACTTGGGAATATTTTGCTGCTTTGTGCATATTTCTGCTATCCAGGTTGCTGGAGTTTTAGAAGCTTGTACTTTGACATAATCACTGTCCATCTTTAATCTAAGATCTACAATATGATATCAAAAATATTAATAATTAATACTCAATAATAATAAACTAATTAATTAATAACATAAATTATTCCTAAAGAATGTTAAAACTGGAATAAAAATGCATAAAGCATAAGGAACCCTGGGGTAAAGGTCAAAGGTTAACAAGTTGTTAAGACAAAACACACTTGATTTTGATTTGATTAAATACTGACTTAAAATTCGAAAATCAACATTTAAGAGTTCGGGTCTTGAAATGTTTTGTATTCGAGGAATATTAATAGCCAAATTGTTTTTTAAAGTCAAAATACTAAATTGCTATTTGTATTTTCACTTACCGTGTAGTGTTTCTAGTTTTTGTTTTAGGTTTTTTCTGCAATTCCACCAACCTAAAATCAAAGACCTCACTCACACTTACAGTTCAAACTTCACGCGGCACTTTGGCGATAATTTTTAATTTTTCCTGCTGACTACTTACCCAAGAAACTCTTCTATCGCAATTGGTTGTTTACGTTAACCCCTATCAACACATTGCAAGATCAGAATTGGCATGTGGGGGGACCCACATGCCTTGTGAAGGAACAAAAGAATAAATGAAGAAAGGATGCAAAGCAAATCGATCGGGAGACGGGAAAAAATGCTGGACAGGAATAAAATATCTTTGCTGTCCAAAGGATGAAGGAGGTATCACCTGCTATTACTACGGATAAATGACATTGATTGGCAATTTGGCAAACATCCAAATTCAATTATTTTTAAAGTTGTGTGGAAATAGCTCTCCCAAATTGATTGTTTACTTTTGTAAAACTATAAATCATCAATGTCTTCGTTGTAGCCAATTGTAAGATTCGTTTGATTTTCCAGATGTCACTTCATGTGCATTTGATTGATTGAGGATAATTTGTTTTTTCATAGCCGTATATTCTAATATGTATCTTTAATAAAAATTGACAATTTGAAGTCCATAATATTTAATAGTTGTAGCCAAAGCTCGAATAATTGTACCAAGGTTGAATTATTAAAATAATTTTCAAGAAAACTGATTGAACCGAATAAAATGTATTTGTTTCAAAAATGGTCGTAGTCGTAATTAATATAGCCGGTGTGAAATGAGAATTTTTGGCAAAATTTTTAAGAAAACTCTTCTGCATAGCGTACATCATTAATGCTTCGATAATAATTTAATTTTGCTAATGTAATAAGGCAATATATAGTAATAAGGAATTGCGAAATGAAATTTTATAGGAAATAGATTACAGTTGTACCACTCTTTTTGTAGATTAAATTGTTTTATAAGAATGTATTTTGGAACTGGAAAATCAGTAACATAAAGGCAGTTTGTAGTGACATTAAAAAGATTTTAAGGGAATTCTTTCCGGAATGTTTACCAACATAAATTATACACAAAATAAATAAATGCAATGTTGGCATTTCATTGAAACTGAAATAGCACTCTCAATTCATTGAATAAATGAAATATTGGCCCACTGTGATATTGAAAGGTTGTGTATGTCAAATATCAGGGTCTCACTGTTGTATATTTTTTGACCATACTTGCCGAAATGAAAATCATTAAGCTTATTACTACATGGCCACATTTAAATTGCGTACTATTGAGCTGACTGATTCATTTGATGGAGAGATAACGGTAGTCTAGTAAATATAGATGTATATACCTCCTTGGTATGCTTCCTCGACAGCCCAGTGGATAAATGCAAGTGTCCAATGCAACTAACGGATTTCTAACTTTTATGAAGGACCACCTAAGTGTACTCTGCTTAGGACAGGAAACAATGTCAATGGTTGGCAATCTAACTTACTGCCTACCTAATATGACGGTCTATAAATGAGATCAATAGACAAACCGAGACTTTGATTTTATAATTATATTATCTACTAATTAATTCAACTACAAATTATTGGCAAATTATCAAAATCAATTGCAACAAAATCAAAAACTGAATCACGGAATTCCAAATTTCTTCCGTTGGCTTCTAGTCTGTCTCGCACCTAGCTTGTCTAACTCTGAACTCTTTTCTTCCTTCTGATTTGCCTCGCTCTTCTGCTCTCCTTCGCGCGCGGGAATTTCCTTCTCGATTCTTCTATGTTCTGTTGGCTGTTTCACCACATTCCCACCCCCGTGAAGGAGTGCCGGCTTCTTCACCTCTTCCGGTTCCACATCTAAAACAATTAACTTCGCTACGGGTCTGCGGTAAACGGCTGCCGATGTTCTGACGTCGACCACACGAATCACTCCATCTTTTCCGGGAAAGATTTCTTCGACAATGCCTCTCAGCCACAGATTCCGTTTTGCGTTTTCGTCCACGATAAAAACTAAATCTCCTTTCTTTATGGGCCTCGTAGTCTGCTGCCACTTAGATCTGCGCACTAGGGTAGGCAGATACTCCTTTAGCCATCTACTCCAAAAGTGGTCAGCAAGTATTTGAGACAGTCTCCACACTTTTCTTGTATAAAAGTCATCCTTGGTAAATTCTCCAGGTAAATTCTGACCGCTGGAACTTCCTAGCAGGAAATGGTTTGGGGTTAAGGCTTCCTCGGCCTCTGGATCATCCGAAACGTACGTAAGCGGACGGGTATTGACTGAAAACTCTGCCTCTGCAAGCAAAGTTTGAAGAATTTCCTCCTTAGGAGCCCTCTCCAGCAATGTAGATTTCAAGGCAACTTTCACCGACTGTACAAGCCGCTCCCACGACCCACCCATGTGGGGTGCTCCTGGGGGGTTGAAGTGCCACAGAATCCCTCTAGTAGTCATCTCTCCCTGTATCTTCCTTTGATCTAATTCGTTCAGGGCCTTCTTCAACTCTGTTGCGGCACCTCTAAAATTGGTTCCATTGTCCGAATAAATTTTATTCGGCACACCTCGTCTTGCAATAAAACGTCGCAGAGTCATGATAGCTGCATCAGTGGTTAAGGCTCCTGCCAACTCAAGATGTACAGCTCGGGTCGTTTGAAACACAAACAATGCTCCGTACCTTTTCTCTCGACTTCGTTTCACTGTCACCTCCATTGGGCCAAAATAGTCCAGGGCTACTTCTACAAACGGCCGGGCCTGAATACGTACTCTGCTTTCCGGCAACTGTCCCATTTCTGGATAAGTAGGGGTAGCCTTTTTAATTTTGCAGTCTTGACAGTTTCTTACGACTTGCTTGACTGCACTTCTCATACAAATTATCCAGAAATTTTGTCTAAGCTCATTCATGACTTTCTCCGTTCCATGGTGGCCAGCACTAAAGTGATAGTCCATGATGAGCATTTTAGTGTAAGGATGCTTAGGGTCCAATATTGCAGGATATTTTGTACACTCCTGCAACTCTTGAGCTCTTGACAATCTTCCACCAAGTCTCAAAATTCCAAACTCATCCAATTTAGGTGACAAAGGAAACAAACGACTTGTTTTCTCCAAGACACCTCCGCTACTGATCACTTTGATTTCATCTTTAAAGCTGTCATATTGCGATTTTCGTAACCACACTTTCTTCGCAGCTTCAAGATCTTCCACTGTCAACCAACTTGTTTCCACAGGCATTTTCTTACACCTTTTCCAATAGCGTTGAACTCGAGCGGTTGTCCTAATGAGCTTATTCCAATCTGAAAAGCGCGTAATATCCGGGAGTCCAGCAAAGGGAATTATCTTAGACTTCTTACGCTGGATGACATAAGTAGACTCAGTCTGCTCCTCAACTTTAATTTTTTCTTTGGGCCATTCTTCAGGAGAAAGTTTCAAGAAGGATGGACCAGTTAACCAACGTGACTCTGGGGTGAGGTCACACTTTCCATTTCTTGTAGCATCATCTGCTACATTTTCTAACGTAGGTATCCACCTCCATTCTGCCACATTTGTGAGCTCTTCTATTTCACCCAAACGGTGGGCCACAAATGTCTGATACTTACATCAGATCTGATCCAGGATAACACTACTGTTGAGTCACACCAAAATTGACAGGAGTCTATCTTCAGCTCGTGTTCGTTCCTTATGGTATTCGCCATCCGCGCTGCAAGTAACGCTCCTTGAAGTTCCAGTCTGGGAATGGTCATGGGACGTAGAGGTGCCACTTTGGACTTCCCAAACACAAATGCAACATCAACATGTCCTTCTATTTTCGTTCTTAAATACGCCACTGCTGCAAATGCCTTTTCATTGGCATCGCAGAACATATGCAAAGTTTTTCTCTCTGCGTATTTCATTTGTAAGGAATAACATCGGGGAATTCTTACTTGTCTTACAGACTTTAGTTCGTCCAGCCATTCCTTCCATGTCTCGTACAAGTCTTCGGGTATAATTTCATCCCAGTCTATTTTTCGCATCCATATCTGCTGCAGCAACATTTTAGCCTTGACATTAAAATGTGATAAGAAGCCCAGAGGATCAAATACAGACATAGTCACTTTTAAAACATCTCTTTTAGTCGGCTCATTCTCTCCGCTCAGCAAAATAGGGTCTAATTTGTTGAACCGACACAAAAACTTAAATTCGTCAGTCTTCGGCTCCCAGTGCAGCCCAAGAACACGTTCTGTATTGTTTCCAGACTCCAATTCCAAGTTAACTGTACTTGAAATAGGTGACGGATTAATCTTTTCACAAACTTCTGAAGAGCTGCATGTCCACCCTCGTATCATAAAACCTCCACGTCTGTGGACATCGCTCACCTCTTGAATTAGTTTCACTGCATCTTCCTCCTCGTGGGTGCTATCCAGGTAGTCATCCACGTAGTGTCTGTTTACTATAGCTTTGGCAGCTTCCGGGAACTCTTTTTCAAATTCTCTGGCGTTCCTATTCTTTGCTTCTTGAGCCAAAGTAGGGGAACAGGCTGCTCCAAAAAACATAACTTGAATCTCATAAGTTTGAGGATCCTTGTCACGACACTTTCCTTTCCATAAGAATCTTTGAGAGCACTTATCTTCTTCACGAACTAGCACTCTGTGAAACATGTCTGCTATGTCACCGCTGAAACCGATTCTTTTCTGCCTGAATTTGAAGAGAACTCCAACAATTGAGCACAATAAATCTGGGCCGGTCTTCAGGGCATCATTCAAGCTCA
Source organism: Yoshiicerus persimilis (assembly GCA_020352615.2). Classification (NCBI taxonomy): domain Eukaryota; kingdom Metazoa; phylum Arthropoda; class Collembola; order Entomobryomorpha; family Tomoceridae; genus Yoshiicerus; species Yoshiicerus persimilis. Next base: position 69,234,622 of record CM036940.2, on the reverse strand, counting down.
TTCCACTGCTTCGGTCCGCTGCATCGAAAACAAGGCGCAGCTTTCCTGGCTTATTGGGGTTTGCTACCATGAAATGAGGTACGTAAAATGTTCTAGGGGTTGTCTTAGCTGCTTCCTCTGGAGATAACACTTTCACATAACCCTTGTCAACATATTCTTGTATGCGATTGCAATAATAACTTGCATACTCTACTGACTTGTCCATCTTTCTTTCAATGCCATGTAAACGACGTAAAGCGGCGGACTTACTATCTGGAAACCAAACGTTTTCATCTCTCCAGAGAAGGCACGTCTCCCATCTGTCTCCAACTCGCTTCATATTGTCGTCCATCATTTTCTGAGCTTTGGCATCGTCCCTTGATCGAGGTTTCTCGTGAATAACTTTTACTCCGAAGGCCTCAGTGGAAAACGAGTCCTTCACTAACTTGTGCAAGTCATCGAGCTTTTCCATCTGACTGTCCTGGATATGGTAGGTGAGCTCCGGCTTCACTCTTCCTTTCCAAGCATCTGTAGCACCAGAAATACTCCATCCAAGCTTGCATCTTGCACCAACAGGAGCATTTGGAGGACCTTCCTTAATTTCTCTCACTATCGCCAAATGCCAGTCACGACTTCCAATGAGAATTGTTGGTTGCTCTTTAGCCCGCGGCATCGGCACACCTTCCAAATGTTTCCATTTTTTCAATCTCTTAATATTCACATACCTTGGTGATATGCCAGGTTTCTCCATCGTTCGGACATCATGAAGTTCAAACTTTTCATCTGTCAATCGTCCTTGGATTTTGAAACTGACACGGCTTGATGTCGGAACATCCTGGGTAACATCTCCAAGCCACTTTAAATCCAAGTTTTCATGGGGCCCTGTAATTCCCAGCTTTCTGGCAATTGAAGACTCTAGAATAGTAACTGTTGTAGCTTCATCTAGCAAAGCGTATGTTTCAAGTTTTCCTTTAGGTCCAAATATTGTCACAGGCAAAACTCGAAGCAGAACGTCATCCTCCAAATACGACGCAAAGTTGATAGTTGTTACTTGTTCAACCTTTTCAATCTCAATAGGAACCTCTGGTATTTTTTCTTTTTCTGGTCGAGTCATCTGCTTGTGGAGTAAAGGGTGATGTCTGGAAGAACAACCATCCTTGTTGCAAACTTCATTTCTTTTGCACTTTCCAATATGGCAACCACTCGACAAGCACGAATAACAAACTTTCTTTTCCTTTGCCCAATTCCAACGCTCGTCTATGCTCTTCTTCATCAGCATTCGACACTGCACTGTTCCATGATTATTCTTATCGCAAAACAAACATTTGGCTCCAGAAGAAGTAGGTTTCTCCTCTGAGACATCAGTAGAAATAGAACAAACAACTTCCTTTTTCTTAAAATTGTTGCCTTTTTTCTTTTCGCTAGCTGCACCACAACTTAATCGAAGGTTTCCCAACTTTTGATAACAGCTTCCAAGATTTTCCAGCCAATCAGAAAAGGACTTCAGAGACGCTTCCTTTTCTTTTGAAACCACTCTGTGCAGATTCCAGTCTAGTCGGTTTTTCATTGGTAACTTTTCCTCCAGCTCCTGTAGTAACTGGGGATTGTTTACGTACCCTGGCATCTTCAAATTCTCTGCGGTGACCACTAAATTCTGCACTGATGTCACAAAATCAATCATCGTTTCCGGGTTTTCCTCTGATGGGGCTGCTACTTGCTTGGCATCCTGAGCTAATCTTCGAATTAGTAGTTCAGCGTCACCAAAACGTTTCTCCAACACTTCCATTATTCTTGGTACATTGGCAGGAGACACCATAAGAGCTTGCACTGCTTTTTCAGCCTTTCCCTTCAAACTCCGTTGTAGTCGGTAAAGGTTTTCAATGTCATTAAATCCACACAACTCAGTCGAACTATTAAACTGACTGATGAAAGTAGGCCACTTTTCCAGTTCTCCAGCAAATATAGGCAGGTCCTTTGCAATCGACTGTCTGGCTACAAACTTTCGCATCTGGTCACCATCACTTTCAACTTTTCCAACATGTCTATAATTGTTCACTGGCACGACTCTAGATGTTCCGTTTCCTCCTGCGGCAATCGGTTCGTCAAGGGTAGAAGTATTCACTTTCACTTCCGGATTCCCGGTTTCCACCCAATTAGCTACTCGAACACTGTTCTCTTCTTCAACTTCCACGGGGATTTCATCAACGTCGCTGAGCTTTTGAGAGTTGTCATCATCGTCAGGCTCGTTTTCCAGTCCAAGTTCGTTATCAATATTCAAATTTTCTAATTCCAATTCCCTTTGAGCAATTAATTTTTTGTTTGCATACCTCTGCTGCACTAATTTCTGTTCTGCCTCAAACTCCAGTCGCTCAATTTCTCGATCAGCTTCCAGACGTCGCCTTTGAAATTCCAATCGCACTTTTTCTTTTGCCTCTTCTTCTTCTAACTCGGTCAAAATCTTTAAAGTGCCCAATTTCACTTGTGCCTTACGTCGTCGAGCTTCACTGGTATGACTGGCAACACTTGATGAGGTCTTACGACTTTTATTAGTTTTTGATTTGGGGCTTACGTTTGAGTTTGCTCCTTTTGGATTGTCACGCTTGCTATCGAATGATGACCAATCGTCGTCGTCCGAATCTTCGTCCACGGGATTACTCTTTTCCTTTGGGTCACCCTTCCCCGGCGGCATTAATCGGACTTGTGTGAGCGGTTGACTAGCGACCTTCTTTCTCTTTTGAGGTACTTCTGTCACTACTCCCAAACGATCCGGGTTCTGTCCAAGGTTGGGACGAAGACTTCTCCTAACTGGATTAGCTTTTGAAGTTGACGGCTCCATGACGAACAAATCACTTTTTCACTATCCAATGTTCAAATTTACTTTTGACTGTATTTCCGTAGTGCGTCCGATTCAGGCTCGAAGACCAAAAATGTATATACCTCCTTGGTATGCTTCCTCGACAGCCCAGTGGATAAATGCAAGTGTCCAATGCAACTAACGGATTTCTAACTTTTATGAAGGACCACCTAAGTGTACTCTGCTTAGAACAGGAAACAATGTCAATGGTTGGCAATCTAACTTACTGCCTACCTAATATGACGGTCTATAAATGAGATCAATAGACAAACCGAGACTTTGATTTTATAATTATATTATCTACTAATTAATTCAACTACAAATTATTGGCAAATTATCAAAATCAATTGCAACAAAATCAAAAACTGAATCACGGAATTCCAAATTTCTTCCGTTGGCTTCTAGTCTGTCTCGCACCTAGCTTGTCTAACTCTGAACTCTTTTCTTCCTTCTGATTTGCCTCGCTCTTCTGCTCTCCTTCGCGCGCGGGAATTTCCTTCTCGATTCTTCTATGTTCTGTTGGCTGTTTCACCACAATAGAAAAGGCAATGTCAACCATTTTATCGCTTTTTTCTCCATGTGTGTTGCACATAATTGTTATTCCAGCAATTAGAAACAGTAGTTTCAATTTTAATATTAGTCAGTCGTTTGTAAACGAACAAGACAGCATTGTAAGTCAGCTTATTTCTACTCACCACCAATTAAACGGGGAGCAAACTTTTATTATCCAAACAAAAAAGGGGTTCAAGCCAAGTACAAATTCAAAAATCGTTTTTGGTGTTAAAACATTTAAATATAAGAAGTTTGTTCCTTGCTATGCAAAATATTACATTGCTCTTGAATCTCGATTTCCGTATTCCAAAGAAATCAAAGGAGTGCATTCAATAATACAGACATATGTGTACAATACAATCACAGAAGATTCTGATTACGGAATTGTATTTCATAAAAAATCCGAGGATAACTTGACTGAAAAATTATTTCGTCCTTTTGAAAAAGCTTTAAAGACCACTAAAACGTTTTTCGTAAATATTTCTCCTAAAATGGATAATATGGAACTTACGATGTACTGCAGGCATTGTTCCAAAAAACATCATTTAAAAGTTTTTCAAGTTTCCAGACAAGAAGATCCTACTGAATTGCTTACTATTGATAAAATGTGGTTAAAACTTTACCGAAATTTTCATAGGGCAAATTACCGTAGTGTAATTTCTGACAATGTTTTTCTACCCCAGGTTGGAAACTGCTATTTAATTTCATCTGTCAGAACAAAACTTAGCCAACTTTCAGAACAAATCTGTACTTTACAGCAATTGGCAATTAACCTGAATTTTACAATTATTAGTCATCTAAAAGGTGTCAAATCGTACACTGGAGAAATTCTTTTCGTTAACTATGATCCCAGAAGCCTTAGCAATGAAAAACTATTTTTAAAGTACTCCAGTATTTCTGCATCATTTAAAGAGGAGTTTTACAGTTATATAATAGTAACACACAAGATATCTTTCGATTGGTTACTTCTTTTGAAACCTTTCGATATTTTATCATGGGTTTTATGTGGATTTTCGATTTTGTCGATTGCTATTACTTTTCAGCTCTGCAAGCATTGCATTTTCCCACGCTCCCTGCGACATGAACTTCAAATTGTAAAACTAAGAACTTTTCTTACAATTATTGCTGCCATTTTGGAGCAAAGTCAAATTTCCCTCTTAAGACCTACAACAATGAAAAGGAAATATTTTTCTAAAACGCGTCTTATTGTGGGAATTTGGATTTCAACAGCATTGATTATTAGTAGCGCTTACAAAGGAAAATTGTTTTCTTTTTTAACTAAGCCAGTAATTCCAAATGTTCCTGAGAATTTGATGGAACTTTCGAAATCCTATTTTCAAATTATTTGCAATGATGTCGAAATGGTTTATTCCAGTAAAGTTACTGGGGACGTAACTGAAAAAAATACGATTAATGATTTTTACATTTCTTCATTTCAAGAATTTCTAACATCTAATATGGATTCAATAGGAAAACGTTACAATGATCTTCAATCAAAACTTCTGTATGTGAAGGTTTCTGCTGTGAAATTATATTTAGCTTCAATGTTGAAAATACCTTTACAATCGACTTGTGCCTTACAGATGAGTTTTACGTGTACGGAAAAACAGGTTTTGATTACTCAAGAATTCGCAGTTATAAATACAAAAACGAAGCTTTCCAGTTTTGCAGCTGTAATGGAAAAAAATTATGATTCAGATGTTCACCTCATATTTGGGAAAGATGAAAATCTGCGTTCCATTAAATTACAGTGGTTTGCGAAAAGAAACCTTTACGGACTTGCTGTGGGTAAAAAAATTGTGTCTCTCTTCGAGGCTGGATTGCCCAACAAATGGGAAGAGTACTACAATTATCAAGAGGCTATGGGTGACAGGAAAGTGATATTATCTACAAAAGCAAGCAAAGATAACAATTCGATAAGTATGGGAAATGGAAATAAAAGAAGTCCGAAATCTTTAGGGTTTCATGACTTTAAGCCTGTGTCTTTATTATACTTAAGTTTTATTTTCTTTAGTATTTCGGTATTCCTTTCAGATGTGTTTTTTAGTTACTTCAGCCGAAAGTTCATGTAGATATTGTAAAACACCTCCAAGACAATATTTCAATTGCATTCATGAGTTTTAAAAGACAGTTATAATGAAAATAGCAGAAAACCTGAATATCTAAATCATTAAAATGAACGCTGCAGTTGCAGAATAGAGTTGACTTGAGGAATATAATTTGAGGATGTTGAGAAACCTTTCTTTTTAATTGCTGAAACCCAAAATTCTTAAAAAAGCACTGAAATAAAAATATAGATGCGTGTATTTCCGTCAGAAATATTGTCTCCGCACATCAAGGAATCAACATGTAAAGTAAAACATCACAGCACTCAAATGACCGTTATGCCTCACTATTTTTTCTGTTTATTCATTTTGGATATTGGGTGCAATATCAAAATCATGAATGAGTATTATGTGTGTCTAATCAAAACGATTTCAACTGTTTGGAGTTTTAGAAATTATTTATAATTTAGTTTTAAATACATAACAACATTAATATTAGCTACTACCGCTAACTGCCGGAATTTATTAATGTATTGCTTAATAGTGGATTTCTAAGCGCAATATTTCAGTTCACTGCACTTTATAATGATACTTTGCTACATAATGCTATCACAGATTATTATGACTTATCAGCAATGTAACCAAGCAGGTAAAAACTGCTTCATATGCATCAAATGCATGCTTGTATTTCACAACCTTCAGATTACCATACCGAACTCCATAAAGTTTTAAGCTTTTCAGCTGTCGTCGTTTCTCTTTCTCCCCTGCGCAATCTGACTTCATTTTTGAAGAAGTGCGTATTGAATCCTTATAGCATATGGCAGCCCCTAACAAGAAACTGGTTACATAAATCATACATATGATACCACATCCCGAAAACATACACCATAAAATCATATTCATTTGCTTCCGTTTTCTTAGCAAGCAGAAAACACATAATGTCACGGTACCGGATATTGTCATAATACAGAATGGGAGAAGAGTAATAGTACAACTTTCATTAAAATAGACGTTCAAAAGATGCAAACGTTTGTACAATTGGATCTTCGTTGAAAGTTCAATTCTGCTTCTCCTGACAATATAAAAACATTTGTTTTGCAAAGTCGCTAATATAAGTAATAATTAATATTGTATACATTTAAATCAAACAGCTACCTTATATTTCCTGACCAAATGTGGTTCCTGATAATGTACAACACAAAATATTGTGCAATGAAACCGAGGATATTGTTTGATAAATATATGACGCAGGTGTCCAGCAAAAATATTAACATTTTAATAAAGCCGTGTGTGCTTTTAGAATGCAAAAATTGAGATAGTATGTAATTTCCTGGAAAGAAAACAGTGAAAGTAACTACAAATACCACAGCTCCAAATGCACATGAAATTGGTGCACAGATGATAAGTAATTTTTCCACAGTTTGGTAAATTTCTGGCAACTGTTTCCAATTTTCTGTGCCCTCATCTATGGATTAACAAAATATTCATATTACTAGCCCCTGTAAATTTTTTGTAGTATATAATCATTTTTCTAAATGTCATTAAGTATGGAAGTATTTACCCGTAAAGTAATTAGTAATCGAGGCAGCTTTGCCCAATTCATTGAGAAAATCGACAATATTTTTCCGTTTCAGGTTCACATTGTGAAAACAAATTGCAAATAGAAAATGGACAACACCGAAAAAACTAGCAAACACGATATTAATGAATGCACCGTCAGGGCTTTTTAAATAATACACGATCAAACAAACTTCATACGCTGTGAGAAAATAAAATAGGAAGCATCTAAACCTTACAATTAAAAGTGACTTGGAGTTTGATAATTCAAATCTGTGGGATTCTCTGTTATATACAAATGGAACTATTCCTACGAAATTTAAAATATTGACAACAATTTGAAAACATTGCATGGAACTGTAATTTGATATATTTCCAAAATGAAAATACAATCCTATTGCATTTCTAAAGTAACTGACCAGACTTCCAGGCATCGTTCCTACGGTCGTTCTGGAGCAAAGTATAAATTTGAAATGCAAGGTTACAGACTTTGAGTTAAACAAACAATAATTGACTTTGAATGCGAAAATGCGATATCTATTCAGAATTATAATGTTACTTCCTTTGAATTTAGTTCGATTATATTTACCGTATAAGTTTCACTCTCCCGTAGACTTCATTCGAAAATTACCTCGATCTATTATCCATATAACAGAAAGCGAAATGTTTAAATTCCCTATAATAAGATACCATTGTTAATATATAATGTTGGACGAAAATCTCAATTATGTCCCAATTATGATAAGAAAGTATTGATGGTATCCTAAAATACTAACAATGCCACTGTGAATGGCCCATGCCAATAGTATATGTAATTATTGAAATACCTCAGATAATTAGATTCCATAAAACGCCAAAGTTGTAGAAGTAAAAATGGGGCTTAAAATAGGTAAAAAATTATTAAAATGGCTAAAATATATGTTTCTAAATTGAAAAATTACAGACTTCTTACATAAAATATATCGGGTTGTACTAGTTACTACAGGTCAAAATTACTTTAAAAAAATGAGTATACCTTAAAAATTTTATGTGTAAATGCCAGTGACTAAAATATTGAAAGAACAAAAACATTTTTAATTAACAGTTAATTTTATCCGAGATCTGATTACCTTGTATGCAAGACAGCAAAAACTAATATTGAATACAACTACAGATCTGTATCTTTAAGCTACTACGCATTTTTTCCAATCAATTTAATGGGTTATGGTAATCATTTTTCTAACATTAGTTTAATATTGCTCTGAACGTTGAATGATTTGTGTCATGCTAGTTAATGATGATATACTACAGAAAGCTAGTATTTCCCATATTGTAACCCATCTGTGTCAATAACTCATCAAGTCAACTTTTCATTATGAGATATTTGCACAAACAAACCAGGGAAATTTTCCGTTGTGTCAATGCTGAAGCATTATCCTAACTGCTAATAACAAGTTTTTATTGCAGATTAAGATCTGTAATTAAAGTGACTCTACGAAGATTTCGATTATATTTTGGAGTCTCTAGATGTAATCCGTATGTTAAACATTTAAATGCCTCACCAAAGGGAAATTAACAACGTAAGTATAGAAAGAGGGACATTTTCTGGCAAACATTTATTAAATGGAAGCGTTGTTCAATTCTGAGCGGTTTAGAAAATTCCTACCTTCTCTAAATATTAAACATGACTTATGTACCAGATTAAATAAGCAAAATTTACTAAAACCATTCAATGTTAAAATTAAAAAAAGATATGAGAAATCCACAATCCCTCAAATTGTTACATTAATAAATTCGATGTATATTAGCGGTGAACTAGAGTAATGGATTAACTTTAACTGTCTAAAACTAGTATGTAATTAATTAGGAAATCTAAATAATCTTTACATCTGTGAACTTTTTGTATTTCCTGGTTGTCAAATTCCAGTCCTCGGACTGCCTTCGACCTTTCATGAGAAATAAATCTAAATTCTAAACTTTATTGGTAAACACAATGAAGCACTTAAATGGCATCACCGACCAAAGATTCCTGTAATTAATTATGAATAACATGCAGTGAAGTATTTATAAAAATATTTTGCAATTTGAAAACATCTGTGGTTGACGCCCAAAACTTTTTAACGAAACTTAAAAATTCGATCATTTGGGAACATGCATTTTGTTATGATGACACATTTTGATAATAGAACCATCAAATAAAGTTATACTAAGAGAAACAATAAATTACACACAGGAGTCTAACCGGCAAATTATCAATAGAATGTATTGAATGTACGCTTTGCTGCGTATTAATGATTATTATCGGAAAAATACATAACAACCAGTTAAGTTTGTGATTTTTCCCGTATGTTAATTTGTGTGCTTATAATTATGATTGTATGTGTGTGGGTCAAGAGAGAGGACATTTGTAGCGCATAAGTAGTGTACGTAGGCATTACACTTAATACTTAATTAGTGAAAAAAGCAAATGATAATATGCTCTGATGTAGAGAAAAGTAATAAAATTATATACTAATATTTTAAGTTGGTATTACTTATTATTTAGAAGTACTGCATAGTGATTCATTTACTGAAGGTTGTTGTGTAATACAAATGAATAGATCAAAACTTTTTAATAGCTCTTTTATTGTATTATTTGTCATGACTTTCCCCAAACGTTCATTATTTTTAATTTACTGAATGATATCAACAATGCGTTGAGTGTACCTATAGTGAAGAGAAAATGATTTAAACTTACATAAGAGAATTTGCGTTTCCATTTGTATAGCAGACAGGATTTCCTTTAGTTTAGTTGAATTTGTACTTGAAATGGTTTTCTTTGATGCAATTCTAAATGTCAGTTTTCCAATGTCTCTTTGAGTTGCATGTATGCTCGTAGATTAACAGCAATCACTAAGTTAAAGTTGTGACTGTAACAATCTGTAGTATAAATACTATTGCTATGTAAATGCATATATCGGAACACTTAAATTCATGCTATATGTATACTATTGATCCCATTGTTTTATGACTTCGCTCAAAATGTGTATACCGTTACTTTATCTGCTAAGCGAATTGTTTCACAATCCACCTTCCATTTTAAATAATAGTATAAATTCAAACCTTTTTGACACTTTAACGTAAACCTTTTATGAGTCTAATGTTTTCGTTTACTTAACATTACATTATAAAAGTTTGTAATCTAATGAACACTTATAAAGTTCTATTTCTTAAAAATACCTTTGAGACTCTTTTGATTCTCCACTTACTAAGCTTTAATAATGTATAAATGAAATTGTACTAATAAATTTTAGTGTTTACTTTTTTAATTACTTGGATCATCTCTTAAGAATTAACTGTTACTTTTAGAGTTTTATAAAGCAATCCAAACTGAGTAAATAATTATAATAGTAGGTACCTACTTTAGATATTATGCTAATTATATATGCCTTTCTTTTTATGCCTACTGTATACTTTTCGAGAATTAATAAAAATATTTGATTCTCGATTATCTAATGGGATTTTTGCTTGGTATGCTTACCTCTTATAATGTGCATGAAAAATTCTGGCTGAAGTTCAATCATGGAAAGAAAATATTTGTTGTCCACACTTTCATTTTTAGACAGTTAATTACAATGTACGTACTACTTAGTTTTAATGTGCATGTATTAATTAGAACAATGAAAGAAAGTTATAGTTTCTAAAGGCTGCTAACTCACCTTTTAGGTAATAAACTGACAATAAATCGAAAGTTTTTGATTATGCAATTCATATTACCTAAGTGCTTGTTAGTTCTTTGGGTCTCATATGCATTTTTATTTGCTTTGTAACAGTATTACTTAATTTTCCAAAGAGCATTTAAATTTCAATATTTTGCTAATTTGAAAGTGCTTTGAATAAAATTTTTCTAATGGAATATATATTCCAATTGCAATTGAGTATTTTATTAATCTTGCTGACAAATGGAATGGTTAGGCCAATAGCAGGTCAAACTGCAGGAGATGACCATTCTCAAATTCCATTGAATCCAGCTCAAGAAGCAGCGTATCTTAGAATAATCTATAATGACTCTTCACAAGCATTTTTTAGAAATCATGAATGCCCTGATGGAATTTGGCAAGAGAATGTAAAGACTAATCCTACTGTGTCTTGCGTCTGTGTTAAAGGAATGTAAGTTTATATATCACTTAATACAGATTTCTTGTAGACACCTTATTTTTAAATAAAGAAATATTCATTGTATTAATATGTTCATGAATATGTCCCTTTCATGATAAAGGCTGTATTGCATTCACTATTTACAGAACAAAATTGTTTGCAAAATTTGATATTTGTATCTTTTTACTTTCTAAGCTATGCTGTGTCATCGAGTCTATGTGACGAAACCTTTCAAATACTGACTGGAAATGAACACTGTTATAGTCTGGACCGATTTAAAGTAGTAGTCTCGCCAAATTAATGACCTAGAGCCTATAATGCTATAAAAATTAATACCGCTATATAATATTACATAATGTAATTAATATTGTAATATTCCCCTATTGACTGAAATCATTGCAGCCTCGAAAATTCTTCCCACTACTTGGAAAACTTGGGTTCAAGTCTAGAAGTACAACAGTATTTCGTCAAGATGGTCCCTTTTTTGCAAGACTGGTTTCCCCCGCTCCAAATAATCGTTTTGGTGACACTGCGAAATATATTCTCCGAGTGAACGATCCAACAACTGTATCAGTTTTTCAAAATGATGGCGAATCTGCTTACGGATTGAAATGCCTCGCAGGGCAAAATGTTGATGGGAAATCTGCAGATGATCTTGAAAAGAAGCCCGTGATTCAGATTGCAGAGTTACCAAATTGCGGTAAGAACAAAGACAGTAATCAATTGTTTACTGGCGGAATTTAAGCAATTTATGAAGGCTTCGAATTACAAAACCAATATTTTGACATTTTAGGTAATGAGTTCTGGGGAGAGCAAGATTGGTGTTCCGGGGCAGGAAATATTAATTACAATTGGAAGTTAGATATTGGAAAAAGCTGGAGTCAAAATAGTACATTTTCAAATAATTTTTAACATTATTTATAACACACATTTTGAGATCCGGCAAAGCAATAAAAATTCTTGTTTATGAAATATTTTTTAGCAAAAAGTGGAAAATCTGGTGTTGAATACAAAGGTCAATGTGGAGGAGCGCCATCCCTAGATCCACCTCCTGATGCGGTAGACAATACCAAGCTTGTAAAAAGCTGGCCTGTATGTGATGCAATAACTGATACAAAATACCGTCAGTCTGGAAATGAATACCGAGCAAAGAATCCATTTGTGCTTTATAAGGGAAATATCTCAAACCCCTTCGGTGGCAAAGCAAACTGGCACACCGAAGCCGAACATCAAGTGACGGCGAATGAAGTAACAAAAAGAGTGGCAAAAGATTTGTTAGCATTTTCCCTCTCTGGAAAAAAGTTGCCCACTGTAAATTTGACAGAATACAAATTTCTTCAGCACTCCAAAGTGATTTTTATGAAAGTTTGCCCAGCAGAAGATATCCCAGCTCCAGCAATGAATTTTATCATCAGGGCATTTCGATTGCTACTCATTGAAGCCCTAAAAATCAGTAATATTAAGGATATCGTTGACGAAGGTCTACGTAAGAGTATTGAACAAACCTTAACTGACTGTGAAGCAAAAGCTACGGCTATAAAATTCTTTGGGAACTGTAGCAATCAAGTATGATAAGTTTTACTTATGGTTAATATATTCTTAAAATAATTTACTATCCTTCTAGTACTGAAATTACAACTTTCGTTTTCAGGCTGATGTAGTGGAAACATTAGATGCAAGTTCGAATAAGGCTAATCTATCTCTATATTACAATAACAGAACCGATCAGAATCGTACCACTCCCAATAATATCAATTTTGATACATCTGACTTAAGTTATCCTATTGAACTGGTTTGGAAGCTAATGGCTCACACGCATTACTACTGTGCTGATTATTTCAAAAGCGGTTATGAGCACAGTGCCTTTCAAGCAAAAGTTGAAGCTCTATTAACTATTCCACCTTTACTGTTCCAATGGTATTTCAATGCACATTTTCAGCTTGCTTAATCTTACGAAAATAATTTTTAGTGAAAATATACATAGAAGAAATGAAATTTTGTTCTAATTTTATTTTTTAAATCTTAGGAGACATCCTGGAGCGTCTTTACAAGTTTATCAAGTTCTCATGAGCAGGTTCGACCTGGTAGACCTAGCCCAGAAAATTGACAGATGTCTGGCCCACGCTCAAGCGATTTCTCCCTACAAAGAATGGATAAATCGTCCTGCTGATTTCATTTCTCTTATTCCTAAATCTAGAAAGTAAGTCAAATAATATTACAACGCTTTCACATTGTAAATGGAACAAAAGCATCTTTATTTTTTATTGCCATTAACTGTGCGCACATTCTGTTTCCATTTCTAGAAAGAGATACCATTTCTCCAATAACTTTTGGGATAACAGAGCTTTCTGTCTGCAAAGCAATGAAGAAATTCGTACTCAAGTCACAACGTACCACGAAGGCCTTTGTGCTAAGACACCCGTTTACTACAAAAATAACGATTGATAGTACAGCTTTATTTAAAAGTTAAATATTGGGGTAAAAATAGTATCAGTACAGTATATCTAACTTTGAACATTATCATTGCATAACTAGGATTTCCGTGGAATAGACTACAGTTCAATAAATTGGATAGAATTTTCTACTTTACTTGGTGGATGCATTTGATACATACTGCACCTAATGTGTGCACTACTTAGCATATAAAAAGAAACCTATCGGAGAATTAAGGATAAAGAAATATTACGATCATTGAAATCTCTTCGTATTAATATAAACATTTTTACTATTCCAAAGACACACTTCCTTCTCTTTTCCTGAGAATTGTAGAAAACACTGTCACACTGCTCCTTCTTTGAAAATGGCAAACCATGTTAGTTAATCCAAAATACTTAAAGCATACAAGTAATTACATTTTCGTAATGCTTAGCGCTAATGTGCATAATTTTTTCTTTATTGCCGAGGACGTACTTTGTCACATTTTTACAAAACGCTATCAAATGTATCGTGTTTCTTGACAACAAAATAAAATATAATCTCGAAATAAGTCTAATCTAATAATATTCTCAAGATTGTAGAATGCATTGTTCTACTTATTTTTTAATCTTTGATAATGGCTAAAGATGCTAAGTTAATGCCCGTAATCATTGTTATTATTAAACATAAACAACTGACAATGTATTCATATTGCTTTCTTGTCAATTGTAGCAATATTTTATTACAGCTGTGACGCTACAAAGTTTGTTTGACACCCTTATAGTAGTTATACAATGAAATGTTAGACAATTCCGTTGTGCAGTTTAATATTATATTCAATTGTTCAAAATAGCATAATTGAAAAGTGGGAATAGTCACGCCACTAAAGTTTGATAATTGCTTTTCATGTTAAATACTACTTTTAAGAATAAATACTAGAGGTTAGTCATTAGTAGTGTATGTATGTAGATGGGACCGGATTATGAGAAAACAGCATAATACTCATATACATGTCTATGTCCTTTTCATGTAGTTCTTTTTTTGAGTTATCATACCCCAAAATGTATGCCTATATAGCTGTGCATATGTATCACTGCGTATCTGTAAAGCATATACCTATAAAGGCCTAAATGAAATTATAATTTTATGACAGCCAAAACATATTACATTTACTGAAACTACGCAATTCATTTTAAACTATTTTAAAGTCCATTTTCATCTTTTCAGACTATTTTCCATAATTTTTTGAGGGTTTTATAATTTATTTACTATAAACATATATATAAATATTTACTCGGAAAAATTCACTCCATAGTTATAGGATATCCGGACTGAAGCGATCCTCTTCGAAACTGCAAACCGTTTTTTTCTAAAACGTTTATTGAGATCTCAAAATATCGTAAATCTGAACAGCGGATGAAGATTTTGCAATTTGGAATATCATCCAACCCATGAAAGTTAAATGAAATTCAACTATAATGCATTCAATACACTGTTCTTCAATGACCTTATACCTATATACTATTAATACACTGTTTTATACCATTCAACCTATATGGACCTAAATAATAAAATTCACTTCATTTGTAATTGGAATTGTTAGATAATAGTTTCCCCGGAATAACTCGGATTGCATATCTAGTACCATCGAATCAATATTGAAATTATGGTTTTGGTAAGCAACATTTTCAATAACATATAATTTCTTTTGTAATGTTTGATGTGCAACAAAACAAATGTTTTCTTAACATCGATGCAATTGATTATATCTGAAATTATTAAATTATATCCTTTCATGTATAATTTGCTGCTTAATAACAGTAGTAAATAAAGAGTTTTCAAGCGTTCAGCAATGAACATGGTTTCTAATTAATTCTCAGTTTGTACGCTAAACTTTACTTATAAGAGTTTCATGGAACTACCTACAGCAATATTGTTCTGACGCTGAAACACTTAAACGGTAATCAAAATTCGGGGGCCAAATTCATAATACTTGTTTGCGGATAACATTCACTGACCTATTTATAAAAATATTTCACACTTCAAAAATTTCTGTGGTTTTATATTAGTTTTCTCTGAACTGATTTCAGCTGCAACTGATTTTATATTAATATGCATTTTAAATGTCCGGCTTGTCAAGTTATTTATTTTTTCATGCTCTTGTGTCCCCCAAACGGAGAATTGCAATCTTTTGCTTTAAGTGTGAATGACATGCACACATCTTATATTCATACCACAATAATGAATACTAACAGGATTTTAGCAAAACTTAAAAATTCATTTGAGAACATAAATTTTGTTATCATGACAAACAATAAGCAACCAAATAATACTATCATATTTACTGAAATAATAAATTACATCAACAAACCTAATTTGGAATTTATCAACACAAACATAATAGTGCTATCAAACGTTAATAAATCTAAGGTCAATTTACAACAAAATAGAACAAACTATGCCAAAAAATACAGTGCAGTATTTCCGCTGCGACGGATAAAAACTTGCACATCCGTTTTTATTTATATTAGCAGTACTTGGAGTTTACAATCAGAAATGAATTTTCCAATAACCAATTGGCAACTGGATGGGAAAGTCGTGTTGTTTGTGAATATAAATTGGAAAAGCGATTTATTGGAATCTAATGTACTTAAATCATTTGACTTGGATACCACTACTGCGTTTCTCGTGAACAGAAATAATATATTTTCATTGCATAACTTTTGTGCTGACTTTGGAACTTTTCAGATGAAAAAAATTGACGTCTCAACACTCCTTCTGAAAGAATATTCAAAGCATTTCCATAAGTGCAACTTTTATTTGACAAATGTGGAAGAGCCAGGTGTTGTAATTAATCCAGGAAATTCGACGGAATTTTTCTTGTCCACAATGGGTGCTCCAGGACTTTATTCGTCATTACGGAAAATATTGCCTTCATATTTGTATGTTTTGAAATACTTTTCAGAGCATATAAATGTGTCTGTTGTTCTTTGTGACTCTTATTGTAGTGAGAGAAAAGATTTTGACCTTTTTCCAAGTTCGAAAGAAATAGAAAATACTAAACTATTTTCAAGTTTTATTACTGGAGCACACAGGAAACTTAGTTTCGTGTCACGCAGCCCGGATGTATTGAATATTTGGAAGAAGACCTTAAATTCTCCAGATACTCCTTACTTTTTGGTGTATTTAAGCCTATCTGTGGTTTCATTTTTCGTTTTAGCAATAGGTGAAAGAATAAACTGTTTTAAGCAGAAGCTTTGCATATTTCATTTCATTTTTATTTTAAGTCATTCTCAATTATGTCAATCTTTTAAATTAAAAGGAAGACCATTTGGACATAAAATATGGTTTCGTATAATTTTTGGATCTTGGCTAATATTTTGGTTGATAAACTCAGAGTTTTACAAAAGCGATATATTAAGTAATTTGACGAAGCCTTTCAAAAACTCTGGACACAAGCATATCACTACTTTTGCTCAACTAATAAATAACTCAATTCCATTTTTTGTTCTTCATTGGCCAGTCAAAAGAAACAATACTGTATTTAACTCTACATCAGAAGAAATTTTGGATTTTTGCATCTCACAACATTCCACTCAATCAACACCAAACGAATTGAAATACAATAACATACATAAATATAAAATAATTCTAGAAAAACTACGATTACCTGAAACGGTAGTTAGAAATTTCAAATATGGGGAACAAGGATGGTTAGTATACAACAAAGTAATGTTTGAAAACATGATTTTCATGGACCAACATGAAATTGTACTGATAGTTGCCAAGTTTTTTGCCCTGCTGAATTCTCAAAACAGTTTTGTCCTTTCAACCGAACATCCTTCAATACTCAAGATTTGGACGGTTAGAAATGGGGTTTTCAAAATCCCAATTCTAAGTTTATTGGATAAATTACGAGAATCAGGAATAATACAATGGATATATGATATTCAGTTAAAATATGCAACTGGTTTTTACACTCGACTCCTTCTTAATAATCCCATTCCATTTGAGGTGAAGCAAAAATTAAAATCTTGGAGTAAACAAAAACGCAAAAAATACGTTATCGCCCTACACCATTTGAAACACCCGCTTTTCATATTTCGATTATATTTCTTGTTTTCATTTCTAGTATTTAGTGCTGAAATTACAGCGGCGATTTTAAATAACTATATTGGCATTTTTGTTTTTTATAAATCAATTCAAAAATACCTGTATTGAATGAGACATGCGTTTAATAAAATACTTCTAATCTATTCCATGTTGCCAGTTTTATTTTCATATAGCGAAACTAAAACTACGTGCACAGGAATTACCAAAACATAAATTTAACCAGCATAAGAAAACCTGCATTTAGTTTTGACGTTGCACACCAACCAAAGTGATTGTGATCTGATGTTACATAAAAAGCGCAATGACTTTTACAAAAAATATTTACTTTGTCACAGTCAACAACCTTCTTCATTTCATTAGTTTTCTTATTAATACCTTAAGTGCTTGATCATTACAAACAAATAATACCACACCCAGAGAAACAAACACTACATGAGTTAAGAGTTCGTGCAAACATATACTAATTAACTTTAGTCATAAAGTAAAGAAATAATACCGTACATTTACCTAAATAACAAATGTTTTTTACATTACTAACACCGCCCAGGTTTTCTTGTTGTGAAATTATGTAGAAAATTTGCAAACTTATTATTGCTAATAAAAAGCAAAAATATTCCTCAAAAAACATTCAGAAAAACATGGTAAAAATTCAATTTACGTACACTAAAATGTATATAACTTGTAAAATGTTCGCATACTACCTTTGTTGAACAGTCAGGACATTTGTGATAACTCTGTTTGCATTGTGAATATTTCAAAGCAATTGCATGCAGTAAAAAGTGTATTAACATTTTTGTGAATTAAGTGATTCCAAGCCTTTGACAAATATTGGAGATCATAGTGATAGAAATAAGTTAACAAAGGTTGGTAAGTACTATCTTATCAAACCATTGAGTATTTCAATCCAAAGTGAACTGCCGAAACTTTGAGTTAATCATTGTGGAGTATGTCAGTTCACAATATCTTGCCTTGTAATTCTTTTGTTTATACTTGTAAAACTTTTCAACTTATTGTATGCAAAGGTAACTTTTTTATTTTGGGTTTTTAACAATAACCTATTTTGTCTAACGTACCAATTTCAAGGAAATTTACATTGTTATCTAGAATTTTTTGCAATGTTCATAAGTGAAATGTGCAATTGTATGTAAATTACTAAATCATGTCGAACATTGTGTTACCCACCGACACTCAAACAAAATCCAATGGCCATAATTATGAGTCTATAGAGTTTTTCAAAAGCTATATTCAGTTAGGGTATTACTTTTGCCTTATTCCATTCAATGTTGAATTTACTCATTCCACATCTACAAAAGACAGTATCAATTTAACAAACATCAGTTTTGCTAAGCGGAATAAAATCCAAATGGTAAATTTTTCTTAATCTTTCTTTTTTCATAAAATCTTGCAAATTAATAAATGAATTGTAATTTTTACAATTTTGCTTTTTATACACTTTTAGGGGATTTGTTTAATAATGCACACTTGTATTGTATGGAGAATAACAATATTCTTGGTAAAATCATTTGAAAACAGTGACCCATTGCAGAATTCAGTGGATTCGTTTCACCATTGGGGATTAGTTATTGAATGTGCATCTCAGATTCTTATTCTGTACGTTTATTGGTTCAAGTGTTCCGCATTTACATCAATATTGAATGAAATTGCACAAATTAACATCGTCCATGGTGCCAAACAATCGATTTGTAAACAGAGAGCATTTCTTAGTAAACTTACTGCAATTTTGTTTGTTGTAGCATCCTTTTTTAATTTCCTATTACTCGATCAAGATATAAACACTTCACATGATTTATTTTCACAAGAGATGTTTAAGAATATTCGCGCTGATGCCCATAAAGACTTTTTTATTCAGTCTCCCGCAGAAAACGAAAACCAAATTTTGACATTTATTTTTGTTCCAATCAGTTTACTAATTCGGTGGTCTTATGTATTGTCACTACATCTTTACGATTTTCTATTAGTCTCCATAGCTTTGTCTCTAGATGACTATGTGGCAGATTTTATGCAGAAATTGAAAACCGGCTTAAGCGAGTATCACAAGGTTTAATTTTTGTAATTCACAAAATATTTATGCAGTAAATAATTTCTTAAATTTTACTCACAAAAGATTGTGGAATATTTAAATGAATCGATATGAAATTTAAAAAGTAATGAAATTATTTTTGATTTTAGGTAACACATTATTACTTCAGAATGAAATTGTTCATAACCAAAATAAATAATCACTTTGGATATCTCGTACTCCTCTACGTATGCTCCCGTGTCCCGTATTATTCTATTCTTATAATAACAATGGTATTATACAAATGGGAAAGCAAAAATTGTTTACTGATTCTTTACATTGCCTTCTTACCTGCTCTAATGGCCGCTTTTGCGAGGATACATGCAAGGGTACTTGAAAACTTATTAGTGCATCACTTTTCAACAGAATAAGTTATTTTCTGCGAGCAAATGTATTTCAGTAGATCTATTTTTTCTAGATGAATGAGCTGAGCGAATGGCTCTTCACAGAAAGCAACGTCAGTAAAATTCCACAACAAGAAGTATCTTTGATACTGCATGATATATCCCAGGATGCCATTGGGGTGAAAGGGGGACAGATTTTTACAATAACTTTTCGGTTCTTCGGATCGGTAGTTTTAAAATTTATTTATGCGGTTTTGCAAATTTAAAAACTTATTTTGACAATCAAATACTTATTTTATTTTAGTATTTCAGTCTAATTATCGCCTATATAATCATCATCCTGCAATTCAGGGTATCAAGATAAGGTATTGCCAAGAGTAGTATCCCTAACTACTTTGTTATTGTAAGTTTTTCGGCTATTTTCACCGAGATAACGGGGATAGATTAAAATTTTGCAATTATGTATATGTTAGCGGTAATTAGTAAAATCAGACATTTTCATTAATTCCTGAAGCTAACTAGGTTATTTCCCTTTAGCCGAGGCCTTTACACAATTGCCTAGGCATTTTACTAAATGCCTGATCTGACGAATTACCGCAAAAAGAAGCATTCAATAGTCTTAATTTGCGTTTCTTTTTTGTAGGTTACAAAATCCGACAATACATAAACAAAACTCTAAAAGTGTACCGAAAGTCAGTTGGGAAATATAACTGACATTGAGACATTCAGGTATACGGTACCCAAAAATCCATTGATAAGTTCCACCACTTTTATACAGGAAATTGTCACGTTTTATTTGCATTTGTATGGAAATTGATACTAAAAACCAAAAAAAAATATAAAAAATATTATGGTAGGAAGCATTCTTAGAAAACAAATCAACAGTCTCTTATTAATTAAGCTTACTATTGACACTCCTGAAAACTTGCATTTAAGAGGAATGTTAAAAATACTAGTTACAACTTGTGTAAGCTTAGCCATCAAAAACAAAAAGAGTCGACAATAGTGATAAGTACTAATTTTAGTTTGAAATATTCTCATAAGCTACTTTGATTAAATATATTACTTGTTGCTTCAGTGTTAGATGTGCATGTGCTACAGGCGTTTTATTCAAATCGAAAAATTATAAAAATCCGGCATCCATTCCCCAAAACGTTTGTCTTAGGATCGCATATTTGAATCATACTAGCTATTTTATAGATTGCTTATGCTTTCTGCATGTGACATAATACAAAAATAATAATAGTTAAGAGAATTTATATAATTGGAAGGGTTACAATTTCAGTGTACAATTTTACTCTCCTTTATCTCAGTAATACCAGAGTGACATTTTTATTTTCTGCCTTTTGTTTGTGCAGTCTTTTAAAAGAAAACAAATTTATTTAAAATTTTGCAATCATTTCTAAATACCAAAAGTATTGCAAATCTTAAGTAATCGTATAAAACAAATTAAACATTAAATTCTCTAGAACTCTCAATATCTTCGGTAGCATTGGCACTCTTTGCAATTTGAGTTGACAGTCCAGATTTATGATTTATGCTCTTCAATATTTGTGGTCACATTTGAAACCAAAATTGTGTTCGCACAAATATCCCGCGAAGCTGATATTTTTTCAATGTGAACTTTTTTATGACGCTTTAGTTGACCTAGTTGAACAAAAGCTTTATTACATATCTCGCACACATGCGGTTTTTCGCCAGTATGAACTTTTTGGTGTTTTTTCATGTTTTTGGAACTAAAAAATATTTTTCCACAAATCTCACATGGGTATAATTTTTCTGCAAAATGCGTTCTCTCATGCCGCCACAGAAGAGGAGAATTTGTAAAAGTACTTTTACACATACTACATGGAAACTCTTTTGTATTGGTATGCATACCAGAAATGTGACGTTTCAGGGTGCTGGGATCATTAAATCTACTCCCACACTGCTCACATTGGTGTAGCTTTATGCCAGAGTGGATTAGTTCATGTCTCCTTAATTTGACGGCATTAACAAATTTCTTTCCACATTTTTCACATTGGTGTAACTTTTCCTCTGTATGGACATCTTGATGATTCTTCAAAACACTTGAACTCTTGAAACTTTTTCCACAAGTCTCACATTGATATAGTTTATTTTCTTTGCTGTGAATTAATTTATGAGTCTTCAATTCGCTTGAATTCAAAAATGTAGTTCCACATATTTTACAAACATAAGATGTTATTTCAGATTGACGATTATGAAGTTCATAATGCTTTTTCAAGGTAGTAGTATCAGCAAAACTCTTTCCACATTTATCGCAAGAAAATGGCCGTTCTCCAGTATGTTTTCTTCGATGACGATTTAAATGGTAAGCAGTCCAAAACGTTTTATGGCAATCGTCACATTGAAACTCATTCTTTGCATTGTGCGTCACTTCATGGCGCTTGAAATGAGACCAAACAGAAAACGATTTATCACAGTTGCTACAAAAATACATTTTTCCTGCTTTTAAAGATTTATTTTGTTTTTTTGTAACCCTTTCGCGTTCTTTACATATATCGTCATCATCCGAATATTCCGTCTTTATTGTGGAAATTTTCTTTATTTTCTTGCGCTTTTCAGAGTTACTGGATTCAAATACATTGTCACTGGGATGAGGATTATCAATATGTCTTTTAGTATGCCTTTTCAAATCACTAGGGTCCGTAAAACTCTTTTTACATACGTCACAAGAATATGGCTTTGTCCCCTTGTGGATAACTTCATGACGCTTCAAACGATATAAAAACGAAAACGCTTTTCCACAAACTGAACAATCAAAGCAGTTTCCTTTTTCATTAGTTTCAACTCTATTTTCAACCTCCACTTTTGCCTCAAAGCCAAACAATTTTACATCTTCCACTTCCAATGGATTTTCCTCGAATTCATCTGAAAAACCAAATATCACGAAATGGAGAATAATATTCAAACAAGAATACATTCGTTGATTTTAATCCTTATAACATTAAATGAATTTTCAATTTTATTCGAGTAGTGCAAACTACAAACAGTTCATTAACACATCAACTTAAGAAATTAATATTCTTTACCTGAAGCAAATGTATTATCCACAGCTTTTAAAGATTCTTCTTCGTTAGTTTCTCCAATGGGCGAAAAAACCATAAGATCTAGAAAATATTTTTTTGAATAGTAGAGAAGACATTTACGCATCATAGTAAATATTATCATATCCACAATTAATAACTAGAACGAGCGTATTTAAAATTTAATTGCAATAATATTCCAATTCACATAAAATCCACACAACTTTTAGGAACGTAATTGCAATGCATATAACGTTTCTTATGAGGGGATTGAATTTTGACCCAAAGTATTATGTGAATTGAAAATCCGCTTTAATTGCAAAATGCTTACCAAAAAGTATTACTTTGCACAAAAAATATTTAAATAATCGAATTTTCTTTAAAATTTAAAGTTACCTTGACTTAAGTACACTCTCACTTTTTCCGTTACTCCCATTTCTGATTCACTGTGAATGCTTTGTGCACTATTCATTGACTGAAGTATTGCACCTTTGAATTCTACTCGCAATTTATCGTAGTGTTGCTGCAACACTGCTATTTTATTGAGAACTGATTTCGCTTGTGCCACGATAACTGAACAGGGGTCACAAAAATAAATCCACAAATTGGGGTTTCCATATTCTTGCAAAAAATCACAGCACATATATTCGGGGATATCCAAGAGTTTTCGTAATACAAATATAGCATTTAATTGCATCTCCAGTGCTTCCAATTCGTGTTCGTTAACGGAACCTAATATTATAATTTCAGAAATTTAAAGGACTGTTTTACAAAATCAACGAAGAGGGCATTATTAAAGAACAATATATAATTATTGTAGTTTTCAAAACCTGAAGATTTAGTTTTTCTGCTTTCAAAACTGTCAGAACCAAATATTCCTTCGTCTTTGTTTGAATTACAACTTTCTACATGATTATCGGTTTGTAAAGCATCTTTGAAACACACAAGGCATCTTTTTCGTCCCCCCATTACCTAAATTGCTCAAAGAATTAAATAATTTAAGACATTTAAAGTAATACAATACAATTTAATACTATGCTTAATATTTATTTCAAAATTATTTACTTTTCATTTCTTGGAATTCTACTTCTTAACTCACCTGATTATTGAACCAATGATTACTGAAATATGTATGAGAAAATTGAAAAGCGACAAGTTGAAAAAGTTAACTGGAGAGGGATGAAAAATGTTATGACTTTTAAAACATCCGCTAGCCGCTACAACCTCTCCCTTGACTTTAGCCGTTCAATTCATCGCATACCTAACACCGTGGTGAGAAAATGAGAATACTAGTAAAGATCCAGTTATGAAATGTTCAAATGATTTTACAATTATTTAACTCGCCTTCAAGAGAAGGCATTCAAGAGAATTCTAAGGTATGTAAATACTAAATACGACAAAAGATTTACGGCAGCAAGCTATAAAAAATTACTAATTACTTTCAACTTTTGTTTATATAATTTTATTTCAGTTGAATGCTTTTTATCTCGGGCAACGCTGAATCTAAGTTGGCCTTTCATTGGTATCAATTTTTGTAATTCTGCAGATTGACGATTTTTCTATTCAAATTTACATTTTACTGTGGGAAATAATTGAACTGCTCAAATTTTGTTCACCTAAAGAAATTTATTACTTACTTGGTATTTTCTTCCGCATTTAATATACTACAGTCCTACCGTACTTAATTTGAGAGTGTAATTTCCTTTTTAATTAAATTATATCCATCATTAGAGTATTTAAAAGCTAAGTCACACGATAGTCGTATCCGAAAGCACTTTAGATAATATGTTTGAGAACTCATGAAATATATATTATTCATGACGAGTTCTTATTTTAAATTAGCTAAAGTTAAACGTAATTACCTATACGAAATGGAGAAAGTTTCTCAATCAACAATAGCTCTAGGAAAAATGAATATTTATTTTCCCCGTTGTTTACTATTTAAAATATTGCTACCCAACAACCTATTGAAACCAACAGCTTGAAACATGTTGCCCAACCTACTGAAAATAATGTACCAATACAAATGCAATTGAAAATATAAGTCATACTTTAAGCCTCAATGAGAAAATACTTCCCTTCAGCATTTCCTCATTTTTTGACTACGTTATAATATATTATGTTATTTTGCTTTTAGTAATTTACGTTTCTTCCAAATTATGCAAATGAATATGCCTAATTAATAAGTATTTGTGAGATTTAATTAAAGCGACACGTATAAATTGGTTTTATTACAAGTTATATAATGATACAGAGACTACTGTATATTCAACACCATTTCCTTTTACTGCATTTGTAAACAAAAACCTCTAAAATAAATCCAACAAAACAGAGAAGAACAGTGAAAGCTAAAATAATAAATACGACAATGATATTTCCTCCTGTATTAATAACATTTACATCCCTTATTCTATCGAATGCATACAGTTTCCATTTACACCGCTTACAGTGCTTGCTTGAAGAAATGTCATTGCTCCATTTCTCTGCTATTCCTGAATGAATCAAATTCTGGATTCGCAAGGCAAAGAATTCTGGCGAGTGAAAGTGGTCGAACAAAGTTATTACATATGTTGACATTACATCACTATGTATTTCGTAGAGTGGCCTTTTTAATCGGTTATTGGAACCCATGAGAAATTCCCAGTCTTCTTTTTTGAAAAATACATCCAACTGATAGTCAGCAAACATTGCACTTTCACATTTAGCTACACTCATTTGGATTGTCTCTTCAGGATACCCTGAGGGAAGCGTGACCTTTGACAAAAAATTTTTTAAACCCGACATGGAAAATCCATATTGAGAAGAGACATCAATTACTAGGTCATTCGTAACTAGTCCAACATAATCTGTTTGTGAAGAATTTGGTGATACATGAACATTTGAGAAATACATATGAAATTGAATATCTTTCTGTGAAAAGATTTCTCTGTGAGAAGTAAAAATTGAAAAAGGTTTTGGTGCACATAGTTCTGTTGTGACAAGTCCTTTGTACCCATTAATCAAAACAATCAGAGCAAGTAAATAGCTAGTAAACATCAGACGAAACTTACTATTCTTTTCAATTTTTTGAGAAAATGAAGCCCCTTGTTCTAAACACATACAAATTAAATTAAATGCAAAAGTTGCAAATTTAGATATATTTTCTCTGATTTGAAATTGAGGAAATTCGCCAAGGGAATGAGAAAAGAAGTACAGCGTGACGAAAAAAATGGGAAGAAACACTGAAAGCCCTATCCATAAATCTAATGTGAAAGGTTGAAAAAGAACATAGAAACTATATTCACCGTCAGTTGTCAAACATGACAAAAAGGTTAACCCCTTGGTTTTGGTAAAGATACCCACTTGAGAATTAGTAATTTTTGTGTTTATGTGTGCAAAGTTTAATTTTCTTATCTTTTTCGGCATACATTCGCGTATTCTTTCGAAACCCTTGAAATCCTTGTGAGAAGAAATTGTCACATTATTTAAATTCTGCAAAATCAAAGATATCTCTACTAAAGTTTTTATTGCTTCGTTTTTGAAAGCTTCTGATGCCTTGAACGTTTTCAAATTGATTGGCTTACACACCCCTTTGCAATGCTCACCATTGAATACGTAATGATAGAAATACCAATGTGTTAAACTAAGCATAGATCCAACTTTCCAGCGATTTAGTAATTCTAAACTGGTATTATTTACATTCAAGTTAACAGGAATAAATAAGTGGGTGAAGGGCTGCACTTTTCCTTTTCTCAAGTTTCCCAAAAAGAAATCTTGGTAAATTCCTCTACTTTTGTTAAATTTTAGCTGAGTATCCACGGCATTTCCTTCTTTACCGAAACCGTTGCAAAACCTGCAAAATCCCAATATTTCTTTTGACTGTAGACTATAGAAAAATGTTTTCTCTGGCAAAGCGCTTTCGCCAAGTCTAGCAACAACCCTGACTAACTAAGAATGAGAGATCAGATGATGGCTTTTCTGTCAGTACAGTCACATAAGTATTTGGTTGGTATTTGCTGTTTAGTACTGTTCCGTCGTCGAAGTCGGTTAATTTGAACAGCTTTAGAAGTATATTGTTTGTGGCATTGGATTTTGCAGGTTTAAACTGCGAAGGCATCTGCCACTCCTTAAAAAGAGTGTAGTTTGCGTAGAAATAGTGAAAATCTGTGTATTTTTCAATTTCATGCGGAAACAGAATTATATGTGAGATGCAATTAATATATTTATGACGTTTTATTGCCCGAAATCTTTTGTCGTCTTCCAATAGAGTCCTTTTTGTTGAACCAATAGTACCCCACATTGGAGAAGTGTGGTATAAATAATCAAGGCTAGAGTATTCACTATTTAGGAAATCTAAGGTGTAGGAATTTTCCATGGCTTGTTTTAAATTTGGTCTCCGGCTAAGCGTTTTAATATCGCTGTTGTAAAGTATTACGGGTGTTTCGATTCCATTTAAAATAATTTCTTTTGAGTACGGAGAGTCAAAGAAAAACAAATTAACCGCACAGGTCGAATAAATTTTAATAAACCTGTTAAAACAGCACGTAATGAAGAGGAGCATAGACATTGAGAAAACCGAAAACCGAAACGGAGAAAAAACAGCATGAAAACCGAAACGGAGAAAAAACAGCATGAAAACCGAAACGGAGAAAAAACAGCATGAAAACCGAAACGGAGAAAAAACAGCATGAAAACCGATAAAAACAGTATTAGTATGTAGGAGATTTTGATTTGTCAACCGCCGATTTTGTGGTGTGGTGTGTGGTCAGCAAATAGAACTACAGAACAACGCGCAATGCTTTGTGTAAGATTCCTGCATTGCATGCATAGTGAAAAAACTATTGTAAACGCATAAAAAAATAGCGGTTATGGACGGACACAAAAGTATACTTTTGTGATAAACTCGTTAAAAGGACAATAGGAAAGCCGAGAAAGACAGTATTAAAATCAAGAGAGACGGTAGGAAGGTCGAGAAAGACAGTACGAAAGTCGATGTGTAACATGCGGCACATACTGACAATTTGGACACACAGACAGACAGATCGGACATTACTATAAAGTAGCGTTTCGCGAACACACACACGCACAGACAGACAGACAGACAGACAGACAGACAGATCCGTCATTCCTATAAAGAGTTCGCTGATGCTCCTCTTAATAAATGAATTAATAATTTCTTGTGACTAAAAATGGTTTTACTAAAAGCTTCCTCCCCCCAGGTAAATAAATGGCAAATATTTAGCGATACTTATGTAAAATTAAATGAGCAAGAAGCACTTTTCATTTTTTGAAGGATTTACTATGGAAACCAAATTACTCAAAGACGACGTAAAATTACATTATAAAGACGTAGCATTAAAAGCCACCTAATTTAATTGTACAAAGCAATTACCTTTAAAACTCCTATAGCACTTGTCTATAAATTAAGTTGATTTCCATATCCTCAAGCTTCAAATTAAAAATTTATTTCTCATACCATTTCATTTCTAATATTGGTATAGGCTGGAGTCCTATAGATAATCTGTTTATTCATTCACGAGTATTATGAGATTAAAGCAGTTTTGGGATAAGTGCGGAGTAGTAGTAAGACTGTCGTACAAAACTCAAAATGTTTTATTTTCGTTGGAAGCGTGACACGACATCAGCAACATGGAAATGATAATAATGAAATTGCCTGTTAATAACTTGCTATTATTAGTATATGGATTGTGGGTGCGTTCGATGTCTGAAATTAACAAAATTATCAATAACAAATGTAAGGAAAGCAGCCACAAAAATTTATTTCATTAAAACGGTAATGACACATGGCTAGAGCTAGAAGTTCATCGTTTTTTAAATTCATCGTACAATAACAAGTGTACTGTATGTAGAAATATCTATACACGGTTACAATTATTAATTTCAAATTCATTAAATCACTTATCAATTTGCAGATTATTATACAAATTTATCAACCTTCACAAGTATAAGGAAGTGCACTGCAAATGTGAAAATTCATTCAAACTGAAGTAACTATAGAATACATACAATGGCTAATCAATATTCACAAAGTAACCAAAAACAGTTCATTATATTATAAGATAATACATTCAATTCATTGATATTATGTCTTTCCGCCAAATAATTTTACCCCTAAGCTTGTATATATTTCGCAACAAAATCAATTCATGAAAAACGCAAACGTGAGTGAATACTTGAAAAGGGGGTAGAAAGTTTAGGGAGAAGATTGGAGAGCTAAAAACTCATCATATTCGAGGGGTGTTGCATTTTGACTGTCAATCAAATAATATTGAGCTCTGACATTAACAAGTTTGGCTAGTGCAGAATTTAGAAAATCTTTGTTTCTCCATTTCACCGGACCAAAGGCGAATCTTTCGTAGGGCATTTTTGCTTTCATTGCCAATAGTAAATCAACTTGCTTCCTATCCAGATACACTTGTTTGTAGATGTAGTTGGAGAAATCACAGTAATGAAAGATAAAAGTCTTAGTTTTGCCATAAAATATGGGCGATTCAATTTCTGAGAGCATTTGCTCGAAAAAGCGACTCTTAAGAACGAAAACATCCAAGTTGCTTTTAGATAAAGAAAATGGCATTCCATTGAAAACGTCATTATTAGAAATGTAGCAATCTGTTTGAACATGAACCAAAGACGGAAAATTTCTAAAATAATAAAAAATTAGTACATTTCTACGGAGTACCAAATGAGTTAGTTTCGGAAGGAAAAATTGTCTTGAACATTTGATAGGGCGACCAAAATTTTCAATAAACAAGTATTCTATAGACTTGGGAAGAAAACTTAAATCGACCTTTAAGTGATAAAAGAGACTCTTGTAAATATTCAATTTTGTGACCTTCATCTCAGTTTCTTCGGAAGATGAACGATTTTTGATGGATCGCAAACCCTGGATCGTCAATTCTTTAACCGAGATAGAAAATCCGAAGTCGAGGTTGATGAAACCACTGTTAATGGACAATTTGGTAAGCTCCGTGGAACCGAGAAAGAGAGAAATCGCGAAATTTGTCATTTTCCGTCCGTCTAGTCTGTAATGATTTCCTAGCAATGAGAGTTCGTCAGGAAATATTTCCCCATCCAAATTAATGGTTAAGCAAATGAGAGTCAATCTTTTGATTCTGGAACAGTCCTTGAAATGCAGGATGGGTTCAGTTTCACTGGGGTAGTGGAAATTTGGGTATCCCTGATACCTGCTGTCCAGATAGAGAGTAGTTAGATTGCTAAAGTCAATTATTTCATTCAGCGGGGTTTGGAAATTGACCACACGACCGCTTCTCTTTTCTTTGAAATTCACCAAGTGCAGTTTGCGAGGGGAAATCTTCACTTTTGAATTCAT
Organism: Yoshiicerus persimilis; assembly: GCA_020352615.2. Classification (NCBI taxonomy): domain Eukaryota; kingdom Metazoa; phylum Arthropoda; class Collembola; order Entomobryomorpha; family Tomoceridae; genus Yoshiicerus; species Yoshiicerus persimilis. The sequence continues at coordinate 69,204,190 of CM036940.2, read as the reverse complement.
TACAAGAATGCAGGTTTCCAAATGAAGGTCAGAAATCTTCTCCAGTTTGTTCAAAGACACAACCGTAATTTTACTTTGCCGGTTCTCATTTTCCAAAAAACACAATTTCAAATTCTTTAAATTCGGTCCAATCAAATCGTCGGTAGTCATTTCTTCGTAGTTTAAACGATTTCCTTCAGTAGACGAATGGACTTTGGTAATTTCCAAATGGGTAGTCGTTGGTTTATTTGCTTCCAAGTACATTTCCCGAACTGGAGGCGTGAGTAGTTTCTCCTCGAACTTGAAGGCAGTAAATCGGACTTCTGTGTGGATACTTCTGAAAAGAGACGGAAGACTCACAGGCATCTTCAAATAGGTTCTTGGAATCTTTCTTCTCGAACTGTCGAATGACAAGACGGACCTAGTGATGAACAGAGAATCGATGTTTTCTTTCCACTTGTGGCAAACAAGACGGCATTGCTTCAGTGATTCGTAATCTACGAATGGAAATAGATGGCGAAGTACCTAAGCAGAAATAAAGAAATTATTAAATCATTAAATCATAAAATGTTAATATTTAAGATGAATAATACATTTTTCGCCTTATACAGTTTTCTTTCATTTTAAGCACAAACAGAACGAATTAATCATAAACAAGACAACAAAATAATTGAATTTTATACCGTGTCATTGTAAAGTGGATGTTGCTCTGGTCTGTAGAATCCAACTGACGTGGACTCCATATCTTCTTCCTTTGGGGTGAAATCCATTTCGTAAGGGAATACAAAGGATTCCTATTAAATATTCAAATCACACACTTCATTATAATATCAATTATAATTATTTCTACTTTTCGACTTGGGTTTCATATAGTTAACATTTCTTGCCTTTTGTTAGAATATTTTATCTCATGCCTGAATATTCTTTGTTCACAAATATAATAGACCTTCTTAAAAGTTAGCTGGGTAATATTAATTGTCCGTCATGATTGGATTTCTTCACACCATGTGGCAACGCCGCGAAGCGGCGTTGACACAGGGTGTGAAGAAATCCAATCACTAGGACAATTACGACTAAACGCGCACGTTTCGACTGCACTTTTGTTAACACTGTACGTTGATGGTTTAGCTTCGTTCTCGCGCTAAACCATCAACGTACAGTGTTAACAAATAGTGCAGTGAAACATGCTGTTTAATCAACAATTGTATTTTCAATAGATGTCAATTGATTACTATGTCGCCATTTCTCTACCTAAGCCCCACAACAAAAGTTAAAATTTCCAACAAAAAGAACTTACCAATACAACAATCTCTTTCTGCGTTGATTTTCCTTTGTTTTAACTTCTTACTTCTTTCTTCCTTCTTTCTAGTGTTTGTCAATCGGTTGTTGCTGATGTACTAATGAACTAATACGCTAGTCTTTCGTTTAGTTCTAGAATGCTTGTTTGTGGTACCAGGACGAAGTGCACCATCCGACATGATTTGCTTACATTTAGTAACTTGCCACCAGGAACCACCAACCACGAAAAGAAAATACCAGGTACAGAGAGTCACGAACAATAATGAAAACGTTTGAAACTCAACATTCCCATTGCGCATGTCTCGAAATGTGAATACATTGCCAATATAAGCATATTTCTTTCCTTGCAAGCTGAAGTACTAAAAATTTGAATATTCTGCTAAATGTGTTGTAATTAACTAAAAATTTAATGCATTTAGTTACTCCTACTGTATTTCAGAGCGCAATATTGTTTCATCGTACTAAAACAATATTGATGCTAATGCATATTATATTTGCTGCGTACAATGTATGACTTAATGTATATAACTTATGACTTTCAAGCTTTTAATAACTTTGTTCTCCTTTACTTTATGGCAAGTATTAGCGACGTATATTCCTTTCCAGGTCGGCATAAAATTATATTCCGAATAAAAATAATAAAACTCTTCACATCGTTACTAAACATTTTATTTCTGTAAAAGCGCAAAGCGCACAGAAAATTGCAAAATTACTGATATGCTTTGCTTACTCTAGATTATGTATTAAAATAAACTAAATATTAGACGTCATTATTTTAATATTCCTAAGTACTCTTGAACAAGTACTACAGGTAAATAAAACTGGTTTGTCGCATGTCGCATAGCCAGCTGTATGAGGATGAGGTACAATTACTGCTTGTAATTCTCCTACTATCCGAGGAAGATTATTCATTATTATTAAGAAGTTATCAGAAATGTCGACTACGAGACAACACTCGACATATAACGAGAAAAAGGATGGGTAAATATAATATTTAAAGAAAAACTAGGATTCTGAGACACGTCTTAAAAAGCTGAGTGTTACGTAACGCCATTACCTAATTAAAATTAGCGACCAAATAAAGAGCTGGGGCAGATGGTACAGAGGTGTTTTGCATACTTTGCTGTTCTAAACGACAACTAAATTATGTTAAACTTCAAAACTTCAAAACCTACATTGATACAGCGTAAACAGCTCAATAAATTACATCATTCAGCTGCCCTACAATTGCTGCAAGCGTTTTTTTGTGTCTTAAATGTACTTCTTTTGTTTATTTTGCGCTTTGTTTCAATTTAATTTCTTCTATCATTTAATACATACAGTGGACTAAATTCTTCATAATCAAATGCTTAATAGCCACGGTGTAATTCTTGCTCCTGGATTTTTGACCTACCTTCGGATAATCTCTGTCGACTCTGTACGCCAGTCTAAAGCTCTACTACATTTTAAGCTACAGTCAATGCAAATGAAATTATATCGGTTTGAGGAATTATTGTTTCAATGCAGTCATACTTTATTAGTTGATACACCGTGTAGAAATATATTTAATTTACTGTAGACCATTATTACTATTCAGATTTTTCAGTAATTGTAAAACAATACACCTAAATAAAAATTTTGTTTGTATTAAGATTGTTTCGATCACGATAAGAAATAATTCAAGTAATATGTATTGAAGAATTCTTTGTGGGCAGCAGACTTTGCTTTGAGTTCAAATCCATGTGTTCGCCTCGAGCATACAAAGTGTTTACAGAAAATTATACAAATCATTTATTCATGAGCGTTATTCCTTTGCCACATATAACAATGAATTGTTTATTCCTTTCTCTTCCTTTGGGCACAGCAAAGAATGGATATCGACATATGATTTAATGTATTGGCAAGGGCGTATTTACAGGGGGCACATAGGCACGTACCCCCTAAAATCCGAGAAAATAAAAAAAATTCAGAAAAAGCCATACAATCGTAAATATTCTTGGCGCTCCGCGCAAATACATATGATTTATTACTAAATATAACTGAAAAAGGCATAATTTATTGCACTTTGAGCGAAAAAAATTATATTTGGCAAATATCTTTTAAAATTGTTTTCGAAATTTCCGCAACATATATTATGTTTGACCACATATAGCTTAAATTAACAAAATTTCCCACGCTACGCGCAAAAATGTGAGAAAGTTTTGGCAATACTATTTAGTGTGCCCCCTTGATCAAATTCCTGGATACACCCTTGTGTATTGGTTTAAATAATTATTTTATTTCAACCGAGCTGTTTCTTAAAGTTAACTGCTTCGCATTAGTTTACAAAAATACCAAATGCCGTACCTGTAGATATTGCCATTTATGCTCGTGATAATTTTCTTTGTACTGTAGCATCTACTGATATAAAAATCGCTCGAATGCAGTATGTCCTTTCCAATGAATGCTACAATTCTTTATTATTTAACTTTATGTACGAAATTGTTACTTGTGTACTTTTCCATTGGCAAAATATACCAGAATACAACGTCAGGCAGAGAAAACTGTTATTTTTAATAACTAATCCGCTTAATCCGCTTTAAAGAATTAGGTTTTTTATTTACAGTTACTATTTCTGGCAGAAGAAAGCAATTCTGACTATAAAGTGTTATTATTATTTTTATTCTGATTCTGATTAACCTGTTTAACATCATGTTTAACACAAATAAATAAAAATAAAAATATGCGCCGGGCAGTTGTGGTCTTACTTCAATCTTCTGAGATTGTAAAAATTAACAATGGGACATCACAATAAGACTTTATGTGTGATCGACACTTTTTCCATCAGTTATTCTCATGAAAAAATTTGTTTCAAGGTATAAACTCAGTTCACACAATAAACAACTCCTCTTGACGATCCACTTTACTACAATTAAAACAGTTCAACGATCTGGACCACAGATTTGAGAGACAGATGAATACTTTTTTATATTATACTGACCCAAATTCATAATGTGATGATTTACTTTCTCAGATTTCGCACAACTTTTATTCGTATATAAACAAGAGTTTTTTCAATCGAAAATCACACTTGTCTTTTGAAGTATAAGTATACTAGCTTGGCGATTTCTTCAACTTCTTTTCTTACCTCCCTCTTTATCTTCTTGGATCTTTGATCTTTTTCGAATTTCTAAAGTACCATGGGACGACTCTCTCTTTTGGCTATTGTTGCCATCGCAACAATAATTTCGCTTACCAGTGGTCCAATTTCGGCCAAGAAATGCGGCGATAAGGCTTCTAGCACTGCCTACCGTCAAGTGGGGTTAGATGCTCACAACACATACCGTGCGAAACATAAGGACACCCCTGCACTCACCTTAGACGACAAGGTAAATGTTTCACTATTCTGCATATGCTTTGCAAAGTTATGTCAGAATTATTTTAAAATGTGTATATAGTTATGCACAATTGCTAAAGCATTTAATAATTTTGTCAAGTAATTACAGAAGTTTCAAATGTTTGTTTTAGCTAAGCGAAGGAGCCCAGCAATGTGCCCAGATGTTAGCTGACACCGGTAAATGGGGCCACATTTGCGATAAAAGCGGCAACGGAGAAAATTTGGCTACCGGTTGGGGAAATTCGGACTCCCCACCCGAAACCTTAATTAAATCGGCTGTGGACATGTGGTACCGTGAAATTGCCAACTATTCTTATGCCACTCCAAATAAACCAAAGGGAACTGTTGGACACTTCACACAAGTTGTCTGGAAGGACACACAGAGACTTGGCCTTGGATTGGCCATTAATAAGAAAGACGACCGTTGGGTTATCGCTGGGCGCTACAATCCTCCTGGCAACTACAAGGGAGAAAATGGAGAGAATGTTATGCCGCTTAAGTAAGTCTCTTACACCGAACCGTAGAAATGCCCTCTGCCTAAAATATACTGTATTGTAAATAAAAATCAATTGAACATTACTAATTTGGAAACATTCGAAGATATTTAAATTTAACTTGAATTGGCCGATAAAGCAAAATCAGTTTTTTGGATTTTAATGATATTAAATTGGATAAAATATTTGGCAAAATAATAAATTGAAATTTTATAAACGTCGTTGGCCTGGATTATTTATTTTATATTTGATATACACAATATATTTTCTATAGAATACCTTTGTAAGTATATTCCGTATACAAACATTTGCTTGCTTTATAGTACTATCCTGGCCTGAAATTTGTAGTAGGCATTTTCTAGTTTTAATTCTAGTATAGATTAAAGATAAACGAAGCATTTGATAACTTTCTACCCGTAAATTTTGGTATTCTCGGATTTTCTTAATTGTCTCACTCGATAATCATTACATTATATCTTAGACTAACACAATATGTTTATAGAAATCAAACGTAATTTTAATCGGTCCTTAAGTGTACCTCAAAAATAATCGGTTGCTTAACCTCTTATAAATACATTTCCCTAATAAATATTTACCCAGTTTCAAGTATCATTATTTCAAACTGATGATATACTTTTGCCTCAAGTTTTAATGCAATTTCCTAATATACGAATAGGCGCCTTAATTATTATCCTCTCCGTAGATCTATATACTTAGATTTGAGTGTTTGTAACTAAATCTTCATCAACAACAGAGGAATAGAATAGAAGCTAACAGGTACTGTGAGAAAAAAAATTAGCTTTGGTAACCGATGTCGCAAAGCTGCCCTAATCCACATAGTGATAAACCTATATATGAAGTTAGAACCAAGAACGTTTACTGTGACTTTAAAATTTCTTAATGAAATAAGAAAAGTACCATCTTTAGATCAGAGTATCAACAATTTTAATAATTTTGGAAAGTCTAAATTCCACTAACTATTGCATAAATAACTGATAACATAAGAACATTTAAAAGGTAGTTCAAAGCTACCCCAATTTTAAATCAATTGACTTTTAATTTTTTGTTGGCCACAATTTTCTTTAGCAGCAATCCGATATCGTCCTGGAACGATAGTGTCTTTAAGTTGCGCTTATGTACAGAATAAGTAAGCTGTAAACTATTTGTAACAGAAAGGTACACTCTAGTTCTCATTTTCACAGAATTACAGGTTGCGTAACATAGAAGTGTGCAGAATAGATACAGTATGTACTTTTACGCAATTATCACCATTTTTATACAAGCATATTTAATGTATTCAAATACAAGTATTCTTATTTTGCTTGCTAGCACCTTAAATCACTAGAAGCTGTTAGGGAAGGGACAAAAGAAGTGTGCAAGTAGTATCAAACATGGAATAGATGAGTATAATAAGGATCGGTCTACCGAAATTGACAATTGAGTTTCTTATTTTCAGAGGCTTACATGCATTGTGACTCTTCTTTTCGAATGTATTCATTGGTTGTATTTGTTTTTCCCAAGATAGTAGAAAGCCTTCTGATATGACAGTGATTTGTCCGTATTCCCCAAATAGAAATACTAATATTTGATACAACATAAATACAAATAGTAAAATATAGAGGAATGCATGGAACGGTAAAACAGAGTAGGACTTGACCATGTAGTATTGGGCTACTACTGTCATCGCGTACATTTTTGAGAGAAGCAATGACTCTGTAAACCGGAAGCAAGAATCATGCATTCGGAAAATGATACGAATGCTTTGATAAACTCTTGGAATTACGTACGCCTGTCTACAAAGTCTTCGTATTATATGTGGGTCGTTTCTAAAAAATTGAATAATTATTTGAAAATGCGATTTTTTGCTTTTTGTACATTTGGAATAAATTAAAAGCGGTAAAAGTGGTATTTTACCTCATTATATGAAGATATTTCATGGGTACATCAACTGAAATATACAGGGTTACAACAATAAAGAATACGAGGATGAAGCGGCCCTGTCCCTGAAGTAGAGTAAGGATTGCACCTGGAATGTACTCTACGGTGCCTCGTGACGAACAAGATGATCCATATAAATACTGATTTAATACGACAGTTGCTCTACAAGGGTTCACCCAATAAAAAAAGACTTGCGAAATGGGTAAAGCAAATGCAATGAATATGGCCCCTGTAAGAAATTTTCCGGATTTCTTCCGAGTGTTCGTTGAAATCGTTTTGAATACTGAAATAAATATATAAGAATAGGATTTGCATGAATTTTATAAATTTTATGAGTGAATAAATTGGAAATAATATTAATAGACTACAAAATTTCAAACTTAAGGAATAAATAGTGACTTTTACGTTCTAAGTTATCCAGCTCCAAAACCGAGTTGGCCAATGTTAGAACTTCTTTTGGTTTGGTGATAACGATGAAATGAAAAAGAATGAGGATTAGATTTCCGATGAAGGACCCGACGAGAAGTACTACTTCAGGATTACTGTGATTACTGTGGTTGCATAGAAATAAAATTATTTTGAACAACGGGCTACCATATTGAGAAAGTTGCGACAGAAGTACTGCGAAGAACAAAGCTCTTTTCCATATCGAAGTTGTAAGTTGCAAGTTATTGCTTTCTCCATTCCAAGAAAAGGGAATGAACTTCCAAAAGGATGCCAATCTGACGATAATTGAATACATTCTAATTTGTGGGGAAAGTTTTGAATAATTTCTAAATGCTTCTTTAACTTTTTCCAACATTATTTGTTTCTAACTGAAAAGTATCGCACAAACTTTTTTGCGATCCCTAATCTGTGGCGTGAATGAACAACGAAATTCTGAAATTCTGAAGCACCGTCTTTAGTTTTTGCTTTTGCGTTTTGGGAAAGAAAGTACTTAGTATAAATCCAGTTTCTAATATTATACTCTCAGGCGACAAGAATTGTGTAAATAAGTATTTCGTCCTCCACTAATGTCATGTAATAACAGTTCTATTCTGTGTAGCAATTTAAGAAAAAGTTTATCCTTGACTTTAAAATTACAAGTAAAAAAATCCTAAAAATTGTGTATTATTGTCGTAAACGGAAACGGAGAACTAACACAACAGAACAATAAACGAAGTAGGCTGTGGCTGTACTATTTAAAAATGGAAAGTGACAATTCGCGATATGTATAGGTACAAGTTCACTGCAATTGGTTTAAAATCAAAATACTAGTTATTGTTTTTATGTTCACAGGCAAAGCAAAATACATTTCCAAAAGTACAATTTAATTCACATATTCTACATAAATTCTTTAGCCTTTTCCAATAGTATACCAGGTATTTGCTTCTGCAACTAATTTTGAGACAAACTGCACTTTGTGATCACTAAAAACGAAAATCAAAAACCAAGTTTTAAATTTGCCCTTAGCTTCTTAAGTAACAAAGTAATTACAGTAAAACCATTTTCTAATACAAGTACTTTCAGTTTATACGAGTTATGCAAATGTTTCGTCCACACCTAAGTCATGTTACAGTTACACGTATGTAGTAATGTAATTGTTTAATGTTTGGCTTTCCAAATAAAATACCAAGCTATATTTATTATTATTTTCAATAAGCGCAAGTGGACAACAGTGTACGTAACAATATTTTATACGAAATGGACATACTCCATAAAGAAAATGTCATGAAAGTTCGCTATACGTAAACATATCCTAGGAATTACTTTAAAATCAATATGCAATTACATTTGTAAAGGCAGTCAGACAGGAAAAAACAATAATACTATTCCACAAGAAATACTAGAACATTCAATAATTTACTTCCAGTGATTCAGCAATAACTTAAACAGATATAAACCAGTGTAACACGGCGCCACTAAGTATCGTCAAAATATATGAGAACGAAGTTTTTTGAGTGTGTAAAGACAATCGAAGTACATGCCACAGTCAAAGTAGCAAGCACGTATAATACCTAGACAGATCAAACTCTGACGCAATGTTTAATTTCTGATATGAGATAAAAACTTAAACAAAGGAGTGTTTTAATGGGCCAATTTGTTGGAATATATTGTTAAAATAATATTTCGGTGAAAACCAGAGGTCGAATGATAAAGATATGCGTGAAGTGAGTAGAAGCATTGTGGAAATGTTGTAACTTAGCTCTGAGGTGTGTGCTTTGTATTTTGGAAGAGTTTTGTAATAAAGTAGGCATTAAAGGTCATCTATTAATTCATGGAACTGTAGGCTCAGGCTCTATAACCCTGAAACGGATTGACCCCGACCTGTTGAACCCACCTTTAAACTTGAACTCACAATCACAATGGACCCCAGCTAAATGGAAGTCATTATAGCTCAGTAAGTTGTCGAGTTATTCACATAAAACGGACGTACCGACTGGCACGCTCATTTAAACAAAGTATCTTCCGATACCTTATAATGTATTATAATGCAGGGTGTACTGTATAGTAAGGTGTAATTCAACAAATTTATACAGTTTTACTTATAGAATTAAGTGTTTTATATAACACTTACCAATACTGGTCTAACTATGCGTTGGTATTTTTGTCTTTGGGTTCTTTGCTATACTTTTTAAGAAATAGTATACGGGATTCTAGGAAAAGCTCAAGTTCACTAATAATGTTTTTATTCTAACCCCTACTGCGGATACTTACTATGTAAATGTAGGAAAAAGTATTAGTAAAATTCTACGATTAATTATAACAAATTCTGCTTTGGTTTTGCATTTATACTATATTACAAAAAATGCCTTTTGGTTGTTTAGTAAATTTTAATAACCATGCAAATAACCACGTATTAAGGTTTAGGTAGAAAGCTTTATGAGCATTATGAACCTGACCGTAATCAAGTCATTTCTTTTCATGAAAGCTGCTAAGGAACGAAATTACAAATATCTACTATTTCTAAAACGAATTATGCAATAATAAATTATGTGAAATGGTCAATAATAGCATCAAAGGTATGGCATTCCGTAATTAGTTGCAGTACACAGAGCTTTATAAATTAGGAAAACCTTCACAACTAACAAAAACATTTGCCTATAAACTATACACATACACATACATGTCACAAATCGATATTTGTTTCATAAAACTTTCTTCTACAAGGGAGATATTTATGAGTTAATACATTTCGTTTCAGCCATCTGACAAATTCAAAACCAATTTTTCTTCCGAATTGTATCGTGAGGTTTTTAAGAACAAGAGGAAATGTAACACATGTTTTAGTCTTATGTAGAACATCAACAAATAGGACATTTACCATTTTAAAATTTTTGGCGTATAACTATGTAAACAGCAGAGTAACAAAACCCTAAAATTAATGAACAATGTAAATGTTGGCAAAGGTGACACCTACAAAGTGTACAATAGATGGAAATTCCTCCGTTCACGTATTATATATTATCATGCAATAATTTCGCACACATACCAGTGGCCTAGCACATTTTATTCCACGTAGAATAAATACAAGCAAACATTTCAAATTTATTTACTTTGAAAGGAATGATGAAATGCACTAGAAAGAAAAGTTTTATTCGCCCATTTGGGCAGTAACTAAAACTAAATTTGTAAGTGACTAAGAAAAGGATTTACAGAGAACATAACAATTGAAATAGTAATGCCACCCTCGTTGTATTGCACATGTATAATTATAAAATTCCAGCCAAGCATTATCATTAGCCCGGAGTAATGAGACTGTTTGCCTTCCACGGAAAATGTTTAAGATATGATGTCATAAAAATTTATTTAGGCGATATCAAATTCTTATATTAATAGAATTTTGATTGACTTTTTCTTTTAACCACTTTTTTAAAATGACTATCTCGTTTGCCTTAAAAAAGATTACGGATATTAACAAAAGCATGAAGAATTGCGAAAGTTACAGTGCTAACACACAGGCAGACAGACAAGGTAAGGCTAACACACAGGCCGTTCTATAAGCCCTTGGTCGAGCTAACAAAAATTGACTTGGAGAAAAATTCGATAGCACGCTTACCGCTACTGCAACTATTTATTCTGACGTCTGGAATTTTTTACCTCAAGGTGGCAATGAAAAATTGATGTATACCTAGGTAGGTAATCATGATTATCATGTCAGCGTTTAAACATCCATCTAGATTATAAAAATTATAATTATATCTTTTTTAAATTTAGGTATTATTGCTAGTGTCTTGTGTAACGTGAAATTTTGTCTTCGGCTGGCTTTAAGTGTCTTTATGATTGTCTGCATATTGGCATGTTGAATTAAGAAAAGCGTTTTTACTGTGTGGTGGAATTACGTGGATCGTGTCATTATATGTAACAAAAATGCATTCCTGAATCCCATTTCTAAAGCAATGAATTCATTTAATTAATTCCAAGCAACATTCTTTACGGGATTCACGTAATTGAATCAGGAATGTATCGGATATAAATACCAAGTCAATGAAGATTTGAAGTTACAAATACGATTGATTTGCAGTCGTTTTCTGATTCCAGAAAAGAAGCTGTTAACTATGAATTATCTATTAAAACTTGCAGCTATTGCAGCTTTGCTGACTGTTTCTTCTTCCAGTGCATTATCGGTAAAAAACTATAAGCAATTCAGAAACTATTATCATTTCGTTTACGAATACATGTATGCCACATAACTTTAAAACTCACTATAATGAACTTTTAGGCCACAATAACGTTAAGAATTCTATACCCCCTTAATTATATTTAAATAACAATATAATAATATTAAAAAAACAGCAACTATTTCATCCTTCAACACTAATCTTTATAAAAACCCATACGTAATAATATGCGAAAAATTCTTAAATGTCATACACTCTTTGTTTCAAATAAGTATGTCTTACTTTCAGATCGGTGCAAGCGTTTCTACTGGTGGTGGTGGTTCTGATAATTCCACTGGAGGAGGTGCTGCACCTGGGAACACAACAGGAAGCAGTGCCGGTGGTTCTGGCGTTGAAGGTGGACTTGGTGGTGTTGCATTAAACATTCAGGGTATCATATCACGCATATCATTCTCCTAAAACAGTGTAAACAATTATAGTAGTTCAAGACGACGCCGAGAAGGATATAAACACTATTGCGATATATGAATATGTTTAAAATTGAAAATGTATTTGAAGTAATATACTAGATACTGTAATAACTAGACCCAAAGATCACAATTATTTCCCAATATTAAATCTACAACATTGTTAGAATCCGGGTTTCCAGATCAAAATCTAAATTTGTCAGTGGGCATTACAGGGGGCTGTTACATGATAGTTTGCTAAATGCTAAACGATAACTTTATCTCTTTGCACAGTTTTTGCAAAATTTGAAAACTGCGCGTTACACCACCAATTTCGCAGCATTTTGCGTAACTCGGCGTAATGCTAAACATTTTGCAACAGAATTTTACCGTTAAAATCTAAACCTTCAGTTTTCTTTGTCTATTTGCATGAGATATTTTATTCATTACGTAAGATTTTCTCAATGCAATAGTATAGTACTAGTTAATTTCAGGTTTCTTTTTAACAGTTACTGTAAAATTGAGGGCACTAAAAACATTACACGTTGTTACTTCTCTGTAAAATTGTAAGGAGAAAAGGAATGTCACCAATGTTCTGCAGTACATAGGCCATTACTCAGATGGGTGCGCAGGCTGGCTATACCTTCCAATCTCTTCTAATTTAGTAAAAGGGGAAGTATTGTAGCTATTCTATTCAAATGCCATTCAGACGCAACAGGTTCTGAGTTGACGAACCAATCGCAAGCGTAACCTGAAACGTTTTACTAACAAAGTATAAGTCAGTATATATCATTAAAATATTTTCTAATATTCGCTGGTTGCTTTTGAATTTACTAAAAAATGTTCTGCCTGACTGTTTAAATTTAATAAAAGGGCCCTCTCAAATTATATTTAGCCCCCGTAAATAACTGGCCCACCCCTACAAAGGGATTATATTTTTCCAAATAGATTTGGTGGGCCAAATACATTAGGGGGCCAAATAAATACATAGGACGTCTTTTGTTTCCATGCAGTGTACCAGGGAAAAATATGGTCACCTTATAGAAGTGGGCTATTTATTTAGAAGGCCAATCAATTTGGCGGGGGAGGGGTTTAGTGAGACCGACTTACACAATGGTTTTTATCTTGAAATCTCACGGCATCTACCACTACGGTACGAAAAGATGCATTGCAATGTATTAGGGGCAATGTTATTGTGTGCGTTGTCGGACGTCATGGCGGCAACACATACAATAACATTGCCCCTAATACACCGTGTCTCATGGCTAAGGTGGCCCTATGTACCGGGCGAACCGAAAGTCTTACAGAAAATCTGAAAGAGGGAAAATATTTACGTTGAAATCCTAGTTTTCATAAACTTATCTCTTCAGGTTCGCTTACACCATCCATTCTCCTGAAAAGAGTGAGATTCGTCTTTATTTTAAAAGGGAATTCTTCATTATTGTTCTACATTTTTATGCCAATAATTAAGCAATAGGGTTGTTATTCTGTCCCTTAAAACTGATCATCAGTTATCCGTGTGACTGTCCCTGCTCTTTAAACACCATCAAGACATAAAGAAAATGACCGCAAATGTGATTCAAATAACTCTGTGTCTCTTTTCATCCCTCCAGTACGGAAGCTAGCCTTTCCAATAGTTCAGCAGGACCGTAATTGCTAAACGGATCCTTTTCAGAGAGATCTGAAATCGTCATCGATTCTTCAGAAGTTTCCAGATACCATTTTGAACTTTTGAAAAGGCTAGCTTTGGTACTGGAGGGATGAAAAGAGACACAAGTTTTTTTGAATCACATTTGCGGTCATTTCTTTGGTGTCTTGACGGTGTTTAAAGAGCAGGGACAGTCACACGGATTACTGATGATCAGTTTTAAAGGACAGAATAACGATCCTATTGCTTAATTATTGGCATGAAAATGTTGAATAATAATTAAGAATTCCCTTTTAAAATAAAAACAAATCTCACTCTTTTCAGGAGAATGGCTGGTGTAAGCGAACCTGAAGAGATAAGTTTACGAAAACTGGGATTTCAACGTAAATCTTTTCCCTCTTTCAAATGGTGTCAACAGTTTTTCTGTAAGACTTTCGGTTCGCCCGGTACATAGGGCCACCTTAGCCGTGAGACACGGTGTACATTGCAATGCATCTTTTCGTACCGTAGTGGTAGATGTCGTGAGATTTCAAGATAAAAACCATTAAATTGGGCTAAATTTGTGATACAGGAAACAATGGCGAAAATTTAGCTATTGGTTCGAGTAATTCGGGTGATCCAGCCGAATCATTAATTCAACAGCCTGTGGACACGTGGTACCGTGAAATTGCCAACTATTCTTTTGGAAATCCAGAAAAACCAAAGGGAACTGTTGAACATTTCACACAAGTTGTCTTGAAGAACACACAAAAACTTGGACTTGGATTGGCTGTTAAAGGCAACACGTGGGTGGTCGCTGGTCGCTACAGTCCTCCTGGTAACTACTAGAAACTAGAATAGTAGTAAGTTTCTTACACCGAACGATAAAAATGCCGTCTGCCTAAAATACACTGTATTGTAAATATAAATCAATTGAACACTACTAATATGGAGATAGATTCGAAAATATTTTTATTGAATTGACCACTAAAACAAAATCAGTTCATTGAATTTTAATGATATTAAGCTGCAAATAAATTGGATAAAATATTTGCCAACTCAATAAAGAAATATTTTAAAACCGGTGGACGGGTTCATTTATTATATTATTCAATTTTATAATCCAGAAACTTATATAGGCAAGCTTGACATTTTCTAAAATTTACTGCTATCCACTTATCCACACTAAAAGGAAATTATATAACGAGAAGTCCGGCGAATTCATGCCCATTACAGTCATAAATGTTACAAAAATTTTATACCCACTTATTGACTCAATTAATCAAACTGAATTACATTGTGCAATTGGGAAAACGCCGTTAGGAATGCCAAATGAACTACCACGGTCAACTCCTATCCATTCATGGACCGAATAACTGTATGCTTATTTGCAGTCACCACGCTGTGTTAATCACAATAAACTCTTTAACTGCTTTGCACAAACTTTAATACATCAATCAGTAATCCAATGTCTTAAAAAATCACTGAGTATGCATGGACTGAAAGCATTTCAATAGTACAGGGTGTCACAGAATGATATATGCACACTTTGATCTTCAATAACTCAAAAACAGTACCACGGATTTAAACGCGGTTGATACCATTCGAAAGAAAACAATATTTCCAATGAGAATTGGTAATTTGAAGCCCACTGGACGTCATATACTTCCGTAAACGGGCTGCAACGGATTTGACATGTTTTCTTACAATATTCTTGGCTGAGTCTTCCCATTTGGTCCAGCCTTCACCAAGTTGAATAATGAAAGACGGTTTGATGGCATAGGATCTGTCTTTCATTGTTCCCCAGACAGAGAAATCCATTGGGGTAAGATCAGGTGAACTGGGTGGCCATGCAATAGGTCCTCCTCTGCCAATCCACTTTTCAGGACATTCTGCATGAAACCAATTTCTGACTTTTCAACTCCGATGCAATTCTGAACTTAAGATTTTTGAGGGCCCACATGCGAGTGTTCTGAATGTTACCAAATCCATCTAGCCGGAAAACACTTTCATCAGTCTAAATAACGCTGTTAGCAAATTCGGGGTCCTGGTCATTCGTTGGTAGTCACAGATTTTTTTCTTTCTTTAGGTTTTGTTTTCAACTGATCCCGACGCTTCGAATTTGTCCTGGATATGTTTTATTGTTGAGCGATTCGGTTTGACATTGAATTCTTTCCAAAATTTTCGTTGAATGTCCACAATGTTTGGATTCCTTGCGTAGGATTGGATTATGAACTTCTTTTGATATATCGTTAAGCGAGACGTTTTAAAAGACGAATTTTCGATTTTTGATTTCGAGCTTTTTGGCAGCCATTTCTTGTTGATTTTCTTATTGATATAATTGGTTTCCAATGTAATATATTGTTCTCTTTCGAATGGTATCAACCTCGTTTAAATCCGTGGTACTGTTTTTGAGTTATTGAAGATCAAAGTGTGCATATATCATTCTGTGACACCCTGTATACCAGGTGAGAGCGCTCCTATAGAATAATTTTGCAAGCATATAGCGCATACAAACATTTGCTTATTGTATTGCACACTTTCAAGGAATTTTTAGTAGGCATAATTTCCAGTTTTATTCACAATACCTACTGCAACAAAGATAAAAGCAATTGAGAACTTTTTAACTGTAAATTCTGTTATTGACTGTTTTCCTTAATTACCTCATTCGATAATCGCTATACTATCATGGTCTAACACAATAATATGTCTAGAAATTAAACGTAATTTTTAATAGGCTTGTAGGTCAAAAATAATCTTTTTACCTCAACGTCAAGAAAAATTATCGCTTTACCTCATGTATTTCGCTAATAAATATATATCCAGTCTCAAGTATCATTATTTCGAACTGTAAAATATTTTTGTTTCAAGTTTTAATTTCTTAATGTTTTAGTCAGGGATGCCGACCCAGGGTTTTTGGGTTTTTGGGTTTTTGGGTTTTTGAGCAAAAACCCGACCCACTTTTTTATCAAAAACCCATGGGTTTTTGGGGTTTTTGGGTTTTTGCTAGGCGGGAATGTAAAACACACCGTAATTTTCTTAACAAATTGCCGTTTATCCTGCAAAATATGAATATACTTGACAATAATAGTTAAGAACTATCCTTCTTCATCATATTTTTCCTTTATGACTCAAAAAAGAATAAATATTAAGTAATATACACAGAGTATTACATTGTTTTGGTAGACCAAAAACCCAATAACCCAAAAACCCAAAAACCCCAAAAACCCACAAAAACCCATGGGTCGAGGGTTTTTGCTCAAAAACCCATGGGTTTTTGCATCCTTGGTTTTAGTACATCTACATCAAGTAGACTACAAAAGCCTCACTACATTTGAGCTAAATGTACTGCGGTAAATCATAGTAATTGGCAATGTAAAGCTCAAGACAGAACTTACTGTCATCTCATAAACGAATTGACTCGGTGTAAATGTACCTGCGTATTACACTCCATACAGACAATTATGAACCCATTACGAGGTTCATAATTGTCTCATCTTTGATAAATGTTAAAATGAATTATCCAGCTTAAATGATGAAATACCATATTTAAATCCTCAGGATAACTGTAACGACAAAACTAACTTAAATTATATATAAATTATCTTCCCAACTATGGTAATGTCACGTCAGAATACAGAATGTCACGTGTAAATACAAACAGATTGACAGTAATTAGGTATTCCATGAGATGAGAGTAAACACTTGTGTTTCTGTCATCAACTTCACTTATTCGATCCACTTATTGCCAAATTATGTTAAAAAAGCTTTCATCGCCAGTTAGTGTGACAATTAATGAGTACTATTTTCAATTAAAAAAATAGCAAGAATTGGAAAATGCAGTGTTTTCGATGCTATTAGAGAAAGAAATGTGACAACAGGTAATTCTCAGCCTTCCTCCGTCAGATCAAAAGTTTCCTGAATTTAAATAACTATGAATGTCTTAAAACTGTGCAATGGTATCTTATTAGGGCGTATTCCTGCCGAAAAGTTAGAAATATTATAATTATACACACAGTGAATGGTATTTCTATTTGAGTGTAATAAGTATTTAGATATATAGGTACACCTACCTTAGTATAAGCAATTATGTACAAATTGTTTCATATTATTTCTCGTTTGCAAACAATTTTTTCCCATATGAAAGAGATAAATCGATATTCTGATATGGCGATTAATTAATTTGGTGTTGGATTACTCAATTTATAAAATCAGTTTTAATCATCTGATTAGGAATGTCATAACTGGAAGATGGATTGTGCATGAGGCTTAAATTTCATACATGATGTGAATTAGTTCACTAATGCAATTCAAGATAAATTATAAATCAAATTAACGAAACGAATGATTATCAGCACAGAATACTTTACTTAAGTGTATTATTTGTGAACGCCTGCTCAATAATTGCATGATTTTCAATATTGTGGGTTGTAAGGCAAAGGTGTTGGAGTAGTTATTTTATCCTATACGAGGTAGATAACTTCAATCATACTAAACTTGCTTTTAATTAATTATGACATCACCGTTGGATATAAAAGACTGCATAGACCATTCTCAAAGGCATTGATTGCAGTGAAGCTCATAAATCCGCAGAGATTTCATTCATCATGAATAAGTTTATTTTGGTGGTATTGGTCTTAGGATCTCTACCTTTTGACGTTCTGTGTCGAGTTTATTTGCGTCCCGATGGATCCGACACGTATAACCTGATCAATAGTGTTTTTGGAGGTGGTGCAACTTCAGAAAATCCAGACTGCAGTCATTCCTCCTTTGGTCGTCATATTTATCAAGGAAATGATGGGGATCTCGGTAAACAGGTAAAAACTTAAATTATTACATTAAAATGTGAAAAACGTAAATATTATTTAAAATAAAAATATTAATTATTCCTATTATTAATTAATTAACTAATTAGTAATAATTATTAAATAAAATATATATTAATTACCAAAATATAAATAATTAATCACAATTAAATAAAAGAAACGTACATTTATTCAATATAATATTGTAACTTTTTCAGGTATTCTATTTCGCTTCCCACGTGAATAGCGATAACGACCGTTGCCAAAACTATGACAGACAAAGAAACGAGATTCGGCCAGACAATGGTGCCTTGACTGGTCATGATGGCGAGAGGTGGTCCTTCTCCTGGATTTTCAAGCTTCCAGATGGTTTCCAGCCTTCTGATAGTTTCACCCACATTTTCCAAATCAAGGCCAGTGGAGGTGCTGATGACAGTATGCCAATAATAACATTCACTCCCCGGAAAGGTTCTCCCAACAAGTTTGAACTGATTCATGTCAACTCTGCTCACACTACAAACAAATTGCAAATTGTCAATCTGGCTCCATTCCTCGGACAATGGGTTAAAGCCAAAGTCTACATTACTTATGGAGTAGCTGCATCTGGACAATTCTCCTGCACTCTGTCCAATTTCAATACTGGAGCATCTTTGCTGTCCTATTCTGGAAATATTCAAATGTGGAGAAGCGGTGCCAACTACTACAGACCCAAGTGGGGAATTTACAGAAGTTTGGCTAACAAGAGTCAGCTGAGGGACGAACTTGTAAGATTCGATAACTTCTGCGTTGGTAAAGGCGATCCTGAGTGCACGTAAACTTCTCATTTACTAATTTATGTGCTATGAATTGGTGTACAATAAAAGTCTATTCAAAATTAAATCCATAATCAGCGTTTTTATTGCGTTCAGATAATTATTTTGGTTCCTCTATCATTTAGGACTACATATTACTGTATTCGATTAAATTAGCATCGTAGATTTAGGATTGGCTTGCGACAATACTTAAATAGTTTTCTTAACGTAAGTGTTCCACGCATAAAAGTTTTCGTGCAGGGAATTCCAACAACTCGCTCTCGCAACATTTTAAAATAAAGGTATATTTTACCCTTAACTTCTTGAAGAAACAGCAAGGTTGCTATTAGAATACCCACGGTAAATAAATACGTAATCCTTAGGAAATCGTTTAGTGACAGCGATCTTTGAGAACTTTCATTATCTTGAGGTTCAGATTTTGCGAGTACTACCATTGCATAAAAATTGATTGGTTTTTCAGGATCCACGATATCTTTAATTTTCTTGAGGTGACCAATTAAGGTGAAAGCTTCGTGATGCCTAATCCATCTTTCATAGATTCCAGACTGAAGCAAAAACCCGAAGTATCTAGTGAATGGCGGCAAGAAAAAATTCCTATTTCCAATGTATGCCTCTCTCCCGATTAGTGTGTGATGATTTGATGGCGACTCCGGGATGACTACAGAGTTGCCGAACATTTGAATACATTTTTCAATTCTTCTAAGTCGGTTTGCAATATCCAACATGGCAAAGACATGAGGAATACTAATTTTTTTCTTTGGAGTGCCAATTTCTGACCCCAACTGAATTGGGGTTCCAGTTATGACATTTATAGCAAATAAACCCTCGTCATTAGCAGAATTTACCCAAATGACTTCGTTCATCATTTTTCGAAACACTGTAAGAGAGTTCAGGTTATTCCTGAATGCATCGCTGTTGATTACGTTGGGTAATATTATCGAATGCACGTCTGAGCGATCTCTGTGTTCTGCGTTGATGAACTGCTTACAAGTGTAAATTGGTATTGAACTATGCACGAGGTCGTATAAATTATCAGGAACGCTTGGAATAGGTAATGAAATCAGGAAATAGAGCAGTTTTCCTTTGTATGCATTAGTAAGGATCATTCCCATAAAAATCCAAGTGACAAAAATTCCAATGGACATTTTACTACGTAAAAATGAACATCGTCGCAAATTTGATGTATCGTGTGGAGACTGTTCAATCAAAACGCTGGAAAATATCAGAAAACTGTTATGTAGGGATAATTTTGAATGCTGAGTAAAAATTTCAAAACGTGGAAACCAAAATAGAAAACCAAAAAATACAATGGCAGCAGTTATGAACACCCAGGTATAAACGTCGTAAGGTCGCCACACTGCAGGACTTTTTGGTAACACGTTTTTATTTATAAATACGGAAAATTCGTATTGCAACGCTGTGGGTGCATTGTGAAGCCAAACCATTTTAGTTTGACGTATTCCTAAGAGTTCGTCAAATAAGCTAGCTTTTACTTCCTTCATTGTAGTATAAGCCCCGAAAGGATTCATGAGCTCTTGTAAACTGGAGAAATACTGCGTAAAATTCATTTTCTTCGCCAAAACTGAGGCAACGCAATATTTGGATAGTGTATTTAACCCATTGTGGAGCAAACTGCAAATTGCAACAAATTTTACATATAAATTTGCCCCCACATCAACCTGAACATATATGTTATGAAGGTTGGAAAACATTTTGTTCCACAATTTTCCCAATGATCGCAAATTAAAATGATCTTTTGTTATCACGTGATGATATTTTGCCTTTATATTAAAACCTGGAATATAAATTTCTGATGATGATACAATGAAATATTTTGTGTTCAACGTAGCAGGTGCCAGATCTTCCAAATATATTTTGTTTACAGGAAATTTATCCGAATTCATAACAAAAATTACGTAGTTGGGATTTTCTCGAGAGGTGACTAATCTAAAAAGGGGTTCCACTTGAAATTGTATCTGGAATAATACTTGCACAGAACAAGATCTGAACCTTGAAGATGCATAACCATTTATTTTATTTTTCGTTTTAAATATAGTATGGTTGTTGGACTGAAGTATTAGGGGTGAAAGTTGAACAGGTTTCATGAAAAGGTGTTTCAAAAGCTCCATATCCCCAAAATGTTTTGAGCTTTGTAATTCCAAGAAATTTCCCGTCAATTTTATTCACATCTTGTTTCTTGGAATGATTCAAAAAAACCGAAATGTGAATCGCCTTTTACTAGTATAAGCGCTAAAATATTTATAAACAGAAATAAACTTTGATGCCGTTTGTGAAAAATTCATTCATTGCAATGTAAATATGCAAGAATGAAAGAATGCAACTATATATGTTCAAAGTAAAGCGATCCTTCAGGAGAGATACTGAAAGCAACCAGAGGATCCAAATTGTTTTTTGTAAGAATGACTACAATTCAAGATTGATTAAGCGTCATTTTCATATGATGCTTCCTTTATAGGCGTAGAACTACCTAAGCTTAGTTATATTTTTCTAATTCATATTCTTTTCCCGAAAAAGTATTCAGTAGCAATTTAAAAATTGGTATTAATTTAATACATAAAAATATCTACTTGACTGTATTGGCCTTCAAGGTTTATCTTTATTCGAAATACTTCTGCTTGATTGCTAAAAAATTGTAACAGTTGTTACAATTGTACCACTAATGCAATTCAAGATAAGTTATAAATCAAATTAACGAAACGAATGATTATTATCAGCACCAAATACTTTACTGAAGTATATTATTTATAAAAGGCTGTTCAATATTGCATGGTTTTCAATATTGTGATTTATAATGCAAAGGAGTTGGAGTAGTTGTTTATCCTATACGAGGTAGATAACTTCAATCATACTAAACTTGCTTTTAATTAAATGACATCATCTTTGGATATAAAAGACTGCATAGACCATTCTCAGAGGCATTGATTGTAGTGAAGCTCATAAATCCGCAGAGATTTCATTCATCATGAATAAGTTTATTTTGGTGGTATTGGTCTTAGGATTTCTACCTTTTGACGTTCTGTGTCGAGTTTATTTGCGTCCCGATGGATCGGATACCTACAACCTGATCAATAGTGTTTTCGGAGGTGGTGCAACTTCAGAAAATCCAGACTGCAGTCATTCCTCCTTTGGTCGTCATATTTATCAAGGAAATGATGGGGATCTCGGTAAACAGGTAAAAACTTAAATTATTGCGTTAACATATGAAAAACGTAAATATTATTTAAAATGAAAATATTAATTATTCGTATTATTAATTAATTAATTAATTAGTAATAATTATTAATTAAAATATATATTAATTATCAAAATATAAATAATTAATCACAATTAAATAAAACAAACGTACATTTATTCAATATAATATTGTAACTTTTTCAGGTATTCTATTTCGCTTCCCACGTGAATAGCGATAACGACCGTTGTCAAAACTATGACCGACAAAGAAATGAAATTCGGCCAGACAATGGTGCCCTGACAGGTCATGATGGCGAGAGGTGGTCCTTCTCCTGGATTTTCAAGCTTCCTGATGGTTTCCAGCCTTCTGACAGTTTCACCCACATTTTCCAAATCAAGGCCAGTGGAGGTGCTGATGACAGTATACCAATAATCACATTCACTCTATGGAAAGGTTCTCCCAACAAGTTCGAACTGATTCACGTCAACTCTGCTCACACTATAAACAGATTGCGAATTGTTAATCTGGCTCCATTCCTGGGACAATGGGTTAAAGCCAAAGTCAACATTACTTATGGAATAGCTGCATCTCCTTATTTCTCCTGCACTCTGTCCAATTTCAATACTGGAGCATCTTTGCTGTCCTATTCTGGAAATATTCAAATGTGGAGAAGTGGGGCCAACTACTACAGACCCAAGTGGGGAATTTACAGAAGTTTGGATAACAAGAGTCAGTTGAGGGACGAACTTGTAAGATTCGATAACTTCTGCGTTGGTAAAGGCGATCCTGAGTGCACGTAAAATTCTCATTTACTAATTGTATGTGCTATGAATTGGTTTACTGCAATAAAAGTCTATTAAATCCATAATCAACATTTTATTGTTTTCAAATAATTATTTCGGTTCATCTGCCATTAACACGTTACTGTGTTATTTTACTATTAAATTAGCATCGTAGATTTGAGATTGCTTTGCGACAATACTTAAATAGTTTTCTCAACATAAATATTCCATGCAGAAAAGTTTTTGTGTAAAGACTTAGAACTGCTTGTTCTCGCAACATTTTAAAATAAAGGTATATTTTACCCCTAACTTCTCGAAGAAACAGTAAGGCTGCTATTAGAAGACCCAAGGTAAATAAATACGTAATCGTTAGGAAATCGTTTAGTGACAGCGATCTTTGCGAACTTTCATTATCTTGAGGTTCAGCGAGTACCACCATTGCATAAAAATTGATTGGTTTTTCAGGATCCATGATATCTTTAATTTTCTTGAGATGACCAATTAAGGTGAAAGCTTCGTGATGCCTAATCCATCTTTCATAGATTCCAGACTGAAGCAAAAACCCGAAGTATCTAGTGAATGGCGGCAAGAAAAAATTCCTATTTCCAATGTATGCCTCTCTCCCGATTAGTGTGTGATGATTTGATGGCGACTCCGGGATGACTACAGAGTTGCCGAACATTTGAATACATTTTTCAATTCTTCTAAGTCGGTTTGCAATATCCAACATGGCAAAGACATGAGGAATACTAATTTTTTTCTTTGGAGTGCCAATTTCTGACCCCAACTGAATTGGGGTTCCAGTTATGACATTTATAGCAAATAAACCCTCGTCATTAGCAGAATTTACCCAAATGACTTCGTTCATCATTTTTCGAAACACTGTAAGAGAGTTCAGGTTATTCCTGAATGCATCGCTGTTGATTACGTTGGGTAATATTATCGAATGCACGTCTGAGCGATCTCTGTGTTCTGCGTTGATGAACTGCTTACAAGTGTAAATTGGTATTGAACTATGCACGAGGTCGTATAAATTATCAGGAACGCTTGGAATAGGTAATGAAATCAGGAAATAGAGCAGTTTTCCTTTGTATGCATTAGTAAGGATCATTCCCATAAAAATTCCAATGGACATTTTACTACGTAAAAATGAACATCGTCGCAAATTTGATGTATCGTGTGGAGACTGCTCAATCAAAACGCTGGAAAATATCAGAAAACTGTTATGTAGGAATACTTTTGAATGCTGAGTAAAAATTTCAAGACGGGGAAACCAAAATAGAAAAGCAAAAAATACAATGGCAGCAATTATGAACACCCAGGTATAAACGTCGTAAGGTCGCCACACTGCAGGACTTTTTGGTAACACGTTTTTATTTATAAATACGGAAAATTCGTATTGCAACGCTGTGGGTGCATTGTGAAGCCAAACCATTTTAGTTTGACGTATTCCTAAGAGTTCATCAAATAAACTAGCTTTTACTTCTTTCATTGTAGTGTAAGCCCCGAAAGGATTCATGAGTTCTTGTAAACTGGAGAAATACTGCGTAAAATTCATTTTCTTCGCCAAAACTGAGGCAACGCAATATTTGGATAGTGTATTTAACCCATTGTGGAGCAAACTGCAAATTCCAACAAATTTTACATATAAATTTGCTCCCACGTCAACCTGAACATATATGTTACGAAGGTTGGAAAACATTTTGTTCCACAATTTTCCCAATGATCGCAAATTAAAATGATCTTTTGTTATCACGTGATGATTTTTTGCCTTTATATTCAAACCTGGAATATAAATTTCTGATGACGATACAATGAAATATTTTGTGTTCAACGTAGCAGCTGCCAGTTCTTCTAAATATAATCTTTTGTTTACAGGAAATTTATCCGAATTCATAACAAAAATTACGTAGTTGGGATTTTCTCGAGCGGTGACTAATCTAAAAAGGGGTTCCACTTGAAATTGTATCTGGAATAATACTTGCACAGAACAAGATCTGAACCTTGAAGATGCATAACCATTTATTTTATTTTTCGTTTTAAATATAGTATGGTTGTTGGACTGAAGTATTAGGGGTGAAAGTTGAACAGGTTTCATGGAAAGGTGTTTCAAAAGCTCCATATCCCCAAATTGTTTTGAGCTTTGTAATTCCAAGAAATTTCCCGTCAATTTTATTACACATCTTGTTTCTTGGAATGATTCAAAAAAATCGAAATGTGAATCGCCTTTTACTAGTATAAGCGCTAAAATATTTATAAACAGAAATAAACTTGTGATGCCGTTTGTGAAAAATTCATTCATTGCAATGTAAATATGCAAGAATGAAAGAATGCAACTATATGTTAAAGAATGTATATATGTTCAATGTAAAACGATCCTTCAGGAGAGATACTGAAAGCAACCAGAGGATCCAAATTGTTTTTTGTAAGAATGACTAACAATTCAAGATTGATTAAGCGTCATTTTCATATGATGCTTCCTTTATAGGCCTAGAACTACCTAAGGTTAGTTATATTTTTCTAATTCATATTCTTTTCACGAAAAAGCATTCAGTAGCAACTTAAAAATTGGTATTAATTTAATACATAAAAATATCTACTTGACTTCAAGGTTTATCTTTATTCGAAATACTTCTGCTTGATTGCTAAAAAAGTTGTAACAGTTGTTATCATTTATTCATTAAAAGAAATGTCCTTAAGGTTATCCTTGGCATACATGCTTAACAAAATAACTTATATTTTACTAGGTAATATTCTAAAGATGTTTTTTTCAGGTGAAAAGTAAGTCTAGTGTTTTCTAATTGAAAAGCTCTTATCTTAACAAGAGGAACTATTGAAAAATAATTTTATTCGCTAAAACCGTGTTCTATTTTTTATGTACTCAATGAATCCTTAATATATCTATATACCATTATTATTATTATTATATTCTTATTATATAATCTTTTTGCTTATGGTCCAGTTTAGTCCACAAACATTTCCATGTACACTTGGTGCATGAAATGTGTGTCGGAGAATCAGGGATTACATGCTTCTACAGGTAGTGTTTCAGGGGAATAACATAGCATTATTAACTCGGTGGCAGTGAATTAGAGATGCTTTATGCTCCTCTTTTCTACGTGTTACTTATCAATAAGGGCATTTCACCTCCTGCATTTCTCAGCGGTGAAATTCTCAAGTATCCCTTTTACATCAAGGTTTACAAAGATTTACAAAGAATTACTTTTATAAGAATAGCCGAGAATACATCTAGGTAAACTAAGAAACATATAATAACAAAGTAAACGTTTAGGATTACAAGAAACTCATAATTCTAATAATATTGGAATGCAAGAACGTTTCCAAAACTATATCGATAGTTAACAAGCATAATAGAATTCCTAAGAATGGAGCACTGTATAATGCAACAGTATTGTTTTCAGTTTTTTCAAATTTAGATGTATTCTACATTAACATTTTATAAAAAGTTTTGTAAAAATTTCTTTTTCGTGAAAGAATTAAAGTTCATTATTTTAAACGATATCGTTATGTATCTCACATATTATATGTAGGAGTAGTTCTTATATTTTTATACTTATTTACTCCCATTTTTATATTGCATTTTTACTTTTGCATACTCCCATTACGTACAACAAACCATATTTGCACTATAGTTTGTTGGAGCATACAAACAAGCGAATTTATTTCATCATAACCATATCTGTATTTTAAGTACTTCAATGCAAGCAGATATGAAAATTGGAGGACTCTTAATGCAAGAATATTCAAAGGAAGGACTTATTTTAGAAATAACGTCTTACATTATAAACGTGTCTTTATTACACTTGTCTTTACAGTTAATCTAATAATTGGTTTTGATTCCGATTTCTGTGCTTCACAAAAATTTAAGTTACAAAACTACTACTTATAAACGACAGAATTAGATTGAAATACATATTTACAAACTGCTATAACGCCTAAAGCAATGAAAATGACAATTGCAACACTGGAAACATAGAAAAAACAATCTATACTGAAAGAAAAGTATAAATCAATTCTATGCTTCAAACTTATTATTTGGTGAGTGCCGTTGAATTCTATTATCAACTTATCTAAGGAGTCTTCAAATTTAATTTTTAATGGTACATATTTTGTAGGGCTTTCTGTTCCATTTTCTTGTTTTGCAATTCCATCACTTTCTTCGGGTATAATATGTTGATGGCTTATATCTACATAGAATAGAAACAGTAATATTGTGATTACGTAAACTGTCTTCAATTTGGTCAGAGAGAAATATCTTGGAATTGCCATAATTGGTGTCATTTCTTGCGTTTTTCAGAACTGGCAATGCAATGCGTTTTCTATTTGCATGTGTCCCCAGCAAGCCAGTTATGGGTCCTACATTTTGATTATGTAATTAAACATTTTGTAAAGGGGAGTAAAAAATCAATTATGTGTACGATTTTTTATTTTTCAGAAATTATGTAATTTATAATACACCAGCAAATTGCCAAACCACTACAACATTCAACATCTTGTACTGACTTTTGAAAGATCTGTATTTGCTTTAGATAATATTTCAATTTTATAGTTTCACTTTTATTTATCTGCTAATAAGCTTTTAAATGTTTTCTAGTACTTTGAAAAGTGGTTGTAAGTTATTGTTGGATTATAATTTCATATTTTGTATTAAAAGAACAACAAATTTAAAAGTTTTGACTATTACAATGACTGGTAATAGAAAATTTTTTCTGCAATGCCCGTTTAATTCTATAATTATGTATAAACTTTCGATATTTCAGCCCTTAATTTCATATTACTCCAACTTACTTGTTTTCTTTTCAAACCAAGTTTGGGATTACATAAGTTTAATATGCAACCGAATTTCTTTAAGCAAAATATTGAGAATGTTAGTGTATTTTAGCAAACGTACGGCTTAGTGGTCACGACACGAGTACTTAAAAATGCACAATGTGGATTGAGACAAACCGAAGGCGCATATATGGCACAGCAATTTTAATCCACCCATCCTTCAATTAAAACATAGTACGCAAAAGTGCCACTTGTACTTCACTTGTCACTTTACAATGTTCGCAATCATGTCAATAATGAATTGATGAACTTTTATCTAATCATCTAAAAATTTCAGTTATATGAGGTTTATTTCAATCTAGCTTACTTTTTTAACATTATTACCCCATTTAAAATATGATATCAATGAAAAACCTAGATCAATTACATTAAGTGTAATATTTCCCTTTCTCCTTTCTGATTTGCATTCTGTTTCTTTCAGAAGGCTTTTGACTGAAAACTATGAAACCTTGTAACATTTAAACATAATTTATAAGATAATTATGCAACTTTCTGAAGGTCGATTCATAATGTTCGAAATGTAACATCAGATTAAACAGAGCGTTTTCTGAAAAAACAATTTGTAATCTAATGCGTACCGTCACGACACGATTCGAATACTATGTAATTACTAATTATCATACCACAAATTAAATCATACGCATAAATCATGTTGTATCCGGTTTTCAGTAATAAAAATAACATTGTTCGGATTACATAAATCTACATTAAGTTTGCATAGTAGGATGCATGGAAATATATTTTTTATTGCCACTTCAGCTTAAAATTTTGGTATTTGATTTTAATTTAAGTAATGTGATGAATTCAAAATCTATAATAATGCATGCATGAAGAAAATCCAAATATAATTTTAATCTTTCCATATTTTATGCACTTTTATTCACTTCGTCTACCTGATAGAGGAAATTAATTTAATGCTTCCCAAACACTACCCTGGTCCGGCAGATTTTCAAGTTAAATTATTACATTTACAATTACTTTATTACAAAGAAGTTTTTTTGGATGTTATCTCACTTATGTTCCATTGTTTGTAGTTTTTTCCAATGACAAAGAATATATGCTTTTGAATGACGTTTTTAGTATATGAACCTACAAAAAGTTGAAAATCATGAATGTTGAGTTGAGAGCCACGTCAATCTATATAGGTACGTGTAGTGTAACAGTGATCTGTGTAACAGTAATTGCTAATCTTAAAAGCCATGTACGGGGTTTGCGTATTGAACTGATTACGTACATATGCAAGGTGAACCTCTAACTTAACTAGGGAGCGTCCATAAATTACGAAGTCACTTTTTTGTCGATTTTGGGCCCCCACCCTCCCCTTTGAGGGCATTGAAGATAATTGATGTATACCCCCCTACCGTGCCTTCGAAGACCTATAGCCGTTTTTGTTCAGCAATAAAATTTTGCATTAAAATCATCAATGAACGTTATTGAATTTATTATATGAGGAAAACAAGCAAATTCATTTTGAGCGTAGAGATGCAACTCCGCGTTTTAGAGCAGGATTAATGATACGTTTGATAATTTTGTGTAAATAATAAATCCAATCGTCAGGAAACTCTTTTGCCAAATTTGATTTGAGCTGGTGAGCACTTTTTTAATTTGCATACTAAACGTAAGCTTGAAACATGTAACTCTAGTCCTGCGGTTTGTCTTATATATTATTTATTTGGTACTCTTAGCATGGAGTGCACATCATGCTAATCTCCTTTAAGAGGACACCCTTTTGAAATGCAAACAAGACAATAGAAGGGCCCGAAATAAATGCAAATGGCATCGATACGCATTTCTTAAACTTTATATTTGGATTGCGTAGACTAGTATTTTATTGTTTTGTTCTACAAAAATAGTTTGACGACCTCAGAAGTCAGACCTCTGACACCCCCACTCATTTTTGAAAAATTAGATGAGGCCATTTGGCTGACCCCCACCCCCCCTAAGGGTGACCACGTAATTTGTGGACGCTCCCCTACTGCAATTGTGACTGATGAGACGTTCAGAGCTCAAATTATTGAACTTAAAATTTATTTAATAAACACATATGCAGCAATTATCTTTAACGTTATCTCCATAGAGGCATAGGCCGAGTCCCAAAAGTAATGGACTAATTTCTCAATAAAAGTAGAATGTCCCAAAAAGATACCAACAATATAATAAGCCAAAAGGTGAAATTAAAGACGATAATTTTATTCCACCATAAAAATAATCAGTTTGCCATATACTAAAATCGTCAATTAACCATAAAACGAAGTTAATCATTACAATATTATTTTACCATATAAATATTATTATCAAAATAACATTATTTTACCATATAAATATTATTATCAAAATAACATTATTTTACCATATAAATATTATTATCAAAATAATATTATTTTACCATATAAATATTATTATCAAAATAACATTATTTTACCATATAAATATTATTATCAAAATTACATTATTTTACCATATAAATATTATTATCAAAATTACATTATTTTACCATATAAATATTATTATCAAAATAACATTATTTTACCATATAAATATTATTATCAAAATAACATTATTTTACCATATAAATATTATTATCAAAATAACATTATTTTACCATATAAATATTATTATCAAAATAACATTATTTTACCATATAAATATTATTATCAAAATAACATTATTTTACCATATAAATATTATTATCAAAATAACATTATTTTACCATATAAATATTATTATCAAAATAACATTATTTTACCATATAAATATTATTATCAAAATAACATTATTTTACCATATAAATATTATTATCAAAATAACATTATTTTACCACATAAATATTATTATCAAAATAACATTATTTTACCATATAAATATTATCAAAATAACATTATTTTACCATATAAATATTATTATCAAAATAACATTATTTTACCATATAAATATTATTATCAAAATAACATTATTTTACCATATAAATATTATTATCAAAATAACATTATTTTACCATATAAATATTATTATCAAAATAACATTATTTTACCATATAAATATTATTATCAAAATAACATTATTTTACCATATAAATATTATTATCAAAATAACATTATTTTACCATATACTCAATACAATAATAATCATTTTGCCATTAATACTCCTAAAACTTTTTTCATAAATTAAGTTACTTTTACCATATTATCAATCCGTTTACCACATTTTAGGGGCTTTGGCATAATAATATGGTAAAAGCAATTTGATTTATGGGAAAAGCATTGCTGGTTATGGCAAAATGATTATTGTATTGAGGGGCGATTATATAGTAAAATAATAGGCTGCTATTTAATGGACCATAAAAATAAATACCATAAACAAAAATCGTCAATGTACCCTAATTATAATCAGTTTATCATAAAAATATTATTTTCCCACATAAATTGTCAATCATTACATTCGAAATGCCATAAGTAATATATATTAATAATATGATAAAAGAAATTTACTTAGTGGACAAGGCAATATTTTTTATGGTAAAATGATTATTTATATGGTAAAACGATTTATATGGTGAAATAATATATTTATGAGAAACTGATTATTATTACGGTAAATTTACGATTTTTGTTTATGGCAAACTGATTACTTTTATGGTGAAATAATATACTTTCCAAAAATATTATTATGATATACTGATTATTTTTAGAATACATTTAACGGGTACTTAAAATAATTTAAACTCCCTAAATTATTTTAAAATGCCCCTAACTTAAATTAATTTGTCAATCTTTAAGGTGTCCCTAAGAATCATGAATAGTTCCCTAAAAAATAATTTTAAAATCTCCATTTTCAATGAAATTATCCATATATGTTCATGTTCAAAATACATATGCTTATTAATTTTTAAGAAGTTATAAGATATAAATATAACTTTTTATTGTCTCAGGTACTATACTAGTTAATGTCACTGCACAAATTTGTTGTATAGTATCCAATCAATTACTACTCATAGCTCAATGAGTGCTTTGGTAGCACCATACGGTCGCCCCCTTTTTTGCAGTAAGCGGTAAGCTTTGGTAGCTGGAAAAAAATGAAGTAATTTGTGCCTTGTGCATGGAAGCAATGTACAAATTACAACAACAGCAACAAACTGCATGCTTTTTTGAATACCTCTGGAGAAATGCAAAGTTGAATCTGCCTAAGTTAGCTTTTTCTTCAGTAGTGTTACTCTTCACTAAAGTCCAGTCAAGTCATTTTTGAACTGCTGTAGTTGTATTGTAAGTGTCCTTGACATTTGCCGAATAGGAGGCATCCGATTCCGTGCTGGAACTGTAAATTAATTGAGAAGCCATCAAACTGACAACTAAGCAATACTGTGCAAGCGGAGGTGATTGATTTGGAACTAGTTTGATGGAAAGAATGACCTGTTTTGGGTTTTACTCAGTCACGTACTGAGTATCGAGTACCAGTATTACGTGAGTATAATATTATCTACAACATACATTATTAAATGTTCTACCCAATTTTTAGAATAAACAGTACTATAATCTGTTTATACATTTCTTTGATAAAGAAATCTAATGCCCTTTCTAATGCTCAATGCCTAAGACGATAACCGTACCGCCCTACCGCAGTCTTCTTCGTCATGATACCTGGTCCATGATGCAAAGAACTTAAATATTATCAGTACTTAAGATAATAACCAATTGCAGATGTACTTTATAAGTTCTTAAACATTAAGAAACACAAGTATTTTCAGTATATACATGTAAGGATAATTTCAGTGAAAACAGGGACATTTTAGATTATTTTTTCGAGAACTATTCCTAGAGACACCTTAAAAATTGAACCATTAAATTATTTTTAGGGACATTATAAAACATTTTAGGGACCACTTAATAGGCATCCATTATTTCTATGGTAATTTTACGATTTTCACTTAAGGTAACTGAGTATTTTTATGGCCACTTAAATATGTAAACCTATTGATTAATAGGAAACCGGTGCGGTAGAATTAAAAGAATTGCAATTGGTAGAGCTAATGCAATTACCCCTCAATGACACTTGATTTCAGCCGTGTAGATTCCTTTCAGTTCTGATACAGTCTCCTTTGACTCCGCTATGTTGTGTACAGTTGACTGAGAAAGTGATGAAACTGTAAATGGCTCTCCAATCTAATCGTGGTACTATAATCAATATAAAACTCGATTAATAAATAGATGAATTAAAAAAATTGTGATTTCATCCAATATTTCCTGCATTTCTAAAAAATTTGCCCTTTCCTTATTCTCATAAATAAATTCTGAGTAACGTTTCTTTTAATCCTTTTAAATGTATTTTTAAAGTTTTTATTATTTCGCTGAAACTACAATAAAAGTTTTACAAGTATTTTGTGCATAAAAACTGACAGTGATGTTTGTCTATTTTTTATTGGTTCCAAACAGGATATCGCATAGCTTTTTTAGGAAAACCGATATAGAAATGCATTTTTCAAATAAATATAGTCTCCTTTTTCGAATATTACTAAATTAATAGTTTTACGGCGTACATTCAAAAACTACGAAGTAATTTCCAACACTAAGGGGTATACTACATTATAGAGGAGTTCCTTCGAATATTACCAAGTAAATTGGATTACTCAGAGCTAGATTCCAAAACTATGTACATGAAAACTTTGCTTACTTCTGGGAAAGTCCTGTTATCTCGTGGATCCTATTAGAACTGTTGTGTAGCAATCTTTTAGTCTGTTACAGAAACTTCGAACTGTCCGTATCTGTAACAACAACTTCGAACTGTTCGTTAAAATTAAACAGTGTGTCGCATGTGTACCAAACTTCTAAGTACTTCTAGTAAAAATAATTACAAGTTGACAGGCGGACAATGTAAAAGTATTTATTAATTACTTTTCGGATACATGATGCATAAATTCACTTAAAATGTGTTTTATTTTGGATTAATTAGTAAAATTATTAAATTTAAATATGTAACACACAGTGGGGGTAGAGAGACAAACATAACTAGAGAGATATTACATGAAATGACATTATTCTCAAGACTTTAATGGTCCAAAGGGTCTTTTTCTAGTATTTCAGGGGAATAGCATAGCAGTACTAACTTGGTAGCAGTGAATTTCCAATTAGAGATGCTTTATGCTTTTCTTTTCTAGGTGTTACTTATAAATAAGGTCATTTCAACTGTTTCACATTTCACAGCCGTGAAATTTTCCCGTATCCCTTTTACATCAGGAAAGGTAATTTTACGACTTACAATCTATACTATTATAGATTTACAAAGAATTACTTTTATAAGAGTAGTCGAGAATACATTTAGGGACACTAAGAAACATAATAACAAAATAAACATTAGGATTACAAGAAACTCATTATTCTAATAATATTATTGGAATGTAAGAACGGTGATTTTGCCAAAACTATATCGATAATAGTTAACAAACATAATAGAATTCCCAAGAATGGAGCACTGTAAAATTCAATAGCATTGTTTTCAGTTTTTTCAAATTTAGATCTATTCTACATTACCATTTTATAAAAAGTTATGTAAAAATTTCTTTTTCGTGAAACAATTATAGTTCATTATTTTAAACGATATCGTTACGTTAAGTAACGTTATGTATCTTACATATTATATATAGGAGTTGTTCTTAATGTATCGAGGTTTTTACTATGCAATGGTGAAAATACTTTGGTATTTACTCCCATTTTTACATTGCATTTTTACATTTACATACTCCCATTACATACAACAAACAACATTTGCACTATGGTTTGTTGGAACATACAAAGAAAGAGAATTTATTTCATTATAACCATATCTGTATTTTAAGTACTGCAAAAGAAATCTTTCAATGCAAGCAGATATGAAAACTGAAGGACTCTGAATGCAAGAATATTCAAAAGGAGGATTTATTTTAGAAATGAAGTCTTGCATACATTGTACATTATAAAATTGTCTTTATTACACTTGTCTATTTATAGTTAATCTAATAATTAGTTTTGATTCCGATTTCTGTACTCCACAAAAATTTAAGTATTAAGTTTCAAAACTACTACTTATAAACGACAGAATTGGATTGAAATACATATTTACAAACTGCTATAACGCCGAAAGCAATGGAAATGACAATTGCAACACTGGAAACGTAGAAGAAACAATCCACACTGAAAGGAAAGGATAAAGCAATTGTATGCTTAATATTTATTGCTTGGTGAGTGCCGTTGAATTCTATTATCAACTTATCTAGCGAGTCTTCAAATTTTATTTTTAATGGTACATATTTTGTAGGATTTTCTGTTCCATTTTCTTGTTTTGGAATTGCATCACTTTCATCGGGTATAATATGTTGATAGCTTATATCCACATAGAAAAGAAACAGTATTATTGTGATTACGTAAACTGTCTTCAATTTGGTCAGAGAGGAACATCTTGGAATTGTCGTTGGCGTCATTTCTTGAGTTTTTTAGAACTAGTAATTAAATGCGTTTTCTATTTGCGGTTCCAGCAAGCCAGTTATTGGGTCCTACATTTTGATACAAAGAGAGTAAAAAATTAATTACTATGTGCCCGATTTTTTATTTTTCAGAAATTATGTAATTTATAATACACCAGCAAATCGCCAAATTACTACAACATTCAACTTCTTGTACTGACTTTTGAAGGATCTGTTATAATAATGTTCCTTTAGATAATATTTCAATTTTATTGTTTCACTTTTATTTATCTGCTAATAAAACTTTTAAATGTTTTATAGTACTTTGAAAAGTGGTTGTAAGTTATTGTTGGATTATAATTTCATATTTTGTATTAAAAGAACAACAAATTTAAGAGTTTTGACTATTACAAATTACAATGGACTCGGACTGGTAATAGAAAATGTTTCCTGCAATGCCTGTTTAATTCAATAATTATGTATAAACTTTCGATATTTCAGGCCTTAATTTCATATTACACCAACTTACTTGTTTTCTTTTCAAACCAAGTTTGGGATTACATTAGTTTAATATGCAGCCGAATTTTTTGTAAGCAAAATATTGAGAATATTAATAATGCATGCTTGAAGAAAATGTAAATGTAGTTTTAGTCTGCCCATATTTTTGCACTTTTATTCACTTCGTCTACTTGAAAGATGAAATTAGTGTAATTCCAATCCCAAACACTACCCTGGCCCGGCAGATTTCAAGTTAAATTTTGGCGTTTTATTTAGAAAGAGCTTGGTCTCGATGCAAGGGCGTATTTAGAGGGGGGGCACGTGCCCCCGTGCCCCCCCTAAATCCGAGAAAATATAGAATTTTTTTCAGAAAAAGGCGTACAATTGTAAAAATTCTTTGCGCTCCGCGCAAATAAATATCATTTATACCTAAATTTAACTGGAGAATGCAAAATTTCTTGCATTTCGGACAAAAAATTATGTTTGAAAAATATCATTCAAATTTTTTTTTTGAAATTTCGGCAATGTGTATTATGTTTGAGCACGTATAGCTTAAATTAGCAAAATTTCTCGCGCTCCGAGCGAAAATGAGATAAAGTTTTGGCAATATTATTTGATGTGCCCCCCCTTGATCAAATTCCTGGATACGCCCTTGTCTCGATGTAATCTCTCTTCTGTTTCATTGTTTGTAGTTTACAATGACAAAGAATATGCACTGGAATGACGGTTTTCGTATATGAACCTACAAAAGGTTAAAAATCATGAAGGTTGAGAGCCACATCAATATATACACGTGTAGTTAACAATGCTCTGTAGTAATGACTAATCTTAAAAGCAATGCACTGGGTGTTGAACTGATTACATACATAGGCACTGCAAACACCTAACTTAACTACTGCAATTGTGACTGATGAGATGTACAGAGGTCAAATTATTTAACTTAAATAAACACACATGCAGCAATTATCTTTAACTGTATCCCCATAGAGGTATGTTACACGAAGCCGTTCGCCCATAAGTAAAAGGATTAATTTATCATTAAAAATAGAATGTCCCAAAAAGATACCAGCAATATAAAAGCCAAAAGATGAAATTAAAGGCGATAATTTTATTCCACCGTAAAAATAATCAGTTTGCCATATACTAAAATAGTTAATTAACCGTAAAACGAAGTTTATCATTACAATATTATTTTACCATATAAATATTATTATCATAATAGCAATAACATTATTTTACCATATGCTCAATACAATTACAATAATAATCATTTTGCCATTAATAATCGTAAACCTTGTTTCATAAATTAAGTTACTTTTACCATAGTATCAATCCGTTTACCACATTTTTAGGGGCTTTGGCATAATAATATGGTAAAAGCAATTTAAACTAATTTCGTCAAGCAACCATTAAACTAATCAGTTTATCATAATGATATTATTTTATCACATAAATCGTCAGTCAATACAATAATAATCATTTTGCCATAACTAATATTGTTTTTCCGTAAATTGAGTTGTTTTTACCATATTATCAATCCGTTTACCATATTTTTTATGTGCTTTGGATTATACTATGGCAAAAGCAACCTAATTTATGGAAAAACAACATTAGTTATGACAAAATGATTACAATTGTAATTGAGTGACGATTTAATGATAAAATAATATTACCTATTATGATAAGCTATGATTATTTTTATGGTAATTTTACGATTTTCGCTTATGGTAAACTGAGTATTTTTATGGCCAACTAATTATAATCCAATTGATTTGTTTGAAAACGGTAGAATTAAAAGAATTGCAATTGGTGGAACTAATGAAATCACCCTCAATGAAACTTGAGTTAATTAAGTCTTATGTATAATCCCTTAAGCAGATGAAGACTTCTTTGATGCCGTTATGTTGCGCACAGTTGATTTAGAAAATGCTGAAATTGTAAATGGCTCTCATCCAGTCTAATTGTGAATAATATAATCAATTAATATTCGATTAATAAACAGATGAATTGAAAAATATACTATGAATTCAGGAAACATTCCCTGCATGTCTAAATACATTTGCCCTCTCTGTATTCTAATTGATAAATTTTGAATAACGTTTCTTCTAATTCCTTTAAATGTATTTTTAAAGTGATTATTATTTCTCTGAAACCACAATAAAAGTTTTATAGGCAGTAAAATAATAAGTAATAAACAAAGTAGTAAATAGTAAATAGGTAGTAAATAAAAGTTTTTGCATAAAAACTGACAGTGACGATGAGTCTATTTTTAATTACCCAATTTAGCAATGGGTTCTATTCAAGAAATAAAAAGCTTTTGGTAAACCGACATAGCAATGCGTTTTTCAACATGTTTTCCTTTTTCAGTTAATTACTAAATAAATAGTTTTACGAAGTAAATTTCAACTATACGAGTTACATTCGAAAACTATGATATAATTTATAATATTACGGGGAAAATTACATTACAGAGGAGTTGATTCGAATACCATCAAGTAAATTAGATTACTCAGAGCTAGATTCCAATACTACATAGGAAAAAACTTTGCTTACTTCTGGGAAAGTCCGGTTATCGCGTGGATCCAATTACCGCTGTTGCGAGGCAACCTTTTAGTCTGTAATAGAAACTTCGAACTGTAAACATGTGTAATAAGAACGTCGAACCGTTCGTTAAATTTAAATGTATGTCACTAAACTCAAAGCAATATTATATTTCAAACCAAACATTATTAGTAATCGCCAAATAAACATCTTTTATCGCGACGTAAATAGCACACATCAAATTCACAGATAATAATCCAGATTATAATTTACGCAAAGGGTAAAACCAGTAGTAAATACCGTAAAATAGGGCACAGAAGTCAGTGTCAATTATTTCCCAAACAACCAAATCTGCAAAATAGTATATGGTAATTGACATTCCATTGGTGCATTATTTGCAGCGCAAAGAATTATTAGTCATTAAGTCATTTAAGAAATATGGAATGTCGATGTATTAATTTAATTGTTTTCTAAAAGTTGTACTACAAATTACTTGGAATCCCACTTTCCTAAAAGTCAAATTACATTTGATAAATAACTAATAACTTTTGTCTCCATTTAATCTACGGCACAATGAAAATGAAATGCCAAAGGCCTTCGTTCCTTTTCATGCCTTAATTGTCAATAATGTTGTTTCTTCCAAATGTTTTGCTATATACTTTATCAAGCTTCAGTTGTGTCTTGATGTTCACCATTTATCTCTCCAAAATTGCGACCACACTGAGATCCGATGGTACGACAATTGCATAAGGAAAGAAATCACTATCAATGCAAATATGAGATTTCTCATACAGATGTCAAATTATTGAACTTAATCAACCCACATGCAGCAATTATCTTAAAAGTTATCCCCATGGAGGTATGGTACGAAGCCGTTCGCACTAAAAGTAATAGGACCAATTTCTAACTAAAACAGGAATGTCCTAAAAAGATACCATCAATATTAGAAGCCAAAATTTGATATTAAATAGGCAAAAGGATTCCAAATTGCTTGCCCACCCCTCCCTGCCTAATCGTATTATAGCGTAACTAACATTAAAATTTGTATCTGTGTAAGAATCGCATTGTGCGTTGCAAGTCATTTGATCGGGAATTGTGAATTTAAACAGAGCAGTATGAGAAATGAGTACGATTAAGATTACAAGAGCGTACATTCAAACGCACTTGCAAATTTTGTGGATTAAAGCTAACACAGGTTATCATATTACTACTTTTTATGATAAGAAATGCAATACTTCAATTCTGGGAATAACTAATTGCGTATAATCTGATTAGTTGGAACGATTCGTATAATGAATACTCATCTTATGAAGTGATAAAATTGAAATGCATATTGCAAGATGTAGTGTTTCATACACTAAACATTTCAGGAATTTTCTGATTACAGTAAAACAATATGTTAATAAACGAATTTAATAGTGAGTATAACCTTAAAATGCTCATTAACGTCGATTTTTAAGGGTTTATCAAAAGCAGATGGTTCAGAACTTTCGAAGTGTTTGTGCTAAGCATATTGAGTACTAACGACTTATGATAAAATGAGAATTTTGTTAACCTTTACAATTTTATTTTTACTAGGAGCTGAATATGCAATAGTTAACAGCCAGCATTGTGATAAGGCAAGAGACGGAAGATACCGTGGATTCTGCAGAGGTAAAATTTTTTATATAAACATAATTAAAATTTTATTTTTAATTCAAGTTTGCAAGTGTTTCTAAAGGTTGGATGTTTAAATTTTATATTTACCTTAAATTAATCACAATATACTAATAGCTGTTGTATGTGAGTTACAGATTACTTATATTATTTGCCTTAATGTAGAATACCTTAATGAGACCTACCTTCCATGTATCTGTAGTATAGACATTTTGCTTTACACAGATTACTGTTATCATTATGAGCGTCCTTCTACATCCCCAAACTGGGCCTGCCCTGGAAGACAGCAATGCTGCATTACAAAATAATTTGCCTTTGTCCTAAATTGTCAATTATACCAGTAGTGGCATTAAATTTAAAGCTATTAAATTTGTTTTGCAATACTATGTTAGCCATGCAAATATGGTGCTTAAAATTCCACCTTAATAGTAGAAAAGCGATAATTTTATTCTACCATAAAAATAATCAGTTCACCATACTAATATTATTTGGATGTTAATTCAGTCGTAGTGTAAAAAAGGAATTTTTATAGAGGTATATTATTTGAATGATTTTCTAGAGTAATGAATTTGTAGTAATTTTGTGGTGTAAATGGAAAAATTTTGAATAAAAGTAAAAATAAAGTAAATAGATTTAAGTAGCAAAGTATATCGAAAAAGGTAAGTTTTGGATGTAATTAAAATTTATAAGGCATTAAAAAGCGGTATTTAGGACCGCTTTTTCATTGTTTACATTTAGTGGTTGTGTGCTGGCATTTTTCGAATAAGTCAAGCGTACTATACATCATGCAGTTATTATTCGTCGATTGTATGTATCACCGTTTGGATATTATCATATGCATTATTTATTTACGTATCATAGTTTTGTTCCCTGGCGTTTTGAATTTGTAGTATGCAAATAACACATAAATCTATACCTGTACTACAATTACCCTTAATGCATGCAAATGTGCTGGTTGAAATATTAGCTTCCAGTGCCGGAGTATCGAAATTGCTACCCATTTTGATATTGCGGCCAAATATAGTATTTGAAATAATAGTTTGTTATTTCGAATTGCAAGATATCTCATTACTGCCATGCAATTAATTTCAGGTGAAATATTTTTGACACCCAACTAGTAGTAAGAATGTTTTTTATAAAATGCCCTTTTCAAGTGACTTTATGAAAGCGATGATAATCTGTAAAGAAATTAATGTTAATTGTTCACGATTATCACAACTATAGACACACTCATTGTTAGCAAATACTTGTTTAACCCAAGAATTACTTCAAAATGTACTGAATGTTTCCTAGTCCGTTGTTTTTTTTATAAAACCTGTCGGCAATTTTAGTATACATTTTGGATTTCCTTCAATCCTTACTGCATCGCTTACACAAGTCCAAAAAATTTCGTAAACTAATAAAAACGTTTGCCATTAATCGTTTTTCTATTTGTAGGTAAAAGTATAATTTTTAGCATTTGAAATTTTTATTGAATTTAATTTTTCATTATATATTTAAGAAGACTGCATTTGATTGAGAAGGTTTAATATGTAAATTAAGGTTTACGTTCTTTAAATTATTTATTTTAGACACTCGGAACTTTTAAAACGTATAAATGTGGACGCTTTTTAATAATATCGTTTTACAGCATATTTACGCATCAAATGCTACATATTTTCATTTTTATTGATGTTCTTTGCTGTACATTAGCAGTTTGAAATCACATTCATGATGTTCACCGCCAATGTATTGCCTACTTAAAATTGTGAGTATAAAATAGGATCCATGAAATAAATGTTAAAATTTGTGAGAGGTCAATATTTACTGTAAGATTTTTTATTGTGCATTCTTAACCTAGACAGTGGTACGTACCACTGGCATACATGATTTTTTACACGTTTTTGCAGATGCCCATTTATATCACGTAAAACTTAGTAAACAGGATATCATTTATTATTAAAGTGTAAATAGGAGTATAGGAGACACGTATGTAGTGAATTGTAGTTCAAAACAAATGAATTTGTATTTGGTGAAGGTAGGTATTAATCTAATTCCTACCTTCCACAAACAAAACTGTAACTTCACATTAGATAGAACTTCATAATACCACAGTATTTTCGCAATAATGGAAAAAGGCGGATGCCAGACATATAATCTGCAATCTGCACTAGACCTATAGAACATGAATTTCTGTTATATATATTGTTTGCAAGAGTTGGTACAATGTATTTTCCTTCATTTTGATATGAGTACAGACATAGTAACGACGTTTTCTTCC
Organism: Yoshiicerus persimilis; assembly: GCA_020352615.2. NCBI lineage: Eukaryota > Metazoa > Arthropoda > Collembola > Entomobryomorpha > Tomoceridae > Yoshiicerus > Yoshiicerus persimilis. The sequence continues at coordinate 69,161,621 of CM036940.2, read as the reverse complement.
GTTTTATTTTTTTTAATATCATATCTTTCGCCGGATATCCAAATAAACGAGTCGATCAACAAAAAGAGCATCAAACTATTCAAGATATTCGTTGATTACGGCATTCTGTTCGGTGCATTCCCATTCCGGGTCTACATTTCAAATGAAAAAGGATCAAGAACGGTTGTAAAAGTTGAGAATACTTTACGCTCTCGAATTGCGTTTGTGGGATTATTTTCATACGTGTCCTACTTGGGAATCAGATTAATCAGTGCAGCATGGATACCTGGATTTGGGAAAACAATCGGATATTTTAGTTGCTTAATTTTCTTCCTTCCTTTTTTTATAATGCTGGTTGCTTCATGGATATTCCTATACAGATCTGATGATATTGCCAACCTGATATCCTGTACTCTGTCCCATATCGAAGAATTCGACGGTAATTTTTAAACTCAATTTAATTAAAGAATTATTAGAAGTACAATTCATTATATAGTAAAATACGCTTGGATATTATTTAACATTTCTTGGTTCCATGAATACAGAAGAGAAGTTGAAATTGCCGCCGCAACTTACGAAACATTACGAAAAACAAAAACGAAGCACACACTTGAAAATCATTTGTGTTGGATATGGCTTCGTTTTCATGGCCTATATCTTTGCTTTCGCGGCATTCCGTAGACCAACTCGAGAAGCGTTTTTGTCATCGATTTTACTTCCGTCATCATCGCACCCTCTTTTTCTAATAGCCCGCTTCCTTTGTTTCTTTCACCAATTCTGGATGTTTATTCTAATTACATCCATAAGTTCAGTCGCTTTCCTGATTTGCATGTACTACTGCACATGGATCAAAACAATTGCTGTTTCTTTGAGGTTAGTAAATTACTAAAGCAAATCTCAAAAAATTTACTGTCCAAAATTATCATTATTTGTAATTTTGATTTTAGATTAAGCAATCGGGAAAAGAAAAACATTAATGTCGTTTCTGTGGAAAGTTTGATTGCAGGCTACCGTTGTCTACAAATAATCGACCAAAGGTTTAATGAAGAGTGCTCTTTCATCAATTTTGTTATACATATGGTTGCGTCAAGAAGCTGTCTTGCATGCAACTACCTTTTATTTAAGTTTCACAAGGAAATGGTCTTTCGGGTTATATTGGTTTATTCTTTATTTTCTATAAACGCAATGGTCATGTGGTTCATATGCCTTTTGCTGTATACTGATATCCATAAGGTCACAAAGGGTGCCATCAAGTCATGGATGCATTATAAGCGGGACAGAAGTTTAAAAGGAATTCAGTTCAATCAATTTCGAAAGTCCTGCAGACCTGCAAAGGTTAATTTAGGGTCGTTTCGAGCTGTGTGCAGTAAGAAATTTGCAGCTTCTTTTTTGATAACTATTGCAAGAAATACTTTTAAAATGTTAATGACGTTTTAGGAAGTAGACTTAGTATCTATGTTTATAGGTATATCCCAAGAAATTGTTATCTACATTGCACTAACATTGGTTAAATAGTTCACTTGTTAATTTAAGTATTTCTTTTATTAAAAAAGACATTGTAATTCATTAACGAAGTATAAAAGTACAAGGTATTATCATATCATAAATTCTCTGTCTACATTTATATTTCAGGTTTATTATGTATTTTTCAGTTGTGCAATAATGTAATCTACCCAGGCTCATTACTATTTTGTCGACTCATTTAATTAAAAACCTTATGGCAGTTACACGAACTAGAACTTCTAGGCTAGAAGATAAGAGATGTAGAGGGTAAAGAAAATTAATAATTTTCATGGCCAACAATATAGGATATCTAATGTGTCATTATTATATATCTACAAGTTCTGTAAACTAGTAACATTGAAGTGTCTTTGCACAAATTTTAGATTTGAAGTCTACTATTAAATCATTATTTGACGAGCAGAAATCACTTCGGGAAACACCTTAAACTTGTTTCAAAGAACACAATAAAAGTAAAAAGTCGAAATAAGTGTTCCGTAATTTAAGAATTTAATCATGAAGCATAATGGCATGAAAATACGGTATAGATGGCTACCAATAATCTATTATTATGGACCCAAATTTTCGGTAAATATATACCTATATACATGCCATTATAAATTTGCGGTGAGTTACCAGAATAACTTAAGGGACAGTGCTAACCCGGCATTCCCTTTTACATAGGAAAGACAATTTAAATTGGAAAGAATAAGGTTAAATTACTATATTATATGTAAGTATTTAGGGTAACAAAGTAAATTCAAAATGAATTGTGGCAATAATAACTTTTGTGAAATTCACATTACGATTCTTCAGATTAAAAAAAACATTGATTCCAGAATTGGAGTGTCGGGTTTGAACTGATCCTTATAGTAATCATAAATGGCGGTAATTAGTACACACTTAATTTGAACCACATAAAATGTCTCATAACAACCCAATATTTTTTGTGAATCTAAAAGCTTTCCAATTGGGCGAGGTCAAATTTAATACTGACGACAATGTTTGATATTTTCGTTTGAAATATTTAGTAGACAGTGACATCCCAACACTTGTAATTATAAATAATGAATTTTTAAACCGCGAAATTTACTATCACAAACCACTAATAGTATATTATTATCTATAAGTAGTTGTGAGTAGGACTAGCAGAATTTTTACTAGCTAGCTGGGAGACTTGAATATTTGTCGCTTACATTTTTAAATTTGAAATAATTACATGGGCACAATATGCAGCGAAGTTTATGTAAGTATGGATAATAAAATTGCTTTTAAATTATTTTTTGTACATATTCTTGTTTCTTTAAGGTGACCGAAGTCTAAAGCAGTCAAAGTAATACAGTAATCGTAAAATCCAGTATATAACAGGAGAAAGGATGTAACATATATTAGTTAAAATTGAGTCAACGGTCATTTAGCAATTTTACACTACGCAATTGACAAATACTAACGCTCATGAGATAAATCGACCTGATTACTTAACACCATTAAAATGCCCAATGTTTTTTAATAGTTTCGGTATTTTGTTTTCTAAAATCGGAACACGATGCAAGCTTTAAGAATATGAATTGCTGTCGCACTTAGGAGAATAAAATTGCAAATAATGATCGCAAGAGTTGGATATTTCCCATTTACTTAAATAAGGGTGCTGACGCCGTAAGCAGGCCCATTTCTTTGGTCCTTACTTCAGTATTATATTTAAGCATGAATATTTTGTATGCATAACAAAACCGAAACGTCAGTCAACAAAAAGAGTATCAAACTATTTAAGATATTCGTTGACTATGGTGTTTTCTTCGGTGCATTCCCATTCCGGGTCTGCATTTCAAATAAAAAAGGATCCAGGCCTGTTGTAAAAGTTGGAAATGCTTTACGCTCTAGAATTGCGTTTGTGGGATTACTTTCATATGTGTCCTTCTTGGGAATCAGTTATGTGTACATTTTAATGATGCACTTTGTTTATAGCTGCCTAATATTTTCAACTTTAAGAATGCTGATAGGGAAATCTGTTCAAATATTTCAATTTTACGTGTACTAAGACTGCATTTCTCAAACTGATTTCACTGTTGTTGTTTCGGATCTTTTAAAATAAACCTAATATTTCATATTTTATTGTATCGTTTATTGTTTTGGGAGTCTTTGCAATTAATACCTACACCTAACTCACTACCCAATGATTTAACTATTTTGTTATGAACACAATACTTAAATCCTAGAAATAGTTTTTTCGTTGTCTTCCTTTGCGACTTATCCTGTGGTATTATTGACAAGTCACCTATCTTAACCTATTGTTAGGCTGTGCCCTTCCAAGCTGCCAATTGTGCTCAAAACTAAATGGTAATAGCATATAAATAGTAGTATTTTGGATTTGAATTACTTTAAAGTTAGGGTTAAAAAGATACAGGAGACCGGGGAAATAATATAATCACCATGGATAATATGATAGAACAAGTCGCAGAAAGAACTTTTTTATTTTTTCAACTTTGGGCCATAATAGTTTACTTAAATATACGGAATGGACGAAATCTGTCTTTATTCTTCAGAAGTGCACTTTGCTTGTTATTTTCGAATACAACACTCAGATGCGACACAATATGCCACTATTTCTTTTGAATTTAGTATCAACGCTTTGAGAAAAACTATTTTTTATTATGCAATGTGTTAGGAAAATAAACAAGGGTAAGCGTACATTTGTCTACACTTAAACGCCGTTCTCACAGCCTTTTTATGTTTTATGCCCTACACGATTTAAGAGTAGTAAGTTTCTCTTTTGTCAGCAATTTTTACAGGGAAATTAGTCATTCCGAATTTGGTATCCATGTATAACCGTAAACCTTTTGCAATTACCAATGTTATAACAAAGATTGATAGGCCAAATAAATTGCAAAATGTTTTAAAAAGTTAATTTTATAGTTCAGAAATAATTTTGTTAGGTCGCGCTAGTATATACGGATTTAACTTATGACATTGTAATATTATCAGTTTAAAATATACTCTACCATATATGTCTACTAAAGAAGGGCAAGATACAAAGAAAAAAGGCGCAAATGTCTTGCAGTAACTACAGGGATTTAAAAATGACGCATTAGTGATGTAAAAAATTACTAGTGTATTATACATGTACAGATGTGAGTATTACCGATGAATAAAAGAAATTGTTACTCTTTTGTGAGAAGTCAATATTTATCACAGACTACGATGTAATGGATCGACTTTGGCGGTACAACAATGCAGAAACGTTGGGACTACATTAATTATAAATGAATTTTTAAAACGGCAATTTACAAGGACTCCAACCACTAATATATCATTATCTTTCAGCAGTTATGAGTATATATGAAGGACTAGGAGAAAAACTTTACGAATTGTGAGACTTGAATATTTGTTGTTTACAATTTTTTTAAATTAGAATAATAGGAAATAATAGTTTATGTAAGTACAAATATAACTGAATTTTGTAAAATTATTTTCTGTACATGTATGTCTATTCGTTTCTTTAAGATGGTATCAAGTCTAAAGCAGTCCAAGTAATCCAGTGATCGTAAAATCCAGTGAACAACACGATAAAGGATATAGCATATTATTTAAATGTTCAAGTTGAGTAAACAGTCATTTAGCAAATAATACAGAATTGAAAAATACACGTTCAGCAGATAAATGGGCCTGATTATTACCACTGCTTACTATACCATTTAAACATCAAATGTCCTTTTATTGCTGGGGTATTCTATTTTCACGTTAATGTTTCTATCAAACCGTAACTTTTAGAAACCTAACATTTTCTAATGCCAGAGTGCTTTGAAATAACTGAAAAAGGCGGATACCAAATATAATAGGTACAATATTTACAAAATATGAATTGTTGTCGCACTTAGCCGAATAAAATTGCAAATACTGTTTGCCAGAGTTTGATATTTTCCTTTCACTTAGATAAGGGTGCTACTTCCGTTAACAGGAACATTTACTTAGAACTTACTTCAGTTTTATTTTTTTGCCATGAATAACAAAATCGAAACGTCAGTCAACAAAAAGAGCATCAAACTATTTAAGATATTCGTTGACTATGGCTATATGTTCGGTGCATTCCCATTCCGGGTCTACATTTCAAATGAAAGAGCATCAAGAACTGTTGTAAAAGTTGGAAATACTTTACGCTCTCGAATCGCGTTTGTGGGATTACTCTCATATGTGTCCTACTTGGGAATCAGATTACTCAGTGCAGCATGGATACCTGGATTTGGGACGACAATCGGATATTTTAGTTGTTTAATTTTCTGTCTTCCTTTTTTTATAATTTTGTTATTTTCATGGAAATTCTTGAACAGATCTGATGATATTGCCAACATGATGTCCAGTATTCTGTCGCATATCGAATCATTCGACGGTAATTTTTAAATGCAACTTTAAAAAACATTTTACCGACAATTCATTATATTAGTAATACTATATTCTAAGCCGTAAATAAGTATACAAAATAACAATATGTTAAGGAATTGCAAGAATAAATATTCATTGAATTATTTTAGTTTTGTTGTTATTACATAGATATTACTAAATTTTTTGTTCTACGATTGCAGAAATGAAATCGCAATTTCCGCCGCAACTTACAAAACATTACGAAAAACAAAAACGAAGTACACACAGAAAATTTCTTTGTGTAGGATACGGTTTCATTTTCCTGGCCTACATATTTGCTTTCGCTGCGTTCCGTAAACCAACCCGAGAAGCGTTTTTGTCATCGATTTTTCTTCCGTCACCATCGCATCCCCTTTTTCTAATTGCCCGCTTCGTTTGTTTCCTTCACCAATTCTGGATGTTTATTTTAATCACATCAACAAGCTCAGTTATGTTTTTGTTTTGCATTTACTTCTGCATATGGATCAAAACAATTGCTGTTTCTTTGAGGTCAGAATATATAAAATATAAATAGTAGTTTTATATAATTTACATTTAATTTAAACGTGTGAGCCTCAAAAATAAAATCCAATATGCCTAAGAATTTCAGAGTCTATATAATATAGACTACTAATACATTTTCCCTAGACAAATGAATGTGGTTTTCAGTGCATAAAATAATGAACCCTTGGGCATGAATAAGTCAGGCAATACACATTACCAAATTAGGCATTATCCACAAAATATTGAAATTAAGTTTTATTAAATCGCAGAGGTAGTTCCGAAGCAATATGGGGAAATATAATTAGTACAAAATCGTAATTAATGAATTTATTATAAGGTGGAAATTATTTTATATCATCGTTTTTATTTTTATAATATATTGGTTTTAGATTAAGCAATCGGGAGAAGAAAAACATTGATGCAGTTTCTGTGGAAAGAATCATTGCTGGCTACCGTTGCCTACAGCTAATAAATCAAAGGTTTAATGAAGAGCTTTCGTTTTCCAATTTTGCGATCCATATGGTTGTGTCAAGAAGCTGTAATGCATGCAACTACTTCTTATTTAAATTCTACAAGGAAATGGTTTTTCGGGTTATATTCGTTTATTCATTATTTTCTGTAAGCTCAATGGTCATGTGGTTTGCATGTCTTCTAATGTATAATGATGTCTACAAGGTTACAAAGGGCACCATTGGATCATGGATGTATTATAAGCGGGACAGAAGTGTAAAAGGAATTCATTTCAATCAATTTAGAAAGTCCTGCAGACCTTCAAAGGTTAATTTAGGATCTGTTCGAGCTGTGTGCAGTAAGAAATTCGCTGCTTCTTTTTTAATAACAGTAGCAAAAAATACTTTCAAAATGTTAATGACATTTTAGAAAATTCTAGGTTTTATAAATTCGAATTTTAACAAATCCTTGTACAACAGTTCACGTTTTGATTATATATAATTATTTTCTTTCTGTGTATGCAACTTACAATTCGAAAAGTATTTTTTAGTTTGCTTTAAGCAATTAATTGGGAATTTGTATATGCTTTTGGTTTATGAGAAAGCATATTACATCACGTTTGGCGTCATGTCGTCTTAATTTAATTGAAAAAATCATAACATAAGAGATAGAGTTCAAATACAATTAATAGCTTTATTCATTCGTACCAACATACATATATCCAATGTGTTATTCTTATCTCTTCAAAGCGAAGGGGTGGTTCTAAAAACGTATTGTATGGAAAAGCCTAAAATTTACTAACAGTAATCGAAGTCTACTATTAAATTATTTGACACCCAAAAATACATAACTAGGAAGCACCATGGACTTGTTTCAAGCATGGTAAAACTTCGTAGAACACTTTAATTGAACAAAATATACAGGAATCAGAATAGCATGAAAACATGAATGTTTTCATAGAATAGCTGTTGACTGTAATGACAATGACAGTTATTAAATTTGAATCCTTTAGTTGTTAATTATTGAACGTAACTTGTATGCCCAAAGTTTTTTCAACGACATGATCTTAAAGATCATACTCTTTTAATTGAGTGTTGTATTGCAACCAAAAATTCAGGCAATTTTAGCGGACTTGTATTAACCACATAAATTTACGTCTCTTAATAACCAAATAATATATTTGAATCCAAAATTTTTAACGTTGACCTACTCTTCTAATAAAATACCCATTAAATGTTTAATGAAATTGTAATATAATTATTGTTGTAAAATTAATTAATTATGTATTCCTCAAATCCTCAATCAAATCAGTCAGGTATTCAAAAGAAAAAATAGGTAATAACATTAATAAAAATATATCAACATTGTACCTTTAAGTTCCTCAAAAGTTCACCAAAATGAAAGTTTTAAGAAACAGAACTTACACTTAAACACACGCATTTAAACGTATGCAGAATAGCTTTGTTTTAGAACTATATTGTCAAATCTGGTCATATCCTAAAAATGTAATCGATGTTTTAAAATAGATAAGCCATTGCATTCTTAAAAATCGCGAATCTTTACGTGGTAATGGAATTTAAGAAGCAGATCAACGATATACCTGTAGCTCATAGCATCTGGAACAGAACTCACAAATAACATTGTATAACATATACTAATAGAAATCGTTGTTATTTGCTGTGTAATATTATTGTATTGTATGAAGCTTTTTTCAGTGTCCTATTAGTTTTTGCAAAACAGCGTATACAGAAACCACATTTAATGTCATTTACCTACGAAAAAGGAAAACCTATGCCACAAAGTTCTCGAAAGGAAAAGCCGACCTGAAATTCAAAATAAAACGTGTATAAAGCTGCAATCCTTAAAAGAAGGCTGTTCAATGCAGCGAAAAATATATAACGTATAAGTTCTTAGTTTTCTTATCGATTTCTAAAAACTACAAGGAATATTTTGAAGATGGGCCAAAACAGAAAGATCTTTATGGGCTTACTCCTATTAACTTACCTGTTTTGCATCGTTGATATCACAGTTGGTAAATGAATTGTCCCACATTTTTCATTATACAACATACAGACAAAAAATATTATAATTTCCTCTTTGATACAGGTCGAACTGCACTTTGTGCGGCATACAGCTGTGAATGTGGAGTAAGGCATTTGTGCGGTAAGACTAAAATTCGTCAAATTTCATTAAAAATTAAGTAACATTCAAAAAAATTTCCTAAAAGGATTTATAAAAAAAACTTTTGTATACAATTAACCAATTAGTCAATAACACTCCAAAAATAATATTTGTTATCTCGTAAAACTTCTATTAATATACATGAATGAAATTAACAATACTGAAATTACTTTAGGTCATCAAGGCAATTACTTACAAAGGCCAACTTGTGCTGCATATTCCTGTGCCTGTGGCGTCAAACATTTGTGTCGCAAGGATGTTTCCCGTGATGCCCGATTTATCGATTTAGGCTCATTAAGGGACGATATTTTGTCGAAGAGTTAAATCACCGACCTCTGCCGACAACTGATATTTCAACACAACGGTTTTTCTAATTTTCGAACGTAAAATTTGTAAGCGATTTTTACTGAAACTGTATCTGTATGCAGATTTAGTGTTACGAAAATTTATTAGTCACCATAAATAGTATTAGTTATCCTTAAATAATACGGCGATTATGTTAAAATTATATGCTTGAACTTTACGATTTTAATTAAGTAATGATTTCGAACTTAACTAAATCAATCTATGAAACCATTGCTCCTATTTAGTAGTAATAATGACATTATTTAAGCAGTAGTTCTTTGATAAATAAATTAAAAACATTTTTCTTGAATTAAGGTCATTATTGTCCTCAATCTTAAGAACATTACCGTTTCGATGTATATGTGATGCGTAGATTCAACTAGTGATTCTACTTATGCGTATGTACTTTCATTGTTCATGCAGTCTGTACAGTAGGCATAGAAAAGAACTTTTTATACCGTTGGTGTTGGTGCGTCCACAGTATTAATGATCAATTACTACGAATTCAGTTTTCCTTGTTCCTTTGCCCTTTGCAACACATCCTTTTCAATTCTGGATATTATGTCAGTCAACGTCAACGACCTGAAAACCGAATGCTGAACAAATATATGTCTTTTACTGCAAATATATTAAAAATACTGTTGGAGAACCTTAACCACAAACCTACGCACAACACAAAATTGTAAATTCTTTTGACAAACAAACATATATTTGCTAATCCAGAACCTTTACTAACGAATCGAAGTTTTACTACTAAGAAATTAAACGAATCGCGGTTTTAAAAAAATATTACAAATAAATAGGTAATTAGAGTAAATACTAAGGTCTTTTGACACTTACTAAACTTAACTATGTTTAGTGTATGCAACATAGAACACTTCCATTGGCACTACTTTCTTCATATAAATGTGACGATATAGTAGTGGGATATTAGGTTCTGTGAAAGTAAAGCAATTATTTTAATGCAGTTTTAATTGGCTTTCAAGTTACTTAGTATCCAAGAACTATAATACTTACTGCCATTCTACTCATCGTCAGCCAAAATTAAATTATTCTTTCGAGAAGCTAAAAGGGTAATCAAATGGTACAATGTAATAATAAAAGTCAAGCTTGTGAATATTCATAAATCATTTCATTATCGGAAAACCTAAATTGTCTACTTCATTTGCAATTAGACAATTAAGTATTCAATGTGAAGGCAGGGATGATTATATTACTGTTCCACCAATTCATAAATTCCTATTTGCATTGCCATTACACAAAAGTCTATAAAATTACTATTTAGTTTTTTGCATACTTTGCATACAAAAGTTTGCAAAGTAAACTGCAAGAAAACCGTTATCACCCATGGAAAATTCTTTATGTGAAAAGTTATACAAAGTTCATAAAAAGTTTAAATGAAAAGTAATATAAAATTATTCACCTGCAATATTCGTCTTAATGAAGAAGTAATATATTCAAATTTCAAGTGATAATATTGTTTCGCTATTGATAAGTTACGGTTCTCTTCATAAGATAGAAAATGTCAAGAGACACTGTTGAAATACTGAACAGAGTTGGACAAAAATGATATTTTCTTAATAAAGAGTACAAAATCTCAATTGAGCACTTTAATCTATAAAACCGATGAACGTAAACATTTAAATCTAATACTTCAGTTCATAATACAAACAATTCAAGTTAAATTTCAAAGATAAATTGCAAAGCCCTTAATGTATAATCGTCTAGATTTTAAATTATGTCAAAATAATTCTTCTACTTGATTTCGTATACGGTGATTAAATAAATCAAAATGCCGCTTCCATTACAAAACGTTTAATTTTCAATTATCGGATTTTTGAGGTCCAAAATTTGAAGTAAAGCATTTGTCATCTCAAAAATATGTGAAAGGCTTCTACTTGATTTTATAAACGGTGATTAAATAAATCAGAACGCCGCTTCCATTACAAGATTTTTGATTTTCAATTATCGGATTTTTAAGATCTTAAATTTGAAGTATAGCATTTGTCTTCTCAAAAATATGTAAAATCCTTTTACTTGATTTCGTAAATGGTGATTAAATAAATCAAAATGCCGCTTCCATTAGAAAATTTTTAATTTTCAATTATCGCATTTTTGAGGTCTTAAATTTGAAGTATAGCATTTGTCTTCTCAAAAATACGTAAAATGTTTCTACTTCATTTCGTAAATGGTGATTAAATAAATCAGAATGCTGCTTCCATTACAAGATTTTTAATTTTCAATTATCGGATTTTTGAGGTCCTAAACGTGAAGTAAAGCATCTGTCTTCTCAAAAATATGTAAAATGTTTCTACTTGATTTCGTAAATGGTGATTAAATAAATCAGAATGCCGCTTCCATTACAAGATTTTTAATTTTCAATTATCGCATTTTTGAGGTCTTAAATTTGAAGTATAGCATTTGTCTTCTCAAAAATATGTAAAATGCTTCTACTTGATTTCGTAAATGGTGATTAAATAAATCAGAACGCCGCTTCCATTACAAGATTTTTGATTTTCAATTATCGGATTTTTAAGATCTTAAATTTGAAGTATAGCATTTGTCTTCTCAAAAATATGTAAAATCCTTTTACTTGATTTCGTAAATGGTGATTAAATAAATCAAAATGCCGCTTCCATTAGAAAATTTTTAATTTTCAATTATCGCATTTTTGAGGTCTTAAATTTGAAGTATAGCATTTGTCTTCTCAAAAATACGTAAAATGTTTCTACTTCATTTCGTAAATGGTGATTAAATAAATCAGAATGCTGCTTCCATTACAAGATTTTTAATTTTCAATTATCGGATTTTTGAGGTCCTAAACGTGAAGTAAAGCATCTGTCTTCTCAAAAATATGTAAAATGTTTCTACTTGATTTCGTAAATGGTGATTAAATAAATCAGAATGCCGCTTCCATTACAAGATTTTTAATTTTCAATTATCGCATTTTTGAGGTCTTAAATTTGAAGTATAGCATTTGTCTTCTCAAAAATATGTAAAATGCTTCTACTTGATTTCGTAAATGGTGATTAAATAAATCAGAATGCCGCTTCCATTACAAGATATTTAATTTTCAATTATCGCATTTTTGAGGTCCAAAATTTGAAGTAAAGCATTTGTCTTCTCAAAAATATGTAAAATCCTTCTATTTGATTTCGTAAATGGTGATTAAATAAATCTGAATGGCGCTTCCATTACAAGATTTTTAATTTTCAATTATCGGATTTTTGAGGTC